>WARS01000029.1:23737378-24267378 GCA_008933995.1 Datnioides undecimradiatus
CACACACACACACACACACGCCTGCTCCTCTTTGGTCTGCGGACACTTTCTTTCAGGTGAGTGGAGCCGGGTGGACCGCTGCGTGTCCTTGACAGTACTATTGAAAAATTAAACTCCCTCTCCTCACCCAGCCCCAACCCTTCCTCCCCCTCCCCCCTCCCCATCCCACTCCCCCTCCTCCCTTTTCTCCTGTCAAACCTCACCAGTACTGAGAAAGGTCAAAGGTCAGGTTGCTGGGATCTGTTATGAAAGATATGACACGCGCTTTGTGTCTAATGTTTGTCAAACTGCAGATTTAAAACAGCTTGATATTTTATTGATGTTATTGTTCATTTTGTTGTTTATTGCGTTGCTGCATCACTGCGCACAGGCGACTGACAGGAAATGATGCACGTATGTACGCGAGGTGACTTGATGAAGCATTTCAATCAATATGGAGGACACAACAAGTCACCGTGAGCTGAACAGAAGGGACCTGACTCTCTCTCTGCCTCAGTTTATTCGGTGCAGACTCCAGCCTCATGTTTTGGTTTCCAGACAGCTGATCAGCTGTTAGCAGGAAACAGGAAACTGCACTCCGTCAGTGTGCATCCACTAAAAGTGTGTGTGTGTCTCTGACAGACTCAGATTGTTGTTGTTGTGTCCTGCTGCAGCTCAGCACAGTAGCTTTAGCTAACAGCATTAGCTGCAGCCTGTCTGCAGCAGCTCTCTCCAGTCTGCAGCAGCATGTTTCTTCAGGAAGTTGTGCTTTGGTTCAGGGTTTCTTCTCTTCTCTGGCTGCCAGTAGTCATCCCGGTTACACTGCTCCTTGCAGAGCCGATGGGCAGCAGCGACAGCGTGTGGACGGGAGCGTTAGCGTCCGTTTGGAGCGACAGCTAGCCGTGACTTCAGCGCGTCCTGACCTGACAGAGGCGGCCTGTGAGAGCTGAGCTGTGTGTTGTGTGACGTGTTGCTGCCACAGGTCAGAGATGTGCAGCTATGAACCGTTTGGTTTCTGATCTTTTAGAGACGCTGAGCTACGGTTTCTGTCCTCCACAGCAACAAACTCTGCACAGCTCCTCTCTCCAACGCTCACTCACGTCTCCACAGACGTCTTCCTGCAGCACAGCAGCTCTCACAGCTGAGACACACAGACTGTGGTTCATCATGTTAATGCACGATTATAACAGCAATGAATCTGTCAGAGGCACAAACACACTTGTCCTATATTAGACATGTTAGCCTGTCTCCTCGCTAACAGTGTTTACTGCACATTAGTTTTTGCTGAGCACGTGAGTGCAGCAAAGTTTCCCACAAGTAGAAAAAGTGAAGTGAAAAACGTGGCGAGAAAACACAAAACAAAGATTTGGTTTCGATGTTTCAAAATCAACTCGAAGGTTTCCCAGTGCAAGTTTTAAGTTCGCTGAAATGGGAATTCCTGAAAGTGCAGAAACCACCAGAGCTGATGCTGCGTCAGGGGCGAAAGCTCCAGGAAGAGCAAGTAAGTGGCCCTTGAGTGGAGGAACGGGTTACTCGGTCAAGAAGGTTTCACTGAAAGAGAACAATAAAATGTGTAAACGGTGTGAAGTCTGCATTTACACACACACAAACACACAAACACACACACCTACTGTCTGTGTGGGCTTAACACACTTCCAGCTCGGTGTCTCTGAAGTCATGAGCTCCCTATAGCTGGTCCACTTAATGTGTGTGTGTGTGTGTGTGTGTGTGCGCTCTGTGATTTTATTGACATCACTTATTCATGGCCCTGCTGTCCCACACAGGTCCACTTAAAACCACGGCCGGTTTGAGTGGGAGTGATCATGTGCTGCTCATGTGTGTGTGTGTGTGTGTGTGTGTGTGCTATCCAGCCTGTGTTTTAATCAGAGCTGTGTTCAGCCTGTGTGTGTGTGTGTGTGATATCTGTGACGTGGTCAGATAACAGGCAGCAGGTCAATGCTGTCTGTTATAACCATCAAACCGCCGCCGTGCGCCTCCTGATCGTCTCTGTTTGCTCGTCTTATCGCGGCGCCTGCACTGAAACATAATCTGAGCCTAAATAACTTGTTTTGTTCTTTATCCCCGAACAGGAGCTCAGAGCTGGAGGCTGAGGCCTGATTGTCTCACATGACGTCCTTTTCTCCCTCCCCTCCAATCTGTGTCTCCGGCAGCCTGTCTCTAAGCCGGGCACACTGCTCTTCTTGATCCTGCCGAAGCTGTTTGAGATGTTTCCCTCTCTGTGCTCGCTCTGACTGACAGCCGCGCTCCGCTGGCCAGTCGCTGGCCTGAATCCCCCCCCCTCCTCCCTCCACCACCGGCTTTGGGCCTCTGCAGCCGGCTCTCATCCAGGCCTGATCCCACCGAGGAAAGCCTCAACGCCGTCAGGACGGATTTGACAGCCCTCGCTCATCCCAGGGATGTCCAAAGTGCTTTCACAGTGGGTGAACCAGCCCCTCCCACCCTCGCTCCGTGCCAGCTGGAGTGTGTGTTCGCCGGTCAGTGTGTGTTCGCCGGTCAGTGTGTGTTCGCCGGTCGGTGTGTGTTCGTGTCTGAGGATATTTGTTCTGTTTGTTTGTCAGATTCCAGTGAAATCTGACGAAACGTGGAATAATCATGTGTTGTTGAACAAACCGGCGCGTTGATCCTCGCTGCATTTCAACGTTTGGGTCACAGCCTCTAACACGATTGGCTGATTCAAGATAAAGCATTTAGCATAAGCCACGCCCACTTCCTCGCAGACGGTCGGCCATTTTTTTTCTTTTAGTTAAATGAGGATAATATTTCGATAATCATCAAAAATGTCATTTTATTTTTAATCTTACAACCAAATCTATTACACTGCAGATTACATAAATTATATGCATCATATTTCAGTTTATAAGTTTCAAGTTAAACATCATTTGCATTGAGAGCAGTGTTCGCCTCTGCTCTGTTTGACACATAACTCTCTGCAGCTGCAACTTTCATCACAGTTGCACAAACGCATCAGCTCCTGCACAATCTGACGCAGCTGCATGACGCACGTTACACTGATATTAATGACATATACTGTAAGAGAAGGACAGAGGTGGATCTTCGTTTCAGCCTCTCAGCATCATCGCAGCACATCGAAGTGCTCCTGCTGATGGTGAAAACAAGCTTCAAACAGCATCTTATCTTAAAATTGAATTACGACATCTGAATCTGACGATTTGTCCTTTTGGAAAACTTCAATATTCCCAGGAGTCACGTTCTAACTCACGTTCTGCTGTTAGAACAAACTGACAAACCACAAGTTGCTAAATGAGCCTCGTGCATATTCTTTCAGAATCAGCCGCCGATGGAACAACTGTTGATGAACAGTATTCAGGTGCAAAAACCCTGTGAAGTTTACTGAAAGGCAACGGACAAGGTTCATTGTTGGTGCAACTCCTCAGCGCCGGATCATTATTGAGTGAACACGTGTGTCAGGAGACAGACAGGACATTGACCCGGTCAGGAAGTGGCTGGAGTGTGTAGACAGAAGAGCAGGAGCTGAGCCTCATTGATAAACCTCCTTCAGTCCCAGACGAGGAAGGAAGCAGTGCCGGCTGCAGACGCGGGAGGGAGACGCTATAGATCCAGTATTGGGACAGGAGTCCATCCACTGCCAGCCATTGATCAGGATCACAATCAATCAGGAAACCATTGAGCAGTCGGATCCAAAAATAGAGTGGAAGCAGCACCTGAGAGTGAGCGGCGAGCAGCACGGAGTCACAGCTGACCGCCCGGAGACATCGCCGCCTCTCGCTCTGATCGCCTGGGGCAGGAAGTGGCTCAGAGCGCCGCGGTAAACCTCAGAGATGTGTTTCACAATGCAGCGTGCAGGTTTATGCTGCTTGACCTCTGACCCCCAAACGTTATTGACATGTTTCCTTGCTCGCGGGTCAAATCCTCCTCCCCGGAGCCGCAGATCTTTGAGCTTCATGCAGAAAACCCGGACCTCAGTCCGCAAACGTCTCGGGTCGACAGAGAGGAGCAGCAAACACCGACTGCAGCTCATTCAACTAAATCTGAACGTTAAGATGTTCATCGTTTCATGTCCGTTTATGTCTGTTTTCAGCTCATTGTCGTTTTTAAGTGTTCAGAAACATCAGCGTCTGAGTTCATAAATGATCATATCTAACTGTTGACCATGTTAAAGTGTCTTTAATAGTGGATTTTACGACATTTTCAGTTACTGTGGTTAATTCCTGAACGTTTAAACCCATTGATCCTTTATTTTTAATCAAATCAGCTGTTTATTAGCCGATCATTTCATTTAGTCGCTCTTTACTTTATTAGCACTGGCTTTCACTCGCTCCTAACTGCAGTAACATCACCAAAACCCAACTAAATTAGTTAAAGCCGACTCATTATGCGCTCGCCGTCACTGGGATTCACTGACTCACAAGGAGGTTTGGGGTTTTTCCCAGAAGACGATGCGCTGGCGTGCACGAAACTTGCTATATAACATATTTTAAATAACACTAATATGTGATAACTCACTGCTGACGGTGAACAGATATGATAATTGTCAATACTGATGTCCCAGTATATCATAAAACCCTACATGCATGTTAACTCGCTGTGGTTTTGCTTCTGAAAGTTGTTCTTATTTCAGATTTTTGACCTTTTAACAGTGAAAAGTGAAACTGTTGCTTGTTGCTTCTTTACACTATCGACTAAAGGTCCCCTTACTTAATTGCTGCAGAGCTTTCGAGCATGCAACAGATGAAGGCGTTTGCACTGCAGGTGTTTAGACCGTCAAGCATAAATTGTCCTGGAGCTGCACAGGATCACGCAACTTCCCCCGAGCGAACTACATTTGCCCCCTGCCACTCACTGTCCTCATCATCACGTATTCGGCTGTTTCTCCAACCTGTGAAGCGGCTCCACTGAGAAAAACCTCAAAGCAGGTCCCTCCATCCCTGGATGAACCTGCTATAACGGAGAAGAAACCGTTCCCCTGAAAGTGAAATATCACTTTAAGCTGCTTCGCTTTGTTTGGGAGCCAGCGAGCCGACGCCGCTGCCAGCGTGGGGTAAATCTTCCCAGAGTTTGTGTTAAAGCCTCAGAGGGGGAGCGAGGAGGTCGGAGGAAGGCTGCCGGGGAGGAGGAGGAGGGCCCGGCGAGGCCAGGCGTGAGCGCCGCCGGTCCTGCCCACGGGAGATAAGTGTCCGTCCACCTCCACTTCACACAGCAGCCCCGGAGATATATGTACAGTATGTATATGATATGGAGATGCACAAACACGCACAATATCCAGATTATCTGCTGGAAGAGGTTTACACAGACCTCGCATCCTGAGCCCAACCTGCACACACACACACACACACACACACACGAACGTATCCAAAGATAGCGTTAAACGTGGCGAGGATGTGGCGTGCATCCGGCGGCGGTGGCTGTGTGGAGAATCGGCCTGACTAAGCTCTGAATTTACATGGCTAAGCAAAGTTGTTAACCCTGAGAGGCAGGGCCAGAGAGGGAGCTAATGGGATTTCTCCGTTAATGAAATTTATGAAAGAGAGTGAGGGAAGGAGAGAGCGAGGAAGGAAGGAAAGATAGAAGGAGGAGGAGAGGAGGCGAGGAGGCGAGGCCCGTGCCGCTCCTTCCACGTTGTTTCAGGCAGCCGGAGCGTGTTTGCACACGTTTCTGCATTTTAGTTACAAAGAAACTGCATCAAATGCCCGGAAATATATAAAAAGCTTAAATCTGGTGCTTAGAGAGCTGAGAGTTCACCGCGATCATGTGACGCACGCAGCTTCTGCTTCGTGCACTGAGGAGGAAACACTCATGTCACGCCACCGCTCGGTGCTGCAGGCCTCACACTCCACCAGGAGGGAGCAGGAGTGAAGAAGGCGGAGCTGCGAGGGGAGTGATCGCAACGCGTGCACGTCTTCCCTCTTCTCTGCTCCCAGAGACGCTGATCGAAACACAGAAAGGACGAAATCACTTCGATCTGCGTCTCGGTCAGGAGGCGGCGGCCACGTGACGCGATGGGTCAGAGCTAATGATGCACCATTAATTATGTAATCCTGTCGCAACCTCTGGAATGCACTCATGGTGAAACGCTGTGAAACCAGGGTGTGAGGGAAAAAGAGATGAAGGTGAAGAGGAGGTCCAGACGGAGAGCTGCAGCACGCGAGACCGCGGCTCGTGTCCTGTTTCCCTTTTAACCATCTGACTGATGTTTTTCCAACTTTAAAGGAGCATTACACCATTTTACTCTGGACTCTGATGCACGAGTGGATTAAGAGACAACAGACCCCCTCCTGCCTGTCCTGTTAGACGCACACCCACAGGCACGCAGCACCTGTTTGTGGTTGTTTTGACCATCTCTGCGATGGTTCTGCGTGTCTTTGTAGATGTTTTGTGTCTCTTCCTACCTGACGGTCTCTGTCCGGGGGCCTCGATGGACAGTTTTAACAGCTCTCAGCAAAACTCGGCAGAAGGAGAGATATTGTTTTTTATATTCCACATAATCTACTTGGTGCCTACATTACCCACAATGCACCCCACTCAGAGACATTATGGTGTTATGCTAATGTAGCCTGGAGCTTCTAGCCTCAAGCAGAGATGATCGGGGGTCTGCAGCACCTCAGGTCAGACCTGAAATGTCAAATAAGTTTGTCCTTAAACGCAGCAATTACCAGTCATGTGACAAGGGGAGCAGAGGGGAAGTTAATTAACCAATTAGGGACAACGATTCCAACCAATAGGAGGCCTTTACAGCTTCACTGTTACAGTCTGTTTCCCCTGAGCTGTTCAAACATGCTAACAGCTGAAGTCGACATGTTGGTTGATGTCAGTGTGTGTTTCCTCTCCAGGGTTCGGCGTTTGAGCCGACAGCTGCCCCCGGGCCGCGTGATCTCACGCTCACCCTGCAGCAGCAAGACGTTCCTGCCCCCAGTGCCCCTCCCGCGTTTGCCCCGGAGTGAGTGGGCAGAAGATTGTGATGAGTGGGGAAGAAGAAGAAGAAGAAGAGGAAGGGGGCAAGTGTTGAAGTGAGTGAGGGTGTGCTGATGGGGGAGGAAATTACCCCCGAGTCTGCACATTCTCCTGTGCAAACACACACACACACACACACACCTTGGTTTTCCTGGGTTTGGTTTGCTGTTTTAGTTTGATGCTGAGGCAGATTTCTTCATGAGCCCCCCCAACACACACACACAACCCCCCAACACACACACACACCCCCACTAACACACATACACACCTAACACCCCCCCCAACACGCACACACACACCTCACACCTCACCCCTTCGCCCCTCTCGCCCTCCGAACCCGGCACAGTCAGCATCGGCGTGGCGACGCCAATCGATGCTCCGCGCCCCGCTGAGCGTGTCCACACAAGGCCGAGCGAAGGGCCCCTCCGCGGGGGATTGTGGGAAATCTGATTTATGATGCCCGCGGTGTTGCTGACCACTAACTTTTTAACTCCCTCCCTCTCTCTCTCCCCGTCTTCCCCTTTGTCTCTCCATCTCTCTCTCCCGCTCCCGCTCCTGCGCTCCGTGACTTACCTGTTTAACTCGCTCCTCCTGCAGAACGACGCCGCGTTATGAAAATCAGAGCGCCGTCAACCTCGGAGAGAGAAAAAGACCAAACTAAAGTAAAGTGAACTCCGCAGTGGGGCAATAAGACGGGACTTTGGGCAAAAAGGGACTGACGGCGGGATAAGAGCGGGTTTGTTAAGGAGGATGTGGAGGGAGAAAGAAAAGATGATTCCATTTCATAGGGATCTGCTCGAGGAGGAGGATGTAGAGAGGATTTCCACGGCTGCTTTGCTGCTCAGCCTCTCTCATCTGCTGTTGTCTCTGCCCTGGCACTGCCGAGCACCGCACACACACACACACACACACACACACACACACACACACACACACACACACACACACACACCGCTCCATCTATTCACTGTGTCTCATTACACGTGCTCTGTGTGTTGTGAAGGTCAGTTATGGCCAAAACTACAGGACCGATCCCGACATGAACCGCAGGACTCTTCAGCGCGAGCGTGCAGGGACCTGAGGGTGCAGAGCTGTGAGCGCTGTGGCCTCCGTCCTGAAACGATCCCCGCAGGTCTGTGATAAACGGGAAACTTTGCTTTCCGTGACAACGTTTTCAACTTTTCCAGCTGGTCAGTGTCTGTCTGTTGTGTGCAAACTGCACCTGAGAGCAGCGCGGGTGTAAGTCGGCGTCCACCCACGACCCTGAAGGTGCAGTCACGTCTTCTGCGACGTACTGCGTGTTAGGCCTCCGGTAACCCGGCAACAAGCTGACAAACATGTGACACATCGTCGCCTCCCAAAGCTGCCACTGCTAACGTGTGAGCCAGTGCATTACTCATTGAATGTTTGCTCTCACACGTCTGATTTGGGTTAAAACAGCTGAGATTAGTAAAATAATTAAAACTGTTTTGCTTGAAGTTAACTGTCATGCTGGCAACTTAAGCTACGCTGTATCTGAGGTTGCGGGTGTAATTTTAGACATGGAAGTTTCCTAAAAAGCTCAAAATACAGAGAAGTTTTGAGTTTTTTAAATCAATGTTGTGCTTTTCTGTTCTACAAATGAAGACAGCACAGAGGACTGACTGTGTTCCTGAAACAAATGACATCTTTCTATCCTCAGGATGCTGATAACAATATAAAAACCTGGATATTTCAACTCATTTCCAGGTTGTAACATTATAAAATCGAACTGCTTCAATTTAGGTGGAAAGTTTAAAGTTCTTAGTTTTTAATGAAGCTGCATAACACAAACGTCCACATGGAAACACACTGAACAAGCTCCCCGACCGTGACTCCGCTGTGTAAACGCAGTGTGAGTCTGAGTGTGTGTCGGGGCTGCAGGGGGCCTCCCTGCCCCCCGCCGTGCGAGGGAGCGGCTCCTCCTCAGGACGTTCATTCACTCTCT
This sequence comes from Datnioides undecimradiatus, assembly GCA_008933995.1. Classification (NCBI taxonomy): domain Eukaryota; kingdom Metazoa; phylum Chordata; class Actinopteri; order Lobotiformes; family Datnioididae; genus Datnioides; species Datnioides undecimradiatus. Next base: position 23,746,275 of record WARS01000029.1, read on the forward strand.
CCTCCACTTCAAGAACACAGTAAATTAGAAAGTTAACGCACTGATGGGGCGGAAGATTGCCCTGCTGGGCTGTGTGTGTGTGTGTGTGTGTGTGTGTGTGTGTGTGTGTGTGTGTGTGTGTGTGTTTCAGCAGTAAAAGCAGCTCCCCAAACAGCAGGAGATATGCATTAGACTAATGTGTGATTAAACACATCCATGCATGTGATTGGCTGATTTATCTGCGTTGACAGTGGTAACTGGTTGGTTTTATGGATCAATCACGAGGCGGCGTGGGGAGGCGGGGCGGTGATACACGCTCGTTAGGACAGTAAAGTGTCGTTAATGTAATATTCAACGTGCATGTGGGAAATCCTTATTTTCACCATCGTCATCTCTCATTAAAGGTGTTGGAACCAAAACAAACCAGTCACACACGTGTTTCTGCAGCTTCAGTCACGTGTGCACGTCACATTCTGACTGTAATTAACGTCAGTTTGGCTGGAAATGGATTGAAATGAGATATAATAATGAAAATAATTAGACTTTTTGTATTGTTTTGCTATGTATTGTTACATAAGTGCACAGTGTGACCCAGGTATTTTTCAACATTTTCTGTATTTTCCTTTATCCTGAGCTTTCAGCTGCATCCCACTGTCTTCCTCAGACGGCTCAGTGGGTCATGTGATGGCAGGTTGATGCTAATTGCCACTCCAGGTGATTTGCATCAACTTAAATGACTAAAGCAGCATCAGCTGATGTGGCGAAGGGCCTTGCAGTGTTTCTTTTACAGCCGCTGCCTGTGTCAGAGTCTCTGTTTAAGGCCTTCAGCGTGTTTTGTAAAGCGTGTTTCAGCAGCACGGCAAATAAAAGTGCTTCACACGAAACATGAGAGGCTTTAAAATCAGGGAAAGTCAAAAGAACTGAACAAGACTGAACAGGAAATAGAAATGAAGGAGTTTAATGAGCACGTTAAGTCTGGGACTGAGTAATATTCCAAGGAAAAACGGAGCATCTTACACAGAGACTGAGAGGATTGTTGATGCAGCTGCAGGTGGATCTAAAATGCGACTTAGGTTAAAAAGTCATTTATAAAAGTTGTTTTGATTCCGCTGCGTGTCTGTCTGCAGCTGCACAGATCTGCAGAGTGTCTAATCTAAAGGTTACAGTCTGAAACAAACAACAGCGGCGTGCTCCTTTAAACTGGAGCGCAGGAGAACGTCTCCATCGGCTCTGCGACGTCGGGTCAGTTAATGGTTTTCAGCTGCGTCTCTGAGCTGTAACTGCGAGCGGCAGATGTATATTTAATATCTTGCCGTTGCTGATGACGTGGCATGTTCTGAAACATTGGTTTCATAACTATATCAATACCTCATCTCTTTTTCATGCCATCGACGATCGGGCCCCCTCTCCTGAGCACTTAGCTCGGCTTATTTCAGTTACCCGTTTGAACTCGGCCGCTCTGCTTTACCGGAGACGCCGCCGCTCATCACGGTGGCACCGTCGTAAAGCGGCGAAGTGTTTGCGGTCGACCACCGGAGGAGATGGATGGATTTCACAGGACATTAAGTTGATGAACGCGAAGCAGATTTGCAGATGGCGGGTCTTTGTTTTCGGGGCAGTTTGGCGGGATTGTCACGCTCGTGCGGCGTGCTGCGTTCGTGCGCTTCGTTTATTGAATCTGCACAGAGGGGAAAGTTTGTTTTCACAGGCGCTGCTTTGAGACTAAGCAGCTCTGACATCTCTGCTACCCACAATCCCCTGCGGGAGGAGCTGGCTGTTAGCGATATTTCCCCGGTGACGGCTCGGGCTTGGGCTTTACACCGTGTTACAGCAATTAGATCTCAATTAGCTGAGGAGTAAACACACACAGAGGGAGAGCGGGGCGGCGTGGTGCAGGCAGAGCCGTTAGCAGATGTAAAAAGGCCTCGCTCTCTCCGGGGTCTTGTTTGAACCTCGGTGTCCCAGGTGTGTGTGTGCTGTCGCCCCGTGGGCAGGGTTCAATCTACAGCACCGACACACACACACACACGGGGGAACGCCAAGCCGGAAAGACAACAGGAGCGACAAACACACACAAACTGAAACCATGGTGATGCATCGTGAGGCGTTCGGGTGCTCGAAAAGTTCAGAGAAATCCACGCTCTGTCTTTGCTGTTTCACCTCCTTCCTTCCTTCTTTCCTTCACTTTTCCTCAACTCTTCCTCCTCCTCTCTTCCTCTCCCAGCTTGTTTCCTTTGCTCTCCCATCTTTCCTTCTCCTCTCCCTTCCTCCTTCCTCTCATGTTTCCTCTCCTCTCTTCCCACATTCCTTCCTTCCTTTTGCACTCTCCTCTCCTTCCCTCTTCTCTCACCTCCTTCTCACGTCCTTTCAGTCTCCTCTTCCCTTCTTCTCCCCTAACCCTATCTCCTTATCTTCTTCCATTCCTTTATCCTCTCCTCATCTCCTCTCGTCTCCTCTCCTCCCACCTCTTTTCACTTTCCATCCTCTCCTCACCCTCATGTCCTCCCCCAATTCCTCTCCTCATCTCGTCTCCTATCCTTTATCACATCTCTCCTCCTTCTTCCTTCCCTTCATTCACTCTGCCTCTTTTCCTTCCTCCCTCTCCCATTCATCCCATCTTTTCCTTCCCTTCTCAGTTCCTTGTTTCCTATCCTCTAACCTCATTTTGCTTCGTCTCCTTAATCTCATCTCCTCTCCTCTTCTGAACCCTCCATGTCATCCTCTTGTCTCCTCTCCTTACCACTTCCTTCCTCACCTTATTTCTCTTCCCCTCACCTTCATCCCATCTTTTCCTTCCTCTAATCTCCTTTCCTCCCTTCTTTCTTCCTCTCCTTTTCACCTCAGCTCCTCTAAACTCTTCATCCTCTCCTCTCCTCTCGTTTCCTTGTCCTCACCCTCTCATCTCATCTCCTTGGTCACCTCTTCTTCCATTGTCCCTTCCTTCTCACCTTATCCCCTCCTCCTCTTAACTCTCCTTCCTCCTCTCTCTTCTGTCCTCTTGTCCTCCTCACCTTCTCTCAGTCCTCACCTCTCCTCCTCCTCCTCTTCCTCTCCACTCCTCTCCTCTCTGCTGGGTCGCTGTGCTTGTCGCGGGTGATAATCCGTGTCACGGCGGCTGATTGGGGATTAGGACTAGCAGTTTATTCACGGCAGGGAGAATGATACAGCGCTTAGTGGCACCGGCTCCCGCGGCAGCCGCTCTCTGCTGAATTAGCAACATGTTTGAATGAGATAAAAGAGACAGCTTACCCCACCGCACTCCACCACCTAATCCCTATACAGCTGTGAAATGAGCCGGGCCAACCGCACCACACCTAGACCCACGCTGGCTGTCTCTCGTCCTCCCTCTCTCGCTCACACACACACACACACACACACACATGCCTGCACTGTTTATACTGTACCTGCCTGCACACACACACTCAAAGCAAACTCTAAATCCAAAGTAGAAAACCTCAGAGAGCACAAACCTCCACCAGGGCTGCACAATCCCCTGAATGTCTCGTTTCAATAGCAGAAAAGGTAAAAATGCACCAGAACACACACAAAAATAAACAATATTGTTGTTTTTTAATTTTATTTTCTTAGATAAAATAAAAATTCTGCACAGGAATCTTTAGGTTTTGCACGAGCATGGACTGTGCAAACTTTCACGCGAGTCGTGTTGGTGCGGTGCCACCTGTGTGTGAAGCACCGTCCTGTTTCTGCAGGATCACTCAGCGTGTGTGCCGCACAGACCCGGCAGCAGGTGCACAGTTTGTGCAAGAGTCATCGTAGCGGCTGCCAAGTATGGAAAAGATATTTTAAAAAATGAATATATCAAAAAACAGCATCTTTTTCATATTAATTTAAATTTGTCATGAATTAAATTAATTGTTTGATGCTGAAAATTGATGAAAATGCTGCATCCTGATCTCGTCTAAATGGAGAATAATGATTTTCTCATGTTTAACACTGTAAAATCTAAGGAGGGCCCCGTCAAATCATCAATTATAATTATAGACCGTATCATAAATAGTGGACTCAGTTGCATCATATAAAACCACTTTGGAGTTTTCAATTTATATGACTCTAACTGGGACAATAATCAGTAAAATAAACACCGTGCTGTGTTGGAGAAAGGCTTAAAACAGTAAACTCGTTCACCGAGGTCATGAATCAAGTGAGACGTCTGCCACTTTACTGCAGTCTGACCTCTTTTTACGACTTCTTTTCAACTCCGGCAAACATTAAGATGACATTTGCACCAGCTGACCGACAGGAAAGCGTTACGACAGCGCTGACCTTTGAGGGAAGGGAGAGCTGTAACATCAGATATGGAGGAAGCATATCGTATCAGCTGTGCGACACCATGCAGGCTGATATAAACCTGCTCCCTGCAGAAACAGGCAGCGTGTGTGAACTTGTCCTGTTAGCTAACTGGCTGTGTAGCATGTTGGAGAGCAGGTTGAGCTTGTTTGCAGTTTGGGCCCTGAAATAGTAATAAAAGTATTAAACCAGAAACATCCTGTGCATCATTATTAGCATTAAAATACATTTAAAGTACAACAATGAAACATTATGCACACCGTCCTTTTTCAGAATAATGTATTTTATATCATTTAATTATTGATTATTGATGCAATGGATGCAAAACGTCTACACATCCCTATGAAACTGCAGGATTTGGGTGTGTTGCAGTGGTTTTTATTTAAAATAATTAATTTTCTGTGCTTGTTGTATGATCAGATTAAAGATAAATCATGGCTGATGTTTAAATTATTCTTATTTCTGTCTGTGCATTTTTTTCTTTTCACTAATTATACATACAACTTGTGAATTTCAATCAGGTCTTATTGTTTTATTGATAATAATTTATTTGTTGGTTATATTTTGCATTAAAAGTGGTTCGTGAATATAAAGCAGCAGAAGTGGGGATTAACTGCAATGCTTCAGTTTCTTTGCATATTATGTAATATTTATAGTTATAGTTGTTTACTGTGTGTGTGTGGTATTATGTTCTAAGGGCAGCCAGCTGTGGATTGGGATACTTTTAATTTCAGTATTTGCAAAAATCTCTTTAATTGCATCCTAATTATGGCAGCAGGGTCCAGTTTTCAGGGTCCAGCTGTGCAGGAACCTGTGGACAGCTGAGAGCCGAGTTGATTTGTTGTTTGTTGTTTTCTGCATGTGATTAAGCTCCAAAGCACCCCCCCCCCCCCACACTCCTCCACCCCCCACGCTCCGCGTCCTCCTCCCTCCTCAACAACATGACAATTTGAAAACCACCAGGAGACAAAGTGTGGTCCATTTTGTTAATGGTTTTGGCCAGAAGGGATTGGCCATCTCCACCAATAAGCCCGGCCGTATATCTCACTTCATTTGGCTTCTGTTGTGTCAGCAAAATAAGGCGGGGAAATAATAACGTGCGGCTATCTACATACGGAGAAGTAATGAAGGAGAGAGGCACGGAGCGGAGGGAGGAGCAGCGAGGGGAATGAGCACAGCTGATATTGGACTTGCAGGATTTGCCGCCTTATTCTGAGAGTTGACCGAAGGTGATTCAAAAAAAAAAAAAAAAAAATGCAAAGCAAGCATTTTGTTTTTCCAGGAAACAGAAACCCAGCGAGACTTTGTGTCTGCACCTCGTGTCTCTTGTTAATTCCATCATGGTTCATGCGGATGTCAGCTCAGACTGGTCACAGGCTTTATTTGCAGCCTGACTGACACGCGTGGCGTTGCTGCGCGTTTCGTCATATGAGTCAACCTGAAAGTTACCCGTCACTGCTTTTGTCACCAGCGGGGCTGATGATGAGACGGGCAGAGACATTCCCCGGGGTTTGCTTTCCACTGTTTTATATATATAAAAAACAAGGCAGAGGTTAATTTCCGACAAAGCCGATCCTCCGGTTGCTGCACAGTTTCATCAGAAAGTGTGAGCTGATGTCCCGAGCTGGAGGGAGGCGTCGCGGGAGGCGCCTCCACACGAGACTGAGCCCCGGGCTGCTGCTAATGAGAGCCGCGCAGCACCGTCCGATTGATTTGTTAGTGATGAGCACGACGCCTTTTAACAAGGAATTATACAGAAACACAGTGTTAGTGTTCAGAGAGAGTGTGTGTGTGAGTGTGTGTGTGTTAGCAGAAGCTTCAGGATCACAAACAGTTTCAAACGCTGACCCGTTTCCACCTGATCAGGGTGGAGACAGTAAAAAGTGATGGATTACACCTGGAGTGGACTGTAAACAAGCTGTAAACACTCCTCCGTCACACGGAGGCCACGGAGACCTGCTGCATTTTCACATCTGATGGAAATGTGTTTTTAAAACTCCTGTCGTCTTATTCCAAGAGAGTATTTTCTATGATTGAATTTCATTATTAACAGTTTCAACCGCTCTTTCAAATTTGATGCAGTCATCAGATTTTGCATGGGAAGTATTCGTACGAGTGCAGCGTCTCTGCACTGGTGCAAACGTTCCCTCCAACTGAAGGATGAAGTGATCAGAGTTTGCTTTTTAAGAGTCAAAGGTCAACAGTGCAGTGACCTCGCAGTCTTATAAATCAGCAAATAACATATAATCCTTCCCTGGAGTCGCACACATCGTGGTAACGTCCCCGTACGCGGAGCTTAGAGGAGCGTGTCGGACCAGACGCTGGAAGATTTGTGTGAACGAACCCTGTGGCTGCAGGAAATGAGAACCAGACGAGGACAGGAAGAGATACAGGTGGAAGGTAGGCGGGACTGTGCTCTGCATAGACAAAATATAAATAACAACATAAAAGTTGTTTGTAAGCAGTAAACAACAGTGAAATCAACAGTGCATGCATGAACTGCTCCTGATTTCCCTAAATTAGCTTTAAAATCACGCGGCTCCTGTCTGTGGTTTGTTGTGCTGCCCCCAAGTGGCCAGAAAGTGACGGAGTGAAGTTCAAACGGTCTCAGCGACGAGCCGAGGCCGCCGTCATCGATATATCAGCCGGATCAATATGTAATAGCTGGTTCTGTGGGACGATGTGATTGGCTGAGGTTTGTTTCCTGTTTGTTTCTGTTCTTAGGCTCTCAGAGCTCAGAGGCCAGGTCAGTGTCACCTCCGTGTGCCACGCCGCCGCCGCTGCCGCCGCCGCCTCGCAGTCGTCTTCGGTTACCAGCGGATAAGCACTTTTCCCCTGATTGGTTTAGCCGGCGTCTCTTAATATCATATTGATGATAATTTCCCTGTAATGCGCCATTTGCACTAATTGTGATGCAGGGAGTGAGTAATGGCATGTGACTGCAGCCGCTCCCCAGCCACTCCTCAACACTTAATCTCCTGATTGTCCCAGAGAGACGAAACGTGACAAGACCGCCATAAACAACCTGCAACCCCCCCGAACACACACACACGCACACACACACACACCCTCTCTCTGCGCTGACCTCTGTGCTACCCGACATCTCTCCCTGCCTCCATGTTTTCCCTCATATCTCTGTATATTTGATGAGTTGAACCATATTTAAGACTCACAGCTGCATAATTCAGTTTATTTTGTCCAGTTTCTACAATATTTTATTCATAATTTTCATTCCTACAGACTAATTAAAGCAATATATTCATCCCATGTTAGACCGGATATCATCTTTTAGGGACTATAACATCATAATCATGTATAAATATCATCTTTTCCAGGTTTTAAAGGCAGCGTTACAGTGAAATTATGTAATGTTCTGTGCTTCGCAGACTGTTTTAGTATTCTAGTATTTGTCTTTACCCAGTGGAATCATTACATCCACATTACTGATGATTATTTATATAAAGTCTAATATCGATATGAAGGTATTTTGTCAGCAATATCAAGATATTTGATTTTGTTTATGTCCTAAAACTCAAAACACACGTGATGAACAAATATCAGAAGCTGATTTTAAATTTTAAAATGGAGTCAGAACACGTTCAGATGAGCAAAGAGACGTTAGCGTCCCTGCAAACCTTTGCAGAGCAGGTCGGGGCAGGCGCAGGATCTAAATCTGATTGGTTGTTGCTGCAGAACGTTGCTGCACATTTTCAAATTAAACAGTAGTAAATACTGTTTTTTTCCTAAATTCCCAGTTCACACTCCTCATCTCTCCTCTGGGAGGCTCAGAAACAAACGTGATTGGACGAGAAGCTGGACCCCAAACTGCTCCTGATGGTCAGACCCGTTGCCCCGACTGAGGTAAAGTAGCAGACGCAGATTCAGCTCAGACCCTGTTAAACTGAGTATCATCACACCTGCGGGGATCACCTGTGAGGACCTCCACTTCCTGTGTATGTGACTCCATTCTTTCCCAAACGAATCTTAATTCGTTATCAAATAAGCAACTGTAAATACAGTCTGTCCGCTCCTGTACAGACACATATAACTAGATATATATGCTAATACCACTTAAGCAAATGAAATCATATAATTGGCCATAACAGTTTAACCTTTGAACAATGAATTACTGCGTGTCCGCGCTCCATATGCAAACCATTTACATAGGAGTGCATAATTTAAACACACTCTTTTTCATACCTTCCACCGGGCCACTAAATCCTCCGCCGCCGCCGCCGCAGTGCAGGTTTCATTTGCACACACACATGCACACAGGGCGAACACACACGACAGCGGACCGGCTGATTGTCTCCTCTTCATGTGTGATTTGGGTGTGAAATCGATGTAGGTGGCCCATCTCGGGCCCCGCAGGGGGGCGGAGACACCGACAGACCTCCGCAGAGTGAGGGGCAGCAGGAGGATGGAAATTATGATAATAATCACAGAAACGCATAATTCTGTTGGTCATAGTTTGAATCCCAGGGAAAAAGAAAATTGTTGGCTTTCTTTCTAAATGAGCACAAACTGATTTATACAAATTAGACATCTGAAAGAGGAAAAAAGGCATTTTCCTGCAGCGGATTGTTTTCTCCTCCTCCCTTCTCTCTGAGCTGGAAAAGAGGATGAGCTGCCGGGCGAGGGGGGGTAAAATGGAGTGCAGGGGGTTGAGTCAGGGACTGTTAACCCCAGGGGAGGTTCAGAGCATCGGGCCTGATTCCCAGGCCATCTCATTGTTCCCGGCCCGGCTGTAATTTAGGAGGAAAGCGGCGTCAAAGCACCCATAAATCCTCCGCGTGCCGAAAGCGTCCCAATCTCAATCTGTCAGCGAGACACTGGTCAGCTGGTAAATACCTATCGCCTGCTCCTCTTTCATGTGATCACACACATGGGAACACACACACACACACACACACACACACATTCTTTTCTGGTTCTACATGAAGCCGCTTGCTGAGGAGGCAAGTTTGCGAGATGAGCGCTAAACGCACAGATGTGCAAACACACTCAGCGCGCTCTCGACATATGCACAGTCTACTGCGCAGACACCGCTCGTGGCTGTTTCCTCTGCAGCCCACAGCCTGAAACAAGGAAGATTAAAGCAGATAATGAGAGCGAGTCTGGGCTCAGAGGGCTTCGGACTGTCAGACGGCAGAGAGTCAAACTAAAAACAAAATAAAAAGTCCTGTTTTCATCTCTGTCATTTAGGTTTTTAGTTAAGTAAACATGCAATCAGGCGATAACACCTTGTATCTCCAAGGGAAGGAAGGAGGAGAGCAGGACAAGGAAAGGAAGGAGGAGAGAGAGGACAGAAAAGGGTGACGAGGAAAGAAGGAAAAGAGTAGATAAAGGAAGAAGAAAGTGATGCGAGGAAGGACAGAGGGGAGATACAAGGACACCAGCAGGGGGGTTGGGTTTAGTGGTGGGTAGGTGAAAGGAGAGACGAGTAGGAAGTGAATGAGGAAAGAAGGAGGAGAAGAAGGACACAAGAAAGGAAGAAAGGGAGCATGATTAGGAAAGGAATTAAGGAGGGAAAGGATAGAAGTGAAGGACAGAGCAGCAGGAGCTCGACGTCTGCGTCCGGCTCCAAACACGACGCTCCTGCGGTTCCTTCTTCTTTCTCTTCCTGTTTGGGGCTTTGGGGCATTTTAGTTCACGTGAGGTTACAACGAGACGACGCCTCAGAGAAACCTCGCTCACCACACACACACACACACACACACACACACACGCACACACACGTCTCAAAGGTGTGTTTCTCATGGTCACCTCGTTTTTAACTTAATTAAAAGTCCCTCTATAGACACATAAACAAATAAACACACAGTCGGCTGTGGACAGACACATCCTGGTGTCGATCAATAACGCTCATAGATTGTCAATTACGCCCTCTGAAGGGAAATGAATGGGATTTGCATTTATATAGAGCCAGGTCTACCCATGCACTCACAGGACGTCCTGGAACTGCTGCCCTCAGCACGCTGACCCGCCGCAGGGGGAGGAGGTGAGGGGGGAGGTGAGGGAGGAGGTGATAGAGATGTGGAGCAGACACTTGAGGTGCTCACATGAACAGAGTCAGAGCTGATCAGAGTTCAGTTCAGGAGCACGGCACGGATTAGGTTTACACATTAAACTGCACAACAACCATTAAAGCTGAGTTCTCCATGTTCTTGAGTTGTGTCTTCACATCGGTTACCGGCTTCACTTCCTGTCTGTGGCGTCACCGCCTCCTCTCTGTGCCTGTGTCAGTGCTGTGTCTGTGTATCAGCAGCTTGATAAACTGACTCTGGATCAGCTGTAAGACACATTTCTGTGTGTCAGCAGCAGCTTGATAAACTGACTCTGGATCAGCTGTAAGACACATTTCTGTGCTCCTCTTTTCAGCCGCTGCTTGTTTTTAACTCTGTATCTGAAGCAGATGAAGGATTTCAGTCGTCGGACGTCTGGATCTGAAGTTATCAGAGAAACAAGCTGAGCAAACGTTAGCAGCAGCTCGGCTCGCCGCCCCTCCAGGACGTCCCGTGTCTGCTGAACTCCGAATGTGTGTCAGGGTTTTGATGTTGAGTTCTTCTTCTTTTGTTATTTCCTGTTTTATTTTGAAAAGTTTTTCCCTTGTGTGTTTCTGTCTACTTGTTTCCTTACCTTGATTAGTCCATTGGTCTCACCTGTGTCTCGTTTTGCTGCCCTCACCTGTCTGTTTAAGTTATGCCATTGCCTTTGTTCTCTGTCGCTGCATTGTTGAGTTTAGAGTCCATGTCCCTACCTAGATTCCATGTCCATAGTCATAGAGATTTTGGATTAGTGGTTTTTGCATTTTTTTTTTTTTATTTGTTTACCACACCTTGTTTGGACTGACTTCCTTGGATTTTGACCCTGCCTGCCTTGACCATCTGTAAGCCTAAGCCCATTAAAATAACCTGTTAAAAGATCTTTGGCATCCTTGTCCGTGCCTGCATCTGGGTCCTGCTCTCCCCTCGTAACCCAAGCCCTGACAATGTGAGCGTAAACACTTCTCTTTCTTCATTTCCATTCTCAATATAAGTAAATATCACCGTTGTGCAGCTTTTAAAAGTTGTTGTCCTTGTGCTGATATTACTCCTGAGTTTCAGCACTGATGCAAAAATATACATTTTCCTGCAAAACCTCATTTTTAAATGTTATTTACAGTAAAAACACAAAACTTAACCTAATTAGGATGTAAATTATTAAATACATGATCAGAAAATAATAATAAAGATTACACATTTAAATTAATAAAAAAGCTTAAGTGCATTTTTAAGGTGCTTGTACTTGACTTGAGTGTTTCCTTTTTATGTTTTATGCCTCTGCAGGTGCAGGTGGAGGGTAAATACTCCAGTTACTCAGCAAATCCAGATTAATATTCAGATTAATAAAAAAATGATCAAATAATAAATGATGTTTTTTCATAAATACAAATATATGAAATAGTTAAATTTAGCCCAGCTTTCACCGGGTGCAGGTTAATAATGCTCCAGTACTGATGCATCAGTAATATAAATGTTGTTGTAGTGAAACAGGTCACTGCACAACACGAGCTCATTCTGAATGTTTACTGTTTTATTTCTTTATTGCTGCTTTTACTGTGCTGCAGCTTTCGACTCTGTCTCCTTGTGTGTGTGTGTGTGTGTGTGTGTGATCTGCCTCTGTGTGTTCTGTGTGTGCACACGAGTGTGAGTATGTATTTCTGTGTACCTGAGTCACTGCGGAGGCATCGGGGGCCAATTAGCGAGGTGGATTATGTGTCTGAACTCTGCTCCTGAGGGAGGGAACCAAACCACACTGTGAGGGAGGAGGGAGGAGGGAGGAGGGGGAGAGAGAGAGAGGGAGGGAGGGGGAGGTGGTGGAGGGGGGGCTCACAGCATGAAGCCACACAAATTACACCCGCCACCAAACATCAGCTCACTGTACCAATACTGTATTAGCTGTCATCACAGCGGTGTGTGTGTGTGTGTGTGTGTGTGTGTGTGTGTGTGAGTGACAGTTGTGATATCTGCCAGGTGTTCACAGCTGCAAACGTGTGTGTGTGTGTGTGTGTGTGTGCAGGTGAGAGACGGAGCAGAGAAGCATGAAGACAGCTGATAAACAAATTAAATTACATTATATTCATTTTGTGCAAAGCGACTCACAGAAAGTGCCTCAGGGCTGAAACGAGTTAATTAATCCATTAATTAATTAATTAATTCTGCATAAAAACACAGAATCTGGAGGATTTTAGTTCTGGAAACTTTCCTGTTTCAGCTTGTAGCCCCACTAATATTGACCAATCACGTTGGGGCAGGCTGTGGTTGCATGCAGTTCACAGGCAGATATCAGTTTATGAAGATTAGTCAAAATGTTTTCTGGTCCTAAAAATAGTAATAATAAAATGAGTTTATATATAAATAATAAAATATATAATATGATAATCAGACAGTGGAGGAGTCTCATTAAACAGATACGTGCCGAACTGCTGAACATGACCGTGTTTCATCCACCAAATATTGATAATGTGCTGCCTCTCTCATCCTGTGCAGTGGTTCAGATCAGTGTGTTTCGGGCCACAGCCCTCTTTCACATGTTGATGTTTGCATTTTGACTATTTTTTAAACATTTTCTAAACTGAATTTTTAAATAATAATGCAAATAAACAGTACATGCAGCCTGTTAAGTGTATTTAATGTCGTCCGGAGTGCATCTCCCCTTTGGCGCACCTGATCAATCGACTGGTCTTTTGCAGTGAACTGTGGTTTTGTGCTAACACTGAGTTTTTATTAATAATAACTGTGGCTGCACACACACTGGACAAACAGAGAGGCCTGTGTGTGTGTGTGGTGTGAGCCGGTCAATGGGGACATGGAGCGTTAGCTCGAGCATCAGCGCGTCCAATGGGATTGATCGATTTGTTGTTGATTGCCATGGCGACTCCCAGAGAGTGTGTTTAATATCTCTATTCTCCTGCAGGTGTTTACACTCGGACCACTGAGCGGGCTTCACTCCCGGCTTGGCGGCGGCGGCGGCGGCGGCGCTTGTTTTGTTTTTGTTTTAGCCTGTGGAAATGTGGAAACACCAGCTGACAGGACGAGTGGAGTCGCTCCTGTGTGAGGTTGTGTTAGCGTTGGTGTAACGTTGCTGGGATGTTATCGCTCCCTGGCAGCATCAAGCTAATATTGTCGCCCCGCTAGGAGGTCCTGCTACGCTAAATCTGCGCTGAGCGGGCTGAGGGGATCAGACTCCCGGTGTCGGGGGGAGTCAGGGGTTAATATATGTGTCTGGGAGTCGGCCTCTTCATCCCCCTCCTCCCCCATTCTGTCCGTCTCTCCCTCCCTCCAGGCACACACCCCTCACTCTCTGTCCAATCCTTTTGTCAGTGGCCCTGGCCTGTGATGTAGGGAGGCTCGGTTCACCAGCGCACACACACACACACACACACACACACACACACACCATGGTGCATTAGACTGGTGATTTCCCCTCCTTCATGCCTATGCTATGGCCTTATTTATCATAATTTATCATTTTACCATACCCACTCCCCTCGCCATTCACATGGGCATTATCATATTGTGGTGTGGCTGCAGGGCGCGCAGGCACACAGGCCGGGCTGGTGGGAGCGTGCACACTGCGTCTGAATCATCCCTCTAAATACCCTCCTCAGAAACAGCTTCCAGCAGCTTTTACAACTCAACGCTTTGTCCCGAAAATATGGATATGAACCGCAGAAGAGTGAAGGAGTGCGACATTCGTGATCCTATAAGGTCTCACGCGGGTACCCCATGATTTGAGCTTCAGACATAAGCTATAGCTCTTTGCAAAGGGGGTTTATACCTGCATTATACAGTCTAAAATAAGATTATTCATTGTAAAAACAAGTAAATTATTGTGTTTTTTGGTTCCTTAACATTAAAGTAAGCACACAGATCTTCATCTGATGTCAATTCAGACATATTCTCCTTTGAGTAAACCGGATATTTAAGATGTTGCTGAAAATGCAGATACAAGACACAGTGCGAGCTGCAGCTGTGCAGAATATGTGTGTTTAGCTCAGCTTTGATTAACTTTAACATGAAAACTTGCTTCGTTGAACAACGGCGAACTGTCCTGACGACCAGCTGAGGGAACGGAAAGCAGGAGAGTCCAGAAGAGTAAAAGCTTTCACCCCTCTCTGGTGTAAAGACAGATTCCTGTATAAGATCCTAGCCGGCCAGCTCGCTCCCGCAGCTGTTTGCACCTGTTATTCACATGCATCCTGAGAGTGGACAGCTCTCCGGGCGCCACTTCACACCTGCACTTGAGTGCGTCTCCAGTGACCACTTGTGATCTCACTTCCCTGCCCCGTTTTGCTCACTGGTGAGATCAGTTGGAACCGACAGTGTGTTCAGGAACATCTGCTGCTCACCTCTGCAGGTAAAACAGCCCAAACACGTCTTTCCACTGATATTTCACACATTAATATGAATCTGACACACAGCTGATCATATGAGTAGGTGGTTCTTCAGTGTGGCCAGAGACAGATGCACACACACACACACACACACACACACAATGCTACAGAGACCCTCTGTGTCTGAGCGGTGAGACGTCAGTGCATTAACTCTGGCATCTACAGCTGCTCGTCCTGTGATTGGATCACCTGGGACACATGTTAACATCAGGTGACAGTGGCGCCATATTCACTGCAGAAAACTGATTTTATGTGTTTATTTCATGAGCTGCAGTGCACATTAAACAGCGTTTAGTAGCTACACACCACTTAGCTAACAAGCTAATTGCCATGTGTAGTCGCAGGTTAATACTAACAGACAATAAAACTGCAGCGTCTCTCAGAGCAGGAAATAAGGTGACATCAATAGCATTAATGACTGCATTACATGTGGGTGACAGTTTGAAGGGTCGGCTGTTGTGCATCAGAAGAGTCTAATTTAAGGGGCTAGCACTTGCACGTTAGCATCAAGTTCACAAATTAGGCCCGCTAGCATGTAACGTGTCACCATTCCTCTGCTAAACCTCATATTTAACTAATTAACTACTTAACGAGTGGTGCTTTGCTGCTGTTTGAGGTGAACAGTGAACATTAACATGAAATTCATCAGTTAGCCGCGCTCTTCGGTGGGAAGCCGGTGAGGGATCGCGTCCTTGTTGCCGCGCCGCTAACTCCCAGCATGCTGCATTGTATCCACTCTGGGTGAACTTCCCCTCAACGAACGACGGCTCGTTTGAAGCTTTACAGGTCGACCAATGGGAGCTCAGGGAGGAAGAGTAAACGAGCGCCGACAAAGAGGGCGAAGAGGAATAGCGTAGATCAGACGATTATCTCAGCGTCAGTAAAAAGATACGGACGCGCTGAGCAGATTAAATCCCCATCCACCACACACACACACACACACACACACACACACACTCCCTCAGTATTACTTTACTCTCCAGACCCTAATGAGAAGAGAAAAACCTAATTTGATCCATCTCAGCCCCTCACTCACCCTCCGCCCCCCTCCCCCGCTGGTCATGGGCTATTCCCGCTGCTCTGATTATTGTTAATCTCATCATATGTCTCTTTCCGCTCAATAAACCCCCCCTCCTCCATCAGCGCTCCCCATTTTCACTCAAATCAAATTGTTACCGAACATAACCTGCCCGAGCCCCGGCGTGCCGCTGCAGTAATGCAGTTTGTCATAATTAAGTGCCGAGCCTAATTAATTAAATGGTCAGAGGGCTAATCAGTGCATTCTGCGGGCCGCACCGCTGCATGATGGGAAAGAAGTAAGGATGAATAGAGATTGAGTGACGGATATCGCTATTGACGGTTCGGGCTGAGCAGGAATGACAAAGTTAATTGTGGAGGCATCTTCGTGTGTCTCCGAGGCTCAGGACAGCGCACACACACACACACACACACACACACACACACTTTGTTACATATACACACTAGAATACATCTATGCATGCGAATACACATTCAAACACACGCACAAATATACACAAAATGCAAAAACAACCATGCAAATACAAAACCACACAAGTGGATGCATGCACACACACACACATGCAGCACACACACACACAAACAAACACACACCTCCTTTCCAATCCAACCATCACATTATAGTTTTCATTGAATTGCTTGAATACACAGTGCGTATTGATTGAGTAAATGTGCTAATGAAAGTGATGCACAAAGACAGTTCATTAAAGTTGGGCTTGATTAAAAGAGAGAGAACACAACAGCGGTGCTCCCGTACACGCACACACACACACACGCATACACACACACACACACACACACACACACACACACACACGCTCGGTTCAGTGGTCTGATTCGCTGCATTTTTAATCTCTCAACTTTTACAGCGGTTCCCCGTTGGCTCGGCTCTCAGCTCCGAGTTTCTGAGGACAAAACTGTTAATGCAAATGTCCAGATTCATTATTCTGAATCCTCGGTGTTACCTTCAGTGTGCACGGTAAATACAGAACCTGGGAAAGTGAAGCAGACGGCTCAGCTGCAAAACTCTGAGCAGCTGCAGAGAAATGAGCGAAACACTCAGATCTTTGGTCACACGCGCAACAGATCAGTGCTCAAAATCAAGCAAACTACAACAGCTGATGCAGAATCAGATCATAGGTATCAGTACATCACGCCAGTGAAATAAAAATAGAAACAGGTTTAGTGTTGAGTTGATTGTAAACATCAATAATCATCAAATTATTCTGATATTTAATTCTTAATACATGAGAGGCTTAAAATACATTAAAATACAGATTATTTTATAGAAATGAAACCAAGAACAATTAAAAAGTGATGACAGAAATTCATTTTTAGAGCGCTGATGTGATGATGAGCTCAACTAAGAGCTTTCTCATGCAGTGTATTTTTGATTTGCAGCTGCAGTTTGGATTGTGCATGTGCAGTTTAGCCGGATCTCAGACCAAAAGGACGGAGAGTGCAACTGTCAAACTGCAGAACGATGTTACCTTGAATGTTATCACAAACATATTACAGTGCTCTGTTTGTCTGTGCCCGAGCCGCCATGTTGAAAACAAATGCAGGGATGCACGAACATGCACGAACATGCTAACCTGCAGCACGCACACAGAGGAGCAGCGTGACGATGTTCTCTGCTCCAGTCGCATTTGTTCCACGTGCACATCACACAGCAAACATCTGTTAACGTATCACAACTTCAACACAAACGTAGACGTCACTGCTCAGCAGCAGTGGAGCCGTGCAGCTTCACACTGTGATGGTCTGAGGTCAGCTGAGACTGTGGGAGAAGACTGTGAGTGTGTGTCCAACATTTCATGCTCGTATGGCTTCACAATCATTTTAAATGTTTTCATGTGTCGTGTGCGTCCTCACACGTCTGCAGAATCTACGACAACTTGATTTCCAAGTAGCGGCGCCAGCAGCTAACGTCTCTCACTGCATCTTTGTTTGTTGTAAACAATCGCTGTTGATTTCAATTCCCATTCTGTGTGTTTTTAAAGTTTTTCATGCATCCTTACTTCCTTTCCTCCCCCTCCTTGCCCTCCCCCTCCTATCCTCGCGGAGGGCATTGTGAGAGCAGTAAGTGCTTGACCACGGAGTGGAAGTTGGCTTGGAGAATAGGAAGTGCTTCGCGCAGCAAGTCAGGGACTAAAAACTTCGCTAAGTTTCTCTCCATCCATCCCTCCTGCCTTCCCCTCTCTCCCTCCCTCCCTCCCCCTCTCTCACCCTCTCTCACTCTCTTATTTCTTCCCTTGAAATTTCTCTTAGGAGATTATCCGCAGGTAAGCTTGTTTCCTCCGCCGGCCTGCGTCAGCAGCTCTTCCCCCTGCACTGACCACTGAGAGATGAGGAGGGGTGGGGGGGAGGCGAGGGCTCGCGTGGTGGAGGATGGGGGGGTCAACGAGCCAGGGGGGAGGAAGTGATGGTGAGGCGGCGAGCGGTAGGGGGACGGAGAACGGCGGGGGTGCGCGGGGAGGGCCGGATTGGCGTGAGGGCCTCGCCACTCGCCACTAACACGCCGTGACGACATCATAAGACTGAGCAAATGACTCTGCTGCCTCTCCAGGGGGCTGAGGAGGGGAGGGGAGGAGGGGGGCACAAAGCTGTCCCCTGGTGAAGGGAGCTTCATCTCGACGCCGCCCTCCCTCCCCCACTGCGACACACACACGCTGACGCCCATCCTCACCGAAACACACAGTCCAGCCGCGGTGACCAGGTAGTCAGACACGCTGGAAATGGGCCTAAATTGATTGCATACACCCGCTCACAAAGCACATTAATGGAGATGACAAACAGAAAAAGGATATTACCAGGCTCCAGCTAAGCCATATTGACTCTGTGTGTGTGTGAGTGTGTGTGAGTGTGAGTGTGTGTGAGTGTGTGATATTGTTTATTTGGTTTCTTGTTCAAACTCCAGTTTTTCAGGAATTTCAGCCTCCAGAAGATCCACGGATTAGTTTGTGGCACAAGATGGAGAGATCCAAAATAAGCTTTAAGTCCATAAATGTCACACACACACACACACACACACACACACACACACACACACACACACACACACACACTCACACACACATGCACACAAATTTATGTAGGTGTATTTTTGCCAGTTTATTCCTTTTAGTTTATTCCAGAGGACGTTTTGGAAAGTGAAGTAAAGTTTAGTCCATCTGCACGTTTTAAAATGAGTTTTAGGTTGAGGTTAAGGTGTGTGTGTGTGTGTGTGTGTGTGTGTGTGTGTGTGTGTTTAGGTGTGTGTGTTTCACTGTGCTCTCATTTGTATTGCATTCTTTGCATTGTGCAAGTTTTAGATGAGCCATGAAGAGGTTTTCAGGGCAGTAACAAAACGTTTGTTTTAGAGAAATCGGTGCATTTTGGAAATAATGAGCCAGGAGGTTGGTTTAAAGGTCAGACGAGGAAAAATTCATATTTAATATCAATTTATTAGATTTTTAAAAACAAAAATCATACAAATGCATAAATTTAAACCTGCAACATAAGAGATTAATAATGTAATTTCCTCTTCTTATCTTTAAAATTGTTAGTCTCTTCCTACATTACCCAGAATGCACCCTGACAGAGTGTCAGCAGTGTTTTAAGACTTCAGTGCAGTAACAAAGTTAGAGTAAAGCTCTGAGAAGCAACTTAAGATGCTTCTGGTGAACTACAAAACTACAAATATGAGCTCAGGCGCCGCAGTAAAAAGTCGGGTCGCCTTCAGACGAAGCAGCCTGGTTCGTTTATTTCTCTGTCTATGTCAGCTCCACCCACGCTCCACCTTCTTTGCCCATTTATCGCAGTGCAAACCAAACTGCATCCGTTTGGCCTCTGCAGGAAATTAACGCCTCACTTCAGATCCAACTCACGCTCAGGTCAAGTGTTCCCTCAATTTCGTTGTACCCCCCATGTACAATGACAATGAAGGACTATTCTCTTCTGTGACATCACCTGAGCCCAGCCCTCTGCAGCCACAGAACTGCCCCACCCCCGACCTGCAGACACACTTTGATGTGCAAAACCAGCAAAGTTCCCGTTTCAGGTCAGGATCAGGTTTAGGTGAAGGTAAGCAAACGAGCTGCTTATTTCAGAAAGTGTCCCCATAAGTGTAGATGTACAAAACACCAGTGTGTGTGCTAGCATGTGAGTGGTGTGTGTGTGTGGAGGCTTACCGAAGCCTTCACAAACAGGGTTTCCCCCCTCTCGCAGGCTTTGGGGGTGGGGTGGAGGGATTGGAGGTGCTCTTCGGAAGAGTGGAGAGATAAACGGGAGAAGTGAGGGGGATGAAAGGGATGTATTCCTCCAGACACGGAGGGGAAATCTGCTCAAAGCTTCCCTTGTTAGAGGAGAGGGGAGAGGGATCAATACAGCCGCTCTCCTCCCGGCTGAGCCGCCGCTCCGCCACAGTTGGAGAAACTCTCCGGATCCGTCATCCAACATCCGACGTGATCTTTCTCTCCCTCTCTCCTCACCTTCTCTCCCACCTGATTTGCTTCTCTTTCACTCCTCCGTCTTGCTCCCCTGATCGTTCCCGATATAAATTTAAAGCCGGCAGCCCAGGTGGGCGCGTCTGACGAGGGGAGCGACCCAAACACACGTGGAGGGCAGGAAATAATAGAAATGCAGCTTTTAATTCTCAGAAGTTTTAATTAATAAGCCGGTTTCCTTTTGTGTCACGAGGAGTCCCAGAGGAGCGAGAGGGAGCTAAGACAGGTAGAGGAGGAGGGGGGGCATGTAACACCACCACGATAAGACAGAGGTCTGAGGAAGAGGCAGGGGAAGGTGGGACCGGGGCCACAGGGGGCCCCAGGGCCGAGGGTATCAACTACCTGTCATGAATTAATCAATCTCCTGCAGCTCGCTCAAGTGAATTCATTAGCAGGTACAGCTCCTGCATCCTCGCAGTATCATACATTAATTAATCAGAAAAGGTGCGACAGAGTTAGGCTCCAAAATAAACTCCACAGCTGGAGACGGTTTGCCGAGGCGCACGGCTCGGCTTCGGCGCCTTTGTGTCGTTTGTTCGCCGGAAACAAAGTCGTTTGACTTCTGAGGGCCGCGTGTGGTCAGCGGAGGTGGTTTACAGGGACAGTTTAAATATTAATATTAATTTTTATTATTTTAAAGTTATCTTTTAGGTTCATATTATTGTTTTTTGAATATAAAACACATTTTTAATACATGGGCAGCTGTTTTCTGCATTTATGTAGCATTTTTGCTTTTATATTGTCTTTCTCTTTAGTTAAATGGTGTCTTCTTGTTACCTGGAGCACCTGCGTTTCCTGTATCTGTGCACCTGCACTCAATATTAAAAGGAAATTCTGCATGACAAACGAAGCTAATGCACGTCAATATTTTAATTCAACGCAGAAAACATCACACACTCGTTCCTCTGTTTCTTGGCTGGAGCTTTCATGGGCTGACAGTGATGCCTGCAGAGAGTCGCTGCACCCAGCCAAGCAGTAATCCTGCAGACAACAGCACTCTGTCCCTTCGCATTGTGTTGAATAGATAAAACCATATTATTCCTTTTTTTAAAATGATAATGTTTAATTTTGCAATGCAGTCCACAGGAGATACCGGCTTATCTTTGAATATGAGTCTTAAGTCTAATTTAGGTGTAAAGGCACAATAACAGTGTGAACGTGGTCATGTTTCAGACTTCAGTGCAGTAACAAAGTTAGAGTAAAGCTCTGAGAAGCAACTTAAGATGCTTCTGGTGATCAAAACTACAAATATGAGCTCAGGCGTCGCAGTAAAAACTACAATAAACAACACCTGGCTGTTAAAACAAACAAACAAACAAACAAAGCCTCTGAGTTTCGCTGTGACTTCTCAGATCGGGGCCAAACTTTGTTCCCTGCCTCGCTGTTTTCCGCTGAGCGCTGTGGATGGATTCATGAGCGTGGGATCTTAGAAATGTTAGTTAATTTGATTATGTGCACAGAGGGGGAGGGGTCTATGCTTAGGTGGAGTGGGTGCGTGTGGGGCCGTGGGGGACGTGCAGGGGCGGCGGGAGGCGGGCGAGGGGGGGGGGTGTTCTGCAGAAGATGAATAGGTCCTCTGGCTTGAGCTGCTGGCAGGCCGGCCGTGCCTGGCTTTAATATATAGCATGTGCTGCCACATAGTCAATGCGCTTTTAATTCACCTCTTACTACACACGCGGACATTAACGGCCCCGTATGCACGTGCACACACACACACACACACACATGCACACACATGCACACACACAGGGGGTGTTTATTACCCCTTTTACTAATGGAAATCTAATCATTACTCCACCTGCTTGTTCTCACACACACACACACACTTGCACAGCTCTGTAGTTTATTTATCATTGATATCCCCTGGTGTATTAATACAGGGGTGTGTGTGCAGGAGCAGGGGGTGTTTGTATGAAGCCACAGAGCAAAGCCAGACTAATTGTATTAACTAACCCAAAGAGGAGCTCGTGATTCTGACCCCGAGATGTTTACGACCCGTCGATCAATCGAGCCTCCTCGCTGGGTTTCGTTCTCTCCTCCCGTGCTCCCACAGTGCACCGCTCTCCTTCGCCACGTTTCGCCTGCACGTGGCTAAATCATCCCCGCGGCCCGCTGTCTAATTACCACCATCGTTAAGATACTGTATATGATTGAGCCCTGACCGTAAACACACACCGGTAAAATGGAGAGGAGCAAACAAACATGAGCTTTACTGCTCCGGCCTGGCGATGCTGATATGAGACAGCAGTTATGGCCGTTTGGTGTCTATTCCTCTGACATTTTCATTTCAGATTTAATTGCACACTGGTGATTATGGCACTTATGGTTTTATTTTGCATTTATCTAATGGTTCTCTGGCGGCGTGGTGGTGACACTTTTTATTTTATTTGGTGCTCAATCAGGCTGAATTTACTGTCGGCCTCCGTCTGTTCTGTACAGAATATCAGCTGAATGACTGTCATAAAGGCTGGCTGCTTCCAGCTCCGTGTGTGTGTGTGTGTGTGTGTGTGTGTGTGTGTGTGTGTGTGTGTGTGTGTGGCCGACGCTGGGCTTTGTTGGTATGTAACAGGAGAGGTGAAACAGGAAATAGGGGCAGGTATTTGCATATGAAGTTTGCACATGATATGACACCTCGTTTTCTGCAAAGTTTTCATACTTTAGCCAGTAATCATTATCAAAAGATCCCATTAAAGGTTTAAAAACATCTTTAAAAATGCTGTTGATTAAGATTTTAACTTCAGCCTCAGTCTGTTTCACCTCAGCCGTGCAGGGTTTGACCCCAGCAGTCAGTCAGGAGCAGACTGATTCGCTTTCACTGAAAATTTGAAGCTTTTTTCTCAAAAACCGGAAAAATCTAAGAGGACAAATCTGTAAAAAGCTTTGGGGAAACATCAGATCAAAGCTCTGGAAAATAAGGAATATTTATATGTGTTGGTATGTTTGTGTATAGATGGTTAAATATGGAGATATGCACTATGATCAGCAGCGTCTACAGTGTTTGTGCAATCAAAAGGTTAAAAATCTTAAATTTTAATATCTGAATTGTATTATTTTTACTCATTTTTTATGTGACTGCATAAATTTAATCTTTTCCTTCGTCTGTCTATCCTTCCTTCCTTCCTTAATCCCTTTTCCTTTCCTATGCTACTTTCCTTTCTTCCTCCTGTCTGTCCTTCCTTTGATTCTTGTTCCTTCTTTCCTTCCTTCCTTTCCTCTGCTCATTTATTTTTTACTTCCTTTCTTCATTTTCTTGTTTTCGTGTCTCAGTTTTTTCTTTTTGTTTCCTCTTTTCATTTCTTCCCTCGTTCTTCCTGCAATAGGTGGACAGATACCCTCCTCCCCAGCACCAGTTAAGTAACAGGCAGGTGCTTCTTCTTTCACCAGCCCAACATCCTCTGACAGCCCTGTCACCATGGAGACGGCCAGTCGCCACACAAACTCATCGTCGCCGCGGAGACGGGGCCCGGGCCGGGGCCAGGACAGCACATGTCACAACGGCCCAGCGTCCCCGACCAGCCGAGCTCGCAGTCAGAGCTCATCGCGCGGCGGCGTCTCCGGCAGTCAGCGGCAGTCTGCGTGAACAGACAGGTGCAGGAGGAGAGAGATGAGAGGAAAGAGGAGAGGACAGGTGGAGGTGGAGGTGGTGGGTGGGGGTGCAGAGCCGGGAGATGAAGGAGACGCAGGAGAGGAGTCATTAAAATGTCTCCTTTGTCTCTTCATTGGCATTTTGTTGTGATCTGTAAACTCCGGTGTTCGTCACTCACCCTATTTGTTTGCAGAGGGGATACTGAGCGCTGTGATCACATTAGCCCGCTCGCCGCTGTCCTGTCGAGGAAGAGGCGCGCGCCGTGACAGCTTCTGCTGTTTTATTAATAACAGCTCATGGCTCCAAAGCAGACAAACAGCTCGTCTATAGGATGGGCCATTACCCCTCTGTTTCATACCTCTTTCTTCTTTTACTCCACCGCTGTGAGAGGAGGTAAACAAAGAGGAAGAGGGGTTCTTCACGATGACAACTGTTTGGACCGCTCTGCGCCGAACAGATGAAATGGCTTTTTCTAATTTACTGATTGGGATAAAAAGACTGGAACCAAAAGTGTGTTTCTCTCTTGGTTCTGTCTCCCGGCGCGGTGCCGTTGGCGCCTACTGACGACCAAAATCTTAAAAAATCGATCCTGGAGTCAGCTCGGCGCTCCTGCTTTCAATAAACGCTCCTCACACTCTCCTGAATAATGTATTTTTGCAGATTATTTCAGGCGTCAGAGTGACACATTTAGTCCTCCAGGGAGTAGCTACAGCACAGATGTATGAAGATCTATTAAATAAATGCCTTTTTAATCCTTTTAGATCATGTGGAAGATCAAAATGTGCACATATTCAACAAAATATACCAAAAAAATCCATTTTTTAAAAATTCTTAGATCAAAATCACGTTTTCTTCTTATAAAGCAAAATACGTCAATTTAAAACAGCTGCTTTTCACTATATCATGATATCCAGCCTTCTGTCGGTCTTTAGCTGTTAGCAGCACACAGCTAAGATTCAGTCGCTAGCTAGCTAGCACTCATCTTCCTTCCTCCTGCAGCCTGAGGTGAAATAATGAATTCTCCACAGAGGTCTCCTCCTCTCCAGAACAAACAGAGCCGCTGATTCAAACCCAGAGAAACACTGAATAAAGCAGTTCCACCTTAAAAACCACTGTTTCTCCCACGCTGTCGGCCGCACACGGGACGTCCTGGAGGGGCGGCGAGCCGAGCTGCTGCTAACGTTTGCTCAGCTTGTTTCTCTGATAACTTCAGATCCAGACGTCCGACGACTGAAATCCTTCATCTGCTTCAGATACAGAGTTAAAAACAAGCAGCGGCTGAAAAGAGGAGCACAGAAATGTGTCTTACAGCTGATCCAGAGTCAGTTTATCAAGCTGCTCACACACAGACACAGCACTGACACATGCACAGAGAGGAGGCGGTGACGCCACAGACAGGAAGTGAAGCCGATCACAGAGCTGATCTGGTTTTGTTCAGGTTTGAACCTTTAAATGCAGAAATGTTCCATACTGTTAGTTTGTGTTAGTGTAATCTGCATTCTCACGCTATCAGCTGATTAATTAAAAACAGGAAAACCTCCATTTGGATCATTTCCTGGGTTTCCACCTTTTCATCTGACTTTGTCGGCCTGTATTCAGAAAACAGAACCACCCCTGATCGTGAATAGAGTGTGGTGCTGCAGAATAAAACAACAGGAATGGGATGAAGCAGATTCGGGTGCAGCCATCGCTCGGCGTCAGATGAGAGGAGACTTAAAATAAGGAAACGTGGTGGTGTGAGTGTATCCTGCCCGGGCTCACCTGTGTTTCCCTGCCTCTAATCAATGAGATAACCCCCCTCCAATGCACACACACACACACACACACACACACACACGACTTGTGGGCTTGTGCCCTACATCAGCGCTCAACCGCGTGTCTGCAGAACTTGCTACAAACGCTCAGTAAGCACTTTACCAGAAACGCTTGTTCTTTTGGTCTTTTTCTGCTTTCTTGTTGTTTTGTTTTTCTCCTCCACCCCCTCCACCTTCCCTTCTCCACCTCCTCCCCTCCTCTCCTTAAGAAAAAAAAGGAAACCTGCTTTCTGACACTCATTAAAAGAGAAAAGAAGGGGGGGAAACATCAAGAGATGGAAGCGAGGCGCTCTCACGCTCGCCTCTCTCCAACCTGCGGTCACGTACAGCCGTCACGGCGCGAGCTGCTGCGCTTGTTATCTGCATCAGACTCCACTCACCAGCCGTCTCACATAAAGACGAGATCAATTATGGATCAAATGGCGGCTTCTTTTTAATTCATTGCTCTTCTTCCCTTCATGCGGTTTGTCCTCGCTGCCGCCGCAGAGTGTGGAGGCCTCATTGGCAGAGGGGTTGTGAGGGTTGTGTGGGGGGTGGGAGGGGGCGTGTGCAGGGTCACAGGAAGTGTCCGCCGGCCCCGGGGCAGCCTGAGCAACCAGGGTCAGTGACACGCAACCACACGGGTGACAAGTAACTAAGTACTCAAGCGCAGGTTTAAAGAGTAGAATTAGTCTTTTACTCGTTTCCTTAATTCCTTCCTTCCCTCCTTCTGTCCTCCCTCCTTATTTCTTTTATTTTTCTGTTTTATTTCAATTTTTCATCAATATTTCCTTATTTTCCGTCCTTATTCCCTCTGTCCTCCTTTCATTTTTTCTTTGTGTCTCCTTTTTTCTCCTTCCTTTCCTTCCATCCTCCCTTTTTATTATTTCCTTCTGTCCTTTAACATTTCCTTTATTTAGCTGCCTTCCTTCTTTCCTACCCTCCTTCCACCTTTCCTTCCTTTCATCTGTCCGTCCTTCTGTTGCTACACACACTCTTTCTTTATTTCCTTACTTTCCCTTTCTCTCCTCACCCTTTTACTCTTTCTTTTCCTTCTCGTTTCCTTATTTTCTTCTCATTTTTCCTTTTTAATCCTGCATTTCCTCTTTCCTTCCTTATTATTTTCTCCTGCACTTACTTATTTTCCTAGTTTATTTCCTCCCTTGCATCCTTTCCTCCTTATTAACACCTTTGTTTTTGCTTTTTCTTTCTTTCTTTCCTTCTTTCTTTCTTTCTCAACCTTAGGTAGATTGTTTTATTTCCCAGTTGATTCAAGTTTAATTTTGCTTAATTTCCAAAACAGAACTTTTACGTGTGATGAAGCATTTTTCATCAGCAACAACAAGAATGTGGGAAACACTGAGCTGTGTGACTCTGTGTGTGTGTGTGTGTGTGTGTGTGTGTGTCACCTATCTCCCTCTCAGCTCTCCAGCTGTTTCAGTAAAACAGAAGATAACACTATAACGTCAGACCTCCTCCTCCCTTCCTCCGTCTCCTCCTCCTCCTCCTCCTCTTATCCCCTCCATCACTCTCATTCATAATTTATCCGGAGGCTGACTTTTTGCCGACACAATCTCGGCGTAGCGCTGCAAACACTCTCTCCAGTTTCACTCGGGCTGCGTGCTGCGTGGCCACTTCCTCCTGCAACAGGAAGCGGCCGTCGATAAGTACAGGAAGTGAAAACTGGCACCGGCCTCAGGTGAGTCTGTCCTCTTAGGTGTTAGATATCACTTACCACGATCCCTCTGAGACACACACACACACACACACACACACACACAGCGGTCCATGTTTTTGACTTTTTTATAATTTCATATTATTTTTAAATGCAGCTGCTTCAGATGTTTTTCTCACAATTTTTGATAAAAATAAGAAACTTTCAAACATTTAGTTTTTTATTCAGTTGAAATAAGTTTATTGTAAATTGCAATAATCCAATATAAAGCACCCGAGAGATGATCTTATTATAGCAGACATGTTTTTATTATAATAAAAAGCTAAAATCTCAGTAAATCTTTAAAATAATAAAAATAACAAAGGCCCTTTTAAATCTATTTTAGTCTGTTTAATTTGGCTTTTAGTTTGCAGATTTTTAAACATATAATCTGGTCTAAACATCTCGTATCATATTTTTACTTGTTTTATATTGATTCTAAACTTGTTTTCCATTCGTTTTCTTTGTCATGCTCATTTATTTTATTCTAGATTTGTTCTTAAAGCCCTCGCTCTGTGTTTTGAAGCATGTTGAGCTGCACAGGTGAGCGAAAGCTGCCTCTCAGATTCATTTATTGAAGTGAATATAAAATAAAAGAATACTGCAGATGAGGTGAATGTGACACATTTGGCTGCAGACAAGCATCAGAGTAAACACACGTGCCGACTGCACATGCACGGCCCTGATGCTCGGCTGTGTGTGCAGGGGAGGCCTGCAGCGACACACAGGTGAGAGCGTCCTCCCCGCCGGTGTTAAATATCCCTTACCTGTGGGCTCCACCGGGGGCTGCAAATCAATTGCTTCCTTTAACAGGTGCAGGAGGTCGCTGTTAACCCCGAGTGTCACGTGCAGAAGCAGGTAAGAGCAGATCCACATGATGAGCATCAGTGCATATGATAGAAAAGATTAATATGAACATTAAAACACAATTAAATTCACTGCAAATGTGAACAAATCACACACTGATCAGTCTTTATATAAAACACTGCTGCAGAAATCTTATTTTTTCCACTAGATTCAAATTTATGTTAAAAACTCTGCGTCCGTGTGGTTTTAAACTATAATTTTGGCCTGTTTCTCTCTCTGTCTCTGGCAGCTGACTCTGGTTTGATGAGAGTAGAGGAACAAAAGTGGGCTCGCTGATATTAAAGAAAGGATTTATCAGCTCACACAGTGATACAGTAATTAAACGAGGGAGCCCGTCTCCACTCGCCTGCATTTAGTGGTGTCATATAACTGATTTGTAAATGTGCAAATCAGCATTAGACAGCAGCGCTCAGTGACCACAGCCCGGAGGAACCAGCCTCACTCGCACACAGCCGCTGTTACTCTGCATGTTTCTCTCATTTTAATACATGTCTGATTAATTCTGCAGCTTAATTTTTCAATTTTGACCTGTTTTCAACTTAAACTGCGGTAAATATGAGCATAATTCTGAGTTCAGTGGACAGATGATGCAGTTTCTGCCAGCGTGGCACTGATCGAGTGATAAACAGTGGGGTTTCTGATTTCCAGCTCCTGCTTTGATAATGGAAACGACGATTTTGATGCAAAAAACAAACGTTTAGTCCAATTTACCTGCCTTTAGAACAACATATTCACAACTCCATGTGTTTCCTACAAACACAAACACTTTAAATCTAAATATTGTTGGAAAGAAGTGAAATAATCAGTTCAAATTATTGGCTCGTTTTAGAAAATTCAGATTTTATTAAGACCTTTTTAAAGTAATAATTAATAATTAAAGTAAATAATTATGGGTATGCAGTTTTGTTTCATTTTAATATAACGTTTGAGGGAATAAATAAAGTAATTCAGACATTCATCAGACATCCAGACATTCATATTTAACCTTATTATAAAGATAATTATTCCTTTTCACTTATTAGTTACTTCGACAAACCTGCTTCCAACTAAACCTGAACTGACATCACTTCCTCAGTCACATCACACATGAACACAAACACAGATTTGTTTAAATACCTTCTTTTATAATTTATTCTAATGAACTTTTTCTACAGTCTGGGTCACTTGATGTATGGAAACTATAAAACAGTGCTGTTGTTTTTGTTTATTTGTTTGTTTTTGCAAACAATCCTGACTTTTAAAAAATATATTTTTGTTGTTCTTTGTTTTTCACACGTGTGTTGCATCATATTTCATTATTTTAGTATTTCTGAACCTGTGGGCTCGATGTTTACTCACCCAGCGTCGGTCAGCCAATAAGGGAGCTCGGCCTATAGGCACTTCTGACCAATAGAAGAGAGGAGGCGGGCCCAAAACAAACACTCACATGTTCTGTGAGCGGTTGAGCTGAACAGTTGAGAAAATACATGAATGTGAACTGTGAAACTGTTTCACTGCTGGACAAAAAGCCGGTTTGAAGCAGTTAAACAAACTGTTTGCAGCGTCTCTTCGCGCCCACGTGACAGAGAGATTTTATTATGATTACTGTTTTGTTATTGGTCGTCTGTAGTTGTCACAGCAGCACTGAGCTCAGAGACTCAGTGTCTTGACTTTGTCTTGCAGCAGCGAACAGCAGGATGGTTTCATTCTCAACAGTCGATTGGACGCAGGCTCCCCGGTCCTCCTTGACCTTGTCAACACTCCGGCAGTGTGTGTGTGTGTGTGTGTGTGTGTGTGTGTGTGACAGTCGATCCATGTTGTGTTTGAATCAGACAAGATGGATTTCTGTATTCTGGGATATTCCTCCGTGGCTGCAGCTCCTCCTGGGGCCGGGGTGGCGGGGTTTAGAGGAGGCCGGATCCCTGAGAGGGTTGTTAGCCAACGGTTTCAATTAAACACCAGAGCGGGCTGGAGGGACTCGCCGTGTGCGAGGAGCGCGGGGTGATTACGAGCTTCCTCTTCTTAATGAGACGCAGGAGTCCTCGTGCTTATTTACAGCGGAGGTCAGGCAGTCGGCGGGGTGAGAGACGGACGAGGGGAAAGGACACTTTGAGATGATTGTGATCAGACGGAGAGCAGCCATGCTGTTTCATTTAAGTGTCCAGCATGGCTAAAGTAAGCTGCACGTCCCCGTGGCTCTCATCGCCTCTCAGACTTCCTGAATGAAGTAACCCCGGTGTGGAGCCCAGCGTCCTCTCCTCTGACAGCTCCATTGGTCTTAAAAGTAAAGTAACACCGGTCCTTAAACCGACAGACCTGAGATGACCCGCTCTCCGCTTCCCCAGCATGCAACACCTCTCCCTCCCTCTCCCTCCCTCTTTATCTCCCTCTCTCTCTCCGGTCGTGGCGGCATTCCCAGGAGACAGTTTTCCGGACGGTTTTCTGCGAGCAGGATGGGGATGAACTCCACATCTCTCACCCGTAAAGAGACAAGAGCGAAAAGCAGCTGCCTCAGCACCTGCCGGGCCCCCAGTGAAAATCAAAATATCAATAAGCTCTTATAGCATTAAGGAAAATGCCTAAATCTGACACTTTCTCTCCCTCCATCCCTCCTCTCTCCCTTTGCCAATATCACTCAACCACTTACACTTGGCATGGGCCCACTGGAGAGTTTTACATGTACATTAAGAGAGGCTTTCTGCCTCTATTTGTCCTCCTCCGCCTCTTCCTCCTCTCCACTATATCTATTAAAGTAAATATACACCGGCTGGGCGGTGACACATAGTCCATCCTCATTCATTTTTGAGCAGGTGATTGACAGCACTTGAGTTATCGGCACGGTTAAAGAAGAAGACCGCAGAATTGGATTTCCCCGCCGGTCGGATAATAATGTTAATGTTTTGTTACGTGGAAATCGTGGGAAAACAACACGAGCGGTTGTTCCATTAGAATAAGGTGGGGATCTGTCATGTTTAGATAATCCATAACTGTAAAAGCGCCGGCCGACCTGGCGAAAAAGTGCCACAGCAAGGGAAAAAGGGTGAAGATGTGATGCACATAAAAGGGCTGGAGAAGTGGGCCGAATAAGCAAAAAGAGATATCACAGAGCGAGAGGAGTTTAAGTGGGGAATGAGGTGTGGAAGGGAAGAATGGCCTGGGGCAGGAAGTGGATAAAGAGAGGGAAAGAGGGATGAGGGACACACAGAGAGAGGGAGAGGTGGTAAAGCTGAATGATTGCTCTGTGAGAATTATTATTGATGATTCAGGCAGTGTGAATTATTAATGGGGAACGAAAAGCATCTTTGAACGTGTCTCTGACATTCAATACTGACAGAGATCAATGAGCTGGCGTTGGACACGAAGGGGGGGGGGTGACGAAGGGAGGAAAGGAGGAGAAGAGTTAGGAAGGGAGGAAGGGAGGAAAGATTAAGGAGAGGAGGAGAGAAGAGAGGAGGGAAGGAGTGTTTGGACAAGTGGACTCCTTCAGCTTGGGGCTTGTCACAGAGGCTTAGGAAGGAGGAAGGATGACAAGACGGCAAACTGCGAGGAGTCATGTGACATTCTTGAAGGTGATTGGCTGTGACATTGTCTTGGGTCTAATGCTCCTCCTCAGACACAGGAAACAGCAGAGCAGCTCCTCCCTCCCACCCCCCCACCATCTTGGAAACTGTCTCGTCTTCCTGTCTGCCACACCACTTGCCCGCTGTGTGTGAGTGTGTGTGTTTCTAAGTGTGTGTGTGTGTGAGTGAGAGTGTGTGTGACAGTCTTTATTGGCCGGTGTCATAGAGCGAGGTTTCTCTCACAACATCTCACACACACACTTTTATAAATGAGCTTCATCCTCTTTTTTTTCTATCACACGCCATTATCGCCTCCGCTTCTACGCCGACGATGTCCAGCTCTACATATCAGCTAAACCCATCGTCACTCCACCCTGATCAGATGTCGTCCTGGTAGCAAATCTTGGATGCATGAAGCAGATATTCTCAACCTGAGCTGTGATGAATCTGGTCCCACTTTAACTCGTCAGTTTTGTAGTGAAACGCCACATACAAGGTGCTTTTGAAAAGGTTTTGTGACCTAGAACAAACAAAAACTGTACCTCATTTAAATTTTGCCACCATCCTCTTTAAAATAGTCACCTTGTGCAGCGCTACACCGTTCCCAATGCTCCTGCAACACTAAAACAGTAAGTAGGGCACAGTTTAGGGTGATGCCTCAGAGAAGTGCAGTTAAGCTCCCCATTGGCTGTGTTGGATCTGTTTTGACCAACTGTGCACTTACATGCGCTCAGAGTTCCTCTTGTTCTGAGCTTGGAGCTAAGTGGCGCTCTGAGCACCGCAGCTGTACCAGTCATGGCAGTGTGGACACAATAAACAGCACTGGGCTCTCCAGCTGTCCTTATAACTATTAAAATATCACTAAAGACCAGTAATTTTAACCCCAGCAATGCTCTTTCTTTAATCCAAAGTTTGTTTCTTGAAGCCAAAACTCAACAAAGCCACATTGTAGCAGCATCTGATTAGAAAACACTCAAATGTTTTTAAGTTATAAAAATGGTATTTGGTTATTTTCCTCTGAGAAGTTGTTATAAAAACCTTGTGAAAGCATTTTTAATGATTAAAACACTGAATTCATACATTAAATCTTATTATTATTGGAGAAAAAACAATGTTTGCTTTCATTTCTGTGCATCCTCTGCACAGTTGAGTAAAGTATTAAACCTCCAGTGTGTGTGTGTGTGTGTGTGTGTAAGGGTCAGCAGGTCACACAGGAAAGACTGATCCTAAGGGACAGACTGCCAGGGCCACTCAGCTGCTCCCCCCAAAAAACACAAACACACACACACACACAGTGGATACACTCATGCCGCTGGTTTGGACTGACATGACACGGACGTCGTCGGCGCTGACACTAAAAGGGGACACAGCTCAGTTCCTATCGTCACGGTAACGGACTGATGGGGAGACAGACAAGCTCCAGCCGCCACACCTGATCATGTAGCAGTGCCGGAGTTTCTCCGAGACAATCAGGAGCCACGCACCGAGCGTTCGCTGTCTCTCACTGTCACACACACACACTCGTGCAGTCAGCGTGATGGACTCTCCAACATGTGTCTTTGTTTGTGTCTGTGTGTGTTCCCCGTGGCATCTGGCGGCCATATTCAGCCAAAAAGGGACACGTATATAGAAAAGATCATGAGTCTTAAAACTAAAACAGTTGCACAACACCAAACCCGAACAGCTAACTCAACTGAACATGCAAATCTGACAGAGCTCCAGCTGCACGAAGGACAGGAAACAACCACAAAGCTCAGGGATGTTTTAGCATCGAGGCAGATGTTGAGTGCTCCACTGGTTTGGCATGGTAATGCATGATCCCCAGAGGATTCATCATAATTACTTTAATATTATCCTACAGTTTCCTTTAGCATTCCTCAAGGCTAATCTCTTTTTAACTTCCCCACATGTCTTTTGGCACAGCCATCACTGTTTTCTTACATCTTACATGTATCGGCATGTATATATTAGTATGTGTACCTGTGCAATCTATGTGTATACTTTGTGCATATTTGCAGTCTGCATGTCCTTACAAAGTGTGCAAATAGCACAAAACTTATAAATAACATTTTTTCAATACAAATGAACTGGTCTGGCCCACCTGAGATTAAATTAGGCTGCATTTGACCCATTAACTGAAATTAGTTGTGGAAGCCTTAGCTGTACTTTAGTGCTAATTAGCAACTGGTAGCATGCTGACACATGGTGACCATGGTGACCATGCTACATTAGCATTTAGTGATTTATTAAACAGTTATTTTGAACTAAACAGGCAATCTTAGCCTGTGATGCACCTCATTGGTAATTTGTTTGCAACATGTGTGTTTATGGTCCATTCATGCCAAAACATAACATAACACGTATGTAGCGATCAGAGGGGCGCTGCTCATTAATATCACTTCACATCCTATAATTGTCTGCTGTGCATGCATCTGATTTTGTTTCTGCAGCGGCTTTTCCCGCTCTCCCTCTCACCCTGGAGTGTGTCCAAGTTATGCACAGTTCCCATCACAAGGCAGGCCCGAACGCTGACATATCTGTTTTTTATGATCTGAGAGCAATGTGAGCAAAATCCAATTTTTTTGCATCCAGATACAGTATGTCATTTAATGCATCTGCGTATGATAAAAACTGCATTGAGACAGCATCTGTAACCATAACAGCAGAGTGTAGACACATACACATATCACACACACGTCTATTCATAGTTGTTGAGTAAGAAAAATGACATTTTTAGTCTAATTGTTGCTAAACTGATGCATGCTAGTATTTTTGTACATTACCTGTGATGAGTTTAAGTACAACACAATAACTTACATCCATAATGTTACTCGTGTGTGTTTTCTGAGTTTCAGAGCTTGTAAATTAAGTGATATCCTGCAGACAACTGTCAAATCTCTGATTCTGGAGCCTCTCACCAGCACACGAACGCATCACAAGTGGTGGATTGTGCAGGTGAGTTCAATGTTTCAGTGTTTACGTTTTTAAATGATATGCAAACTTTGATTTTATGGTTTACACAAGTTTCTCTGCAAAATGAATTTAATGTTGCAGCTAAAATAAAGAAAAATGCATGGAAATGTCTTTTTTTAAAACATAAAATTGGAAATTTTAATGATTTTTAAAACGTAAATTGAACCTTCAACAGCAAGAGGCAGTTTCACCATCATTCAATTCAATTGCAAAGCAAAGCAAGTGCTTCTCTTTCTATTTAAGAACTGATAAACAGTACACTAATTTTAAGTTCATGGGGACAAAATCTGCATGAAACAATGAACATGTTAAAATAAATAAAAATTGGTAAAATTGGTATTTCATTGTGAATGCTGGAAAAAACAGATATTTACTGCAAAAAATGGTAAAAATGAGATAAAAATAAGTTGCATAATGCAAATAAACACTGAGGAGTTTGTGGTCTGAGCCTTACCTACACTTGCATGTTCATAGTCTAATCATCCAGTCCTCACAGCTGATGATAAAGCAGTCATAGTATCAGTTTTACTGCAGTGTCTCCTGCCCTGGCTCCCCCCTCAGCTCCCCCACACCGTGCCTCTCCTGCTGTCTGTCACCTCTGAGCTTTAATACAAAGGGACATGTACGATTGACCCGGCACTCAAGCACTAACAGACTGTCTGGGGCCCTTTACGGCCAGTAAAGAGAGACGGACTATTAACCTCCATCACCCCACCTCCCTCACCCTCGTGGCCCTGTCACTCTCACCTCCACTCTGCCATCACTACCTGGAATTAGCTGGAGGGGGGTGAAAAAGATGGGTTAAGAGCGGGGTCGGTGGCTTCATGTGACATGTCACCCTGCTGGTTTTATGGGCGTGTACAGCGGTGATGATCGCTGCACCTCAGAGTACTCAGTTATTGGATTGATACCGACGCTGATACGTGAGTGCAATCATGTTTTAGGTGAGGACACGCTGTGCCTTCAGCCACAGAAACCACAAGCTCGCAATATATTGTTTGGACGCAAGTAGTGCGTGTGAAATGGTGATGACTGGAAAAGGGCAGAGGGCTGGTGGGCGGAGACATCGTCAACCTGGATGAGACGAGAGAAGAAAATACTAAATGCAGTCATTTGATGTATTTACTTCTTTTTTGCTTGAGTCTTTGTTTTTTTAACAATACATTTTTAATCACTGTGATGTTTCCAAAAAACGATGCAATCACAGCTCAGTCGGTCCCCCTGTGTTGTATTTCAGCAGCATCTGCTGCAGAAAAACTGATAAAATATAATATTTAAAAAAAACGAAACTGCTGCATCATTGCATTAATGCATCAATTAGCATTAAGCACATTTAGCTGGAAACAGTCAGTGCACAGCAGTGCTTCTCTGCAGAACAGAACAACAGAAAGCTTGGATCTGATATGTGGCTGCACAACAGTCTTTTTTATCTTCTCCATCTGCATGCAAGCTAACGTGCACAGGTGCAGTTCAGTGATGTTAGCATAGCCTTTCCTTTTATTCTTGAACTGTTAATGTTAACGAACTCACCTGCCGACAGTAAGTTGGTTCAGCCACTCAGCTTGTTGACATGCATGGCTACACAGCTTTGCTATTATTTTCTCATTGGCATATTGCGTGCAAGAGCTCCAGACTGCTTTTTGCTTTTAGCCATGAATAGTAACAACTACGTGTCTTTCTAGAGTTCAAGAAGCAAAAACATATCCTGTTGTTTAGTACGAGAGCGTCTTCAACCTTCACTTTGTTTGTTTCTTCCACTTCTTTATGAGAAGCTGCTAAACTACACAAACTAAAGCATAAACTGAACAAACGTGTGTATCTCACACACATTTGTGTTAAACACCAAATGATCCTGCATAAATACGCAGCTTTGATTGAATGTAACAGCAGTCCTCTGAAGGTGTTGGGTGGAGTGAGCTTCATACCCTGCACAGAAGCGTGTGTGCGCTCCTCCACCCATTTTTTCATGTGCTTCCTTTGAATTCGTGTCCTGTTTGTTTGCACGGGACAGTGACTGAGTGATTCCGGACACAGCCTTTCTGGTTTTTAAATGAATAATGAGCCCAAAGAAACATCAAAGTTGCGTGTTTATAATATCTGTCACATCCGTGCGCTGTCGTCTCATGTCAAACACACATCTGAGACATGTCGCCATGGTTACTGCCCTCTGTGTTTGACTAACTGCCTCCAGTTGAGGAGAGACAAATCGCTCCTCATTTGGAGGCAATTCTCAATATGCATCATTTGCCCCGTTCATGGGGCGTTCGGCGAGAGGAACCCTTCACACACACACACACACACACACACACAGAACAATCAAGAGAAAAGAGTCAGAGAGGCAAACAGGGATCTCAGACAGCAGTGGAGAGTGGCAGAGCAGTCCCCATAAAGCCAAGGTTAATTCCTCTGCCTCTCCATCCATCACTGAGCAGCTGAGAGAGGGAGGGGTCGGGGGGTGATGGACCACTTTCAGCCAAATATATATGTGTGAAGAAAGAGAGGGGGTGGGAAGGGGGGTGAAGAGAAATATAGTTGAGAGAGAGAGCGAGAGACGGGGGGAGGAGGGTCTGCATCGCCCCATTGTCTCCCCAAGCACCCATAAAGGGCGTAGGAGGCAAGGGATCATAAGCCTCATTTGCCAGGAGTTATGGCTGCCAACAGAAGGCAGGCGAGCTGGACCAATAACTGCTCAGGATGTAGTTGTCACGGTAACCGGCAGGTACTGATGCCGGCGAGGTCAGCAGGAGAGCTCCTGGGTGGACAGCAGCCAGGACAACAACACGGCGCTGTCTGAGAGCACAGTGGAGACATCACTGTCACTGATGATCAATAGTCAGCAGAGAGAGAGAGAGAGAGGGAAGGAAAGGGGGGAGGAAGGGGGGAGGAAGGGGGGAGCACTGGTTAGCCACCCACTGAGAGAAACAGGAAGAGTGACAGGTAGGTTTTTTTTTATTTAAGTGAGGAAGTGATGATGACGAGCACAAAAAGAGATGATGCAGCAAAGCAGAGGTTTGAATAGTTTCACCCACAGTTTCCTTTAAAATACAAACACTAACTGTGGCTTCACCGAATACTTATTCATCCTTATTGCCCTGTGAGCAAATCAACATTTTCAACAACCAGAGAAACACAAAGGCTGCAGGCAGGCGGGGTCAAATCCAGACAGTCGGTCAAACAGAGACGAGTCCACAGATCCAAAACACAGAAAAACACCAGCAGCTCCGGGAAAACTCCAGGAAACATACCCGGACGTTAACACCTGCACAACTGTGGGCCGCCAGGGAACAAAGGACGTGAACATGTATACACTGAGGAGTGGAGGCAAACAAGACACAGGTGAAATGAACCAATCAGAACTACAGATGCATCTGAACAGGACGCGTCGGCCACATAAGCTCTGCAGGTTCATCTGGTTCCTGCACTGGTGACGTGATAACACAACACATATGCATTCAAACTCAACAAGACGAGCAGCTCCCAGCATGCACACTGTGCACGCTGCATGACTGTTTGACATGTTTAAGGTCAACGTCAAGACACGGCCGCCAAATACTCACCAGAGCACCAAATGTGGATTAATCCGCTGCAGAAAATAGTCCCCAACAAATGCACTAGAGGTGTTTAATGACATCTCAGTGCTTTTTATGAGGATGAAACTAATGTTTGTGAGGTATTTAAAGTAAAGTAAAGACTAAGGACGTCAGAGTTTTGAAAGTTGGACACATTCTGGTCTTTTCACGTGATTTGTTGATCGTCATCCTTTAAATCTGAGCTTAGCTGTGCAGAACGGCACTTTATCCTAAGTTTTAATAAACATTTGTGTTGTTTTCGTGTCAGAACGTGACCCATTTATCTCCCGCACATCAGATCCTCGTGCAGAAACACACTCCTGTGAGTGCTCCGTCTCGTTTTCCCAGCAGATCGGGCAGGTGGATGTTATTAAAACCATGCTATGATCATTTTGGTCATTGTCTCTCTCTCTCTCTCCTCCCTCTCCCCATCTCTCTCTCTCTCTCTCTCTGTATGTCTCATAGGGTCATTTGCCTGTTCAGATGAGATTGTAAGCTATAATGGAGGAGGTGTGGAGTGCTGAGACAAGGAGAAATGGCCCGCCGTGCAGATAGGAGATTTGATGGTTAGTCGATAGCTCTTCTCCTCCGTCAGAGAGAGGGAGCGAGGGAGAGCATGGAGATGGGCATGCATGGACCTTGATATTATATAGGAAATGCATTATTTTTGAAGATTACCTGAAACGGTCTCAGAAAATCATTTTAGCATGAACTAACCTTGAACATTCCCATACTTATGTAAATGATCTCCATCAGTGGTAATCAATGGATGGAATAGCCTTGAGGGTCTTTAATGTTACTTAATGTTGTCAGGTTGGTTATAAAAGCCTTGTAAGACAAGACGAGGGGTCACATTGCTACAAAACTCATTATGATCATTTAAAAAGGGTTTGTTCTATTGAACACGTCTCCTTTATGCATCTCCTGTATGATTCAGTCGATCGGGGGTTTGCTACGGTGTTGCACGATTTCCTGTCTGTGCCCACGTGTTCCTGATGATGCAGTCACAGAAATAAACTGGTTTCCAGCATCTGGCAACTCTGCACAAGCACTGCAAGCACATGCTTTGTATAGCAGAAGCAGCAGTGTGGAGATGTTTTACGTTTCACAAAGCTGCACAAACTGAAAATGTCACCTGCAACACGAGTGCTTAGACGCGACGTCATGTAAAGCAGCAAATAATGCAGAACTTATTAATTTGATGAACATCTGAAAACATTTTTGCACTTAAAGTCCAGCTGACACAGCATTTCGTTGGTATTTATCATCTGTGTATGTTTTTAACGTTTGGAGGAATCTGATTGGCCCGTTTGAAAAGTGGGCGGGGTCAGAACAAACATGGAGAGCTCCAGTGATTCAGAGTTGGATGATGAGCCTCAAGGTTCAGGTGTTCTCCACCTCAACAGGGTTTGAGGAGACCAACACCTGAAGACACACCCACGTAGCATGCTGCTGCTAGCTAGCTAACTGATGAAGCTTAGCTCTGATGCTAACAGCTGGACTCTGGAAGGCAGCACGTGATTGGTGGAAATTGGTTCAAGCCTCAAAAGCCCATATCATGTGCGTATAACTGGGAATTTGATCTAAACGGGTTAAAAAGGCATTTGCCTCGCCAGGTGATGTTCAGCTAGTATCTGAAAAATGTATTTGTGAGTGATTTTGAGTTTCAGTCGCCAGAGGATGCTCGTGAGCTGTCGGCACACATCTGGACTGTGTCGTCACGTTGTGAGGTTTACTGCCTGTCCTGATCAGTCCGCTGTCGGCGTGGAGGAGGGACATAAAGCACCCGAGGGGCGCGGCGCCTCATCAGCACTGACAGGAAGCATGAATGACACCTGACACACGGCTGAACTCAAGAGTGCAGTCTGCTGCTAACAGCTGCCCGAGAGGACTCTGACGGACCAGACCTGACGCTAACGCACACACACACTCACACACACACACACATTGAGACATGACAGCACAGCCAGGGGTGAAGGGTAGATGTGGCTCAACAACATGATTTCTTTCCTGATACAACACCGACACCACTTCACAGCAACGTACCCTGTTTCAGTGTTTTTCAGGTAAACTGGTGCTTTAGTCTGATACCAGATCAGTAATAAATAGTTCTCCACAGAGGTCTCCTCCTCTCCAAAACAAACAGAGCCGCTGATTCAAACCCAAAGAAACACTGAATAAAGCAGTTCCACCTTAAAAACCACTGTTTCTCCCACGCTGTCGGCCGCACACGGGACGTCCTGGAGGGGCGGCGAGCCGAGCTGCTGCTAACGTTTGCTCAGCTTGTTTCTCTGATAACTTCAGATCCAGACGTCCGACGACTGAAATCCTTCATCTGCTTCAGATACAGAGTTAAAAACAAGCAGCGGCTGAAAAGAGGAGCACAGAGATGATGACGTTTACACTGTGTAATACCTCACTGTTCGAGTACTTTACTTCATTTTTACTTTAAAGACTCAGATTTTCCCTCAACAACAGAAAATTTATTGTTGAGAAAGAAAGGAAAATACATCTGCACAAAGAATCTGTGTGTTTATCAATGAATAGTTCCTCATTTACACAAGATAACACTGTGAAAGGAGCTTAATGAATTAATGATGGATTATTTCTGTATATATGTAAAGGTTTACCGTCTCCTGAGCGCTCAGTCCACTTTACTCGGGCTTAGACAGACGGATAAATCTTGTGGTGATTGTTAAAAGCAAAATATAATCACTTTAATCAGTTGTTTATAGTAAAGAGACATTAATAAGTCAGGTTTGATCCCCACAGCTGTCTCTGTTATGGGGCTTCCTGTGTGTTGGTGGAGTCTGAGGAGCAGCAGGGCGGAGGTTAAGATAATCCTTGATTCCACTTGATCACTACGTCAATATCCTCAATGACAGGAGCCGGGTGTGTGTGTGTGTGTGTGTGTGTGTGTGTGTGTGTGTGTGTGTGTGTGTGTGTGTTTTGCCTCCTCTGCACATTAGCCCGACACTGAAAGCTTGGACCGTTTCTTATTGCTTCTGTCTCTTGGGGACCTCACACACACACACACACACACACACTTAAAGGACGGAGCTGCAGCTTCATGCCGGGCACATTCGCTCAGACTGTTTGCAAACACAAGTAAACAGAACACACGCTGCTGCACCGGTGGGTTGTTTCACATTAGACAGAGCCCTGATTACACGCAGCCCAGCAGCTGTGTGTCCGGATGCATGTGTATGCGCTGCAGATAAATATGAATGAGCAGCAGATAGGCTTCATGCATTAAAGTGGGTGCGGCGATGCATGTTCGCTCAGCTCACTGCACACGTTCACATGCATTTTAGACACATTCTCACATAGGACTTCACTAACAACTCTGCACGCACAACACAGCGGGGCCTTCAGAGCAGCGGCCGGCCGAGGGACCAATTAGATCTCGGCTGAGAAGTTTCATCCGTGTGTGTGATGTCGGAGGAATCCTTCATGTGTTTTACTTAAACTTGCAAAGTGTAACAGTTCTGCATTAAAACATCTAAAAACAAAGATCGTGACAGTGAAACCATCATTTCCTCTTTGTGCACGTGTCACAGTTGTGTTTGTCCAATCAACACTGACGGAGTCCCAGCTGAGAGAGGCAGACTCACATGAAGACTCCCAGGAGGTGTGTGTGCAGATCAGGGTGGTTGATGGTCCTCTGACATGTCTGACAGTCTGCACGAGGCCGAAGTCCAAACTCTTAAAGAACGCTTAAAGAAACATTTTCACTGATTAAACTGCAGGTTTTGATTTTAGCAGAAATTAAAGAGCTTAACTACGTTTAAAAAATAGCATCGGTGGAAAAAACAAGAAAACTTTCTGCTCTTTTAGTTTCATTTTCATCTTTTTAGCACAACTTTTTGTTTATTGTGTTTTCCCAAATGTTGATTTTTGCCCCTCGGGGCCACCGTACTCTCACGTTCACAACAGACCAACATGGCGGCGTCTCTGTTTCCATCTCAGGTTCTTTCTCTTTCTTTGTCTCTCTCTGTTTTTATTACCCCCTCCCCTAAATTCAAACGTCTTCACATTATGGCAACACCCTCTCTCCTCCTCTGCCTCCCCCCATATCTCCCCCTCCCCACCTCTCTCTCCGTCTCACTCCGCCTTTGACACCCTGATCAATTCCCCATCAAATCCTAATGCTGCGGTTTAACTCAAGTGTGGCATCTTAATTAGAACGATAACTGCACACTGTCAGGGTCATCGACTGCGCCGGCCGCCAACCAATGCTTCTCATCGACAGGCTGCCAGCGCGCCGAGAGGCTCTGAAAGAGGGGGACAGATAGACAGCGTGGGGGGAGAGGGGGATGGACGGACAGGGACAGACGGAGGGGAGGAGGAAACAGACAGATGGAGGGAGTCTATAAAAGAGAGGGGGTGAGGAAGAGGAGAGGACGACGGACTGAAGGTGAGTGAACGAGAAGAGGGAGCCCCGAGGGAGTAAAACAACCTGGAGACGTCTCATCGCTCTGTCGTCCTTGTGTCCACGACCGTTGACCTCGACCGCTGCAGGACCGAAAGACGCTCTCTGAAGGAATGTGTGTGCGACGGGAGGAAGTCCAACAGTGTTGATATTTAAAGAGAGTTGGATTCATTAGATTTAAAAAGGGAGAGAAGGAAAGAGGAAACAGAGGGAGTGAGAGGAAAGGAAACAAGGAGGGAGGGAGGGGAAGACAAAACAGTGAAAAGTGAAAAGCAACAGAAGAAGGAAGTTAAATGAAAGGATGTAGGAAATGATAAAGGGTAGGGAGTTACAAAGGAAAGGAAGGAATGAAGAGAAGGAATCAAGCAGTGAAGGAAAAAAGAGAAGGAAAGGAAATAAGGAGACTAAAGAATAAAGTAAAGTGAAGGAGAGAAGAAAGGAAAAGAAAGAGGGAAGGAAAGGAAACAAGGGAGAAAGGAGAGGAAAGAAGGGGCAGGGAGAGAGGAACTGGAAAGAGAAGAAAGGGAGCAAGGAAAGGAAATAAGGAAAGAGGGAGAAAGGAGGAGAGTGTTAGTAATAAGAAACCCACCGGTCCCTCACACACACACACACACACACACGCAGGGAATCCCCTCTTGTTCTTCCTGTCGAGTGGCGATTTGTCCTCACGCTTGTTTCCAGAGCGGCGATGATGGCGGGAAGAAGAGGGCGAGTGAGAAAGACAGGAGAGAGAGAGAGAGAGAGAGAGAGAGAGAGAGAGAGAGTTCCCGCTTTTTGTGTGACAAATAAAGAAATCAATAAATCATTGTGGGCCTTTGACAGGTTGTGGTGAGGAGCAGGAGGAGGTCACTCCTCATGGACTGGCCCCCATGAAGCTGTCGCCACCACACACACACTCACACACTCACACTCCACACACACTCACACACCTCTGTGTGTGAGTGTGTGTGTGTGTGGCTAGTCAGTGGCCAGGTACTGTCTGGGAAATATTTTAAATGTTTAACGTGCATTCACACGGACCATGGCCCCTCAGAGGGCGGCGGCTGCAAGGAGG
Organism: Datnioides undecimradiatus; assembly: GCA_008933995.1. NCBI lineage: Eukaryota > Metazoa > Chordata > Actinopteri > Lobotiformes > Datnioididae > Datnioides > Datnioides undecimradiatus. The sequence continues at coordinate 23,790,052 of WARS01000029.1, forward strand.
TGAAGGGAGGGAGGAGGAGGCGTCCAGACTCCGTGTGTTTGTTTACAGTGAGATTCATCGTCCAGCTGCTCTCGTCCTTCAAGCGTCGGAGCATCATCTCTCCTCACGGTTTTCCGATATGTATCCTGCCGCATGTCGACTGCGTCAGCGTGTTCCTGAACTGCAGACCTGCTAAATACAGCCAGACTGATTTATTAGTGATTGGTGGCTAATTAGTTACAATTTAATTCTTTCCATCGGCTCGTTCTGAGCAGCTGATAGGTTTTCCTAGCAGTTCAAGCAGCTCTGGCAGCCCATCTAACAAGCTGGCTGTCAGCTATTCTAGTTCATAGTGTATTAATCCGCGCTGAAAAGTAGTTCCCAAATGCGTCATTTTCTAATAGTTTTACAGTAGGAACCAATGGGACTTGAATCTGTGCAGGTTCATTGAGCCTGGACAGCGGTGGGCAGCCCCCTCTCTCCTAAAAGCAGGCCCTGAACAGACATGAGTTGATTAATGAATTAGAGAGTTTAGATCAGAGGCTCCGCCACAGAAAGAGTGCAGCCTCCCTCGCTCCTAACCTGCTGTAATCCAGCTATTACAGGCAGATTATCCTGATTTATTACAGCAGCACAGGCTCAAAAAGGCCATAGAGCAAATTACGAGGCTAGTTTGAAATTTTGTCTTTTTACTTTGAGTTAATCCTAAATGAGTGGTTATCCTGCAAAACCTCAAGCTGGACGTGTTGGCATTAAGCTCACGTGTGATCTGACACTTTTTGCTAAGTCATTTGAATTCAGTCCTGAGCTGAGAAGTGGCTAAATCGTATAAGCAGACTTAAGGTTGTTTCTGCTGCAGACGTTCATGCAAACGCAAACAACGTCTCTGCAGAAATTAGAGTGTGTGGTGACCTGCGTGTTTCCTGCATTCCAGAGTCAATACAAGCCATAATTAAGCTCTCTGCCACTGATTCACCTGCTTTCCACAGATTAAGCGCTGGATCCAAAATGTTTGATTCAGCTTCTGCTCAAAACTTTTTGACTTGCGCCTCTTTGCACCTTTGCCTGTGGTTGGATGTGAACTTGTGGTGGGAGTCAATTTAGGCTGCACATTCTAATCCTGATTGTTGTGAAACTGCATTCAAATATCAGATTCTCAGATTTCCTGCAGGAAGCTTCAGATCCACCTAAAACCTCAGGTGGATCCGTGTTTCTCACTCCTACTTTCTGTTGTCTGTTGGACTTCTTTGTATTGTGTGTGTACCTGTGTAGCCATTATGTGCTGCGTGTGTGTGTGTGTGTGTGTGTGTGTGTGTGTGTGCAAACAGTAGATGAAGCAGTGTGTGAGCTCGCGGCGATGCTGAGATTTAAACTCATTCTGTCTACAGCTCCATCAGATAACGAGCTGAATCCTTGCTGGCGCCGTGAATCGCACAGAGTGGGCAACTCAAACACACACACACACACCACCTACACAGCACAGTTAAGCGAGCATCCCTCAGCACTCACACAGACACAGGAGGAAAAGGGCAGACTGACACCAGGCATTATAATGAGCAGGAGACTCAGAGCACAATAAGCCTGGAATCCCTCCGTTGCTTCACTCTCCTCGATGTCTCTCGCTCGTCTCACCTCCTCTCTCTAATACAGTGGTGCCCAATATGAGGGTGGGGACCCCAGAATGGGCCATAAGATGCTTAAAGGAGAGAACTGTGAGCGTTTCCCATCTCAGGGTCTCTGCAGTTCAGATGGGAGTCTTTATTTATTTGAAACTTTTAGTTGCTTCTCTGTTTTAGTTACTTTTCAGACAAACAACGACTTAGCGTAAACTTGCTTTAATTTGTGATCCTCGCGTCTTTTTTCAGGTTTTGTCTCTTTTTACCTTCCTCCGTTCCATCTGAGCAGGTAGAGGAGCAGATGGTGCAGCAAACTGGATATCTGTGACTTTTTAGCTTGGCGATATTTTTGACTCTTCCTGATAGCCCGCTAACTAGTTTTCACCTTCAACTTCAGATGGTGGAGTTCTATTTCAGGTGGTCTGCTATTTTGAGTTGGTGAGGCCTTGTGTCCTGTGCAGTCCACCTGTCATACAGGTTGATACAATGACAGGTTCAATGAAAAATCGAAAGCCTCGGAACTACATAGTAGTAATCTGATTTGTGTGTTAATTTGCAGGTGGCTGCATTTTTAATCTAAATGTGTCCTTTCTTTGCTTATTTTAATATTTATAACCTCAAATGTGATTATTGTGAACACCCTTTAGTAAAATCTTAACTTTAAATTTGTCAATTTATCAAATTTATTAAACCTTTATCAATTACAAATAGCATATAAAACTATTAGAATGTAAAAATCTGAATTTTACTGCACTTTAAACACTTTCCTTATAATTATCTTAAAGTTAACATATAAATTCACTCTTTGACCTTGAAATGGTGAAATAAAGCCGAGTGTCAATGTTTATTTATACTTTTTTTTATTTAGAAACTAAAGGTTTTTGTTTTGTTTTGCTTTTTCTGGTGTAACTCTGGAGAGTTTTTCTCAGGATGTAAACACAGTGAAATAGTGATACAGGTCTCTAACAGCTCGCTCACATCCTGCTCACTACCCCCTCCCTCCTTCCTCCCTCCTTCCTCCCTCCTTTTCCTCCTTCTTGCCCCGTCTTGTTTTCTGCCTCTCTGTTAGCGCCGCTGCAGCTGCTGGATCACTTTCCGAGTCCTGCTGTCAGTGCTAACCACACTGTGACCCCTTGGCCCCTCTTATATCGCCGCCTTATCTCTCGTAGCATGGACTATGGCGATCCTTGGTGATCATGTCGTCAGTGCTTGTCTTCCTAGATGTGTATAAGAGACAGGGAGGAGGAGGAGGAGGAGGAGGAGGAGGAGGAGGCGGTCAGTGACGCGCTGAGCTTCAGGCCTGTCCCTGCTCATTTCAGGTTAGCCCGTCTGCATTAGCACCAGCCAAAGTGACAGCTGTCAGCGCCACTGAGCGCGCTCCAGATGCTCCCCCTCCATCCGTCCTTGGAGCGTCGCCAGGACGAAGGAGAGAGGAGAAAGGAGGAGAGGTGGGGAGAGTAAAGGAGAGGAGAGGGGAGGATGAAGGGGAGGAAGGAGGAAAGAGTACAAGGAGAGGAAACATGATAATGAGAGGAGGGGTAAGAGGAGAGGAGACATGAGGAGAGAGGAGCGGGCAAGATGTAATAAAGGACGAGGATGGAGGAGAAAGCAGTAAGGAGAGGAGGAGAGGAAGGAGAGAAGAGGAGGAGGAGAGGGATGAAGACAGGATAGGAAACAGTGAGTTGTAAGGCAAATAGGAGGAGGAGAGGAGAGGAGGATACTGAGAAAGAGGGTGAGGAGATGAACAAGGAAGGAGAGGAAAGGGGAGGAGGAAAGGACAAGGTCAGATGCAGAAGTCAAGAGGAAAGGATGGAAGATGAGGAAGCAAGGAGGTGAGAGGAGAAAGAAGTAAAGAGGAGAAGAAGAAGAAGGAGAAAAGGACACAAGAGGAGAGAAAGAGGAAGAGAGGAGAGGACATGAGGAAGGAGACAAGGATAGACAGAGGGAGAAAAACAAGGAGGGATGAGGAGAGGAAACAAGGAGAGAGTAAAGGTAATAAGGTGACATTTTAAGATAAATAAAAGTTGGGTCAGGTGATCACCGATCAGTATTGATTTATTGATATTTAACTTTGTGTGTGTGTGTGTGTGTGTGTGTGTTCCTGACCTCTCTGTTTCGTGGCTCCGTTGTTATGTGGACCTGCTGGTCTGCTTTGGCCCCTCCGTGGCCCCGGAGCCCGGCTGGGTTTGTGTGCGAGCAGCGCCGCCTGGTGGCCGCAGGCGGAGCCGCAGCCCGGCGGCAGGAGCAGCAGGAGCGTGCCGCAGTGCTGCTCTCCGCCCGGCGCTGCTCTGACCGGCACACCGCTCCGTGTCACAGCGGCTGCGGAGGAAGAAGAGGAGAGACGCAGATGTTCAGACTGTGAGTTATTTCACTGTTTGTCGGATTTTGTGTCTTTATCGGTTTGAACAGACGCGACAGAGCCGAATCGCAGCGAACATAAATCAAACTCGTTTAGTGTTGAGCCGCTTTGGTTTGCAGGCTCTGAGCACACGCGATCAAATTAAGTTTATATGACATTAAGTTTTCATGCACACGAAGAATTTAGCGGGTATTTGCACGTTTAATACCAATAATACGGCTTCATTAAAGCGTCAGATCCTGATTTAACTGGTGCGTATTTACAATGTGTGTATCAATCAGTTAATCAGCTGGTGAAATAGCTTTAATGTTATATTTAAAATATAAACCCCGGTAAATATATTTTAATCCTGATTTAACTAAAATATTTATACATTTTAAAAACCTTTTATGTTATTTTTATTTTTTTCCACACAAGATTTTAATTAATTTTACAAAGGTTGAAATTGCAGTAACTCATTTTGCAGTAATTAATTTATAAATTCAGCTCCATGGTTTTGTTATTTCAGGATTAATTTTTGAGTGTGGGGAGCGATGGGAGATGGTGTTTAATCCCACTTTCAAAGCAAAGCGTTGCGCCTCGGTTGGTGCAGAAGGTGCAGGACGAAGAGTTTTGACATTCAAGGTTGAAACACTGCGTTTAAAAAACACACAAATTCTTGCATTTTAGCTTTTTCAGGGTGCATATTATTTTTCTTTAACGTCACTTTTATGCAGCTTCATTTCTCTGAGTGTGTGATGAAATAATCTGGAATTTCAGGCCTGAGCCAGACAAAGAGGGGACGCACATGCAGCTCCGGACAGGGAAGATTGATCAGTGCCATTAAAACCAAGTGCATAAACCCCTCACCTCCAAGACGGCACACGACCTCGGTGCCTCATTTCTTTTTATTTATTTATTCATTTTGAGTCAAAGATGTAAATATTGTGTCTAATCCAGGGTCAGAGGTGCAGTTAATGAGCCGCTGCAGACATGAAAACCCAAACGTAGGATTAAAGCTGCAAGACGCTCGGGTTTCATTCAACCTCTCTGCGTCGCCTCAGAGTGTCCAGCATAAAGTGGCCGCCACAGGATGCCCTAATAACTCTGTGCATGAATAAATAACACACACACACACACTCTCACACACACACACAGCTATCGGCTGAGCAGCAGAGCGGGTGTCTTGATTCCTAGACAGACACACTCATGCACTTTTAATGGGATCCCTCTCTAAAACGATGGGATTCCTCTGCCAAGCCGGACCCTTTTCTTCTGAGTGTGTGTGTGTGAGTGAGTGCTTAACCGTGTGTGTGTGTGTGTGTGTGTGTGTGTGTAGATAAGGGTCATCCACCGACCCAGGGGTGCGATTTCCTGCTTGCCGGAGGGAGGGTAAGTGAGTGGTCCCAAGACCCCGGAAACCCCAAGGCTTGAAATCAAACCTCATCGTTACACTCGCAGAGCGGCGGCAACATGGCCGACGGAGAGTGCAAATGAAAACACCACAGAGCTGCTGTCACAGGGAGCAGAGGGCAGCCTGGGATGTGCAGAGAACTCGTGCATTCGAGGTGTTTCACATTTTGCTTTTTGCCTAATTTTAAAATTTAATTTCATCTTCAGATCGAAACATTCGCAGTGTCTCGTGCATCACTTTGCACCGATTCCCCTCAAAAGCTGCGGCTCCTGCTCACTGATGCGTTGGACGTTCAGTTGTTTTCCATGCATCCTGCAGACAAACATCTTCCAAACACACTACACTGGATTTAAATCTCGCGCTTAACCCCAAAGTTTCCAAAAAATATCAAATATGACCCCAGTATATTTGGAAAACAATCTCCCCATGATGACCATTTAGCAGCACTTTCTATCACAGCACATGGTCTTCTTCTGCAGATGGAGTCGCCTCAGTTCCGACAGGATTCAGATCCACTGCAGAACAAGCTCGTGCAGACAGACAAACACAAACTGATGTATTACATTTATATCTAAAACAAAAACAAGAGCAAATATGTTTTGGGTGAAATCAGATCAAGATATTCACACTTTTGCAACATTTAAGATAAAAATCAACATTTTATGATGTGAAATACATAAAAAAGCAGGTATTTAATATGATTAATATGATTATGCTGCTTTCCTGCAGAATACAAATATGTAATCAAAGCTTTTTGACGTATTTTTTCAGGTTTTTTTAAATTCAGCAAAAATCTTCTTACATGACATCAAACACCACACGTTTTCTGTGTTTGCTGAGAATAAAAGCCTGAACCTCGACGCCGTCTCATCAAAACTCAGGTGTTTCATGTTTCATATCTGTGTTGACTAGGGACTAGAATTTCAAATAAAGTTTTCAGAGCATGAGTAACGACTGTCCCACCGGTGGAAGACTTTAAAATAAGGTTCAAACGTTGTCTGAAGGGCTGCAAACGAAGGATTTCATCAGAATTCATCATGACAAATTTTAAATAATTGCTTTTGTATAAATTTATAAAACGTCACACCAAGTAAAACTACCCCGGGTTTTAAAATCGTTGCCCCACATGCCACTCGTTTTTTGCTGTATTTAATAAAAAAAATGAAATTTCTCATGCTTTTATAAACTTAATCTCTACATTATTGTCTAAACATCAATGGGATAATTCAGTTTATTACAGTTTATTTCGTTTTTAACATTTGTCAAACATGTTGTCAAAGAAGATGAGCATGGAGGATGTGTAAACGTCTGTCTTTAAGTCAGGACGTGACCTCAGTGTCCTCAGTGTGGACGACCCTGACCCCGGTTCAGTTTACAGTTTAATGAAACAAAGACGGGTCTTCACAGTGGAGACGCTGAGAGCTCGTGTTTGTTGCACGCGATCAATCGTCTCATTTAAACTTGTGATGATGCGCCCGGATATGAAAAAGATTCAGTTTGTTCACTTCTGCAGTTTTTAAAACAGATTTAAACTGAGTTTTTACACGTCTGTTGTTTTGAGGCTTACAAAAGGTTGCATTGTGTGTGTGTGTGTGCGCGTGCGTGTGTGTGTGTGTGTGTGTGCGTGTGTGATTTTGTGAGAGGAGACTTTGGGAGAGGCCGATTGAATAAAAAATGAAATGATAAAGCAGCTGTTCCATATTTATTACGCGGAGGGCACTTAAAGGCTGAACACAGAGGAAATCTGTGCGTGTGTGTCGCTGCCGTTGCGTTACATGTCTGAGCACGCCGCGGCGGTGTACCAAATGTTTGTGGGTTTTGCTTTTGCTTTATTTATTTATTCATTTATTTATTTGTTCTCTGGTGAGCGGGATTACCTCTGAATTATGGAACAGTCCCCTTTCTCTCCTTAAGTAAAAAATAACATCTGTCCGGCAAATGGAGAGCTTAGTGTTTCTCTATAATTAATGGTAAAAGCCTCCAGAGCCGCACATAAAATATACATCCTCCATGCAGGACCCCCATAACAAAGAGAGCGAGAGAATGCAGAGAGAGAGGAGGAGGAGGAGGAGGAGGCGGCGGCAGTGAGATGAGAGGAAGAAGAAGCAGAAGCAGAGCAGATTAAAGAGAGCGGTCAGTGTGTGACAGCACAGAGGAGGCACAGCTGCACGACCAACCACAACAAAAGGACAGTTTGAGTCATTTTTCATGTGTCTGTGCAGGAGTTTGTGCTTTAACTCTGACTCCTGGGGTAAATTTATCAAGTCACCTCTGTTTTATCAAGTAAAATCAGCACCAATCGGATCTTTTCTGACTGTGTGGACACTGTGTCGCTGCTGCAAACAGCCACAGGTCAGGAAAGTCTCCAGTAAACAACAACAACCAACACAAAACTGACTCTGAGCGTCCCGCCTGCCCGGGTTAGAGCGCAGGGACGCGGGAACACACACATCAGACGCACAGTTTCAGTGACCCTGTAACACAAAAACATCCACTGACCTGCGAACAGTTAATTACAAATGATATATTTACAGTTTCAAACACACACTGTGCCTCCACATGCGCGTGTCGTCCGCCGCCGTCGCACAGAAATGCTGCACGCTGCACACATGCATGCACTGTACATGAAGTAATCTATTACATCGCACATTCAATATTCATCCCTTTGCATGATTTGTTCACATTCACAATAACACCTGGCTTGTATGCACATTGCATATTATATAACTCTATTTTTATATACAAATATATATATTTTGCTTATTTAAATGTTTATAATCTTCAGTTTTATCGTTTGAAGCTTCTTAAACCAGACGATCACAGCTGACAACTAAACATCAAGCATCTGTGCACATCTGCAGTTGGGAATGTAACTAAGTGCATTTACTCGAGTACTTTATGCTACTCGAGTACAATTTAAATGTACTTGTACTTTAGTTTTTATGCTACTTCAACAAGACTACACCTCAGAGAGAAGTATTGTGCTTTCTACTGCGTCTAAACAAATCCAGCTGAAGCAATTAACAGTTAAACACAACGTCGGACAAACATTTGATGGTTTCAGCATCTTAAATTCAAAAAAAGCTCATTTTTCTTTTGTTTATTTTAATAATTTTTATTGAATTATTTTAATGTTTGGACTATTGGTCAGACAAAAGGAAACATTTATAAAACCTGTTCAGAGTAAACATGATGTTGTTTTACAGACACAGCCTGAGGTCCAAATGAAAGTAGCACAGCACCAAAAATCAAAACACATCAACATTTAAACGTGTCTTCTATGTACACACACACACACACACACACACACACATCAGCCGTCAAGCGTCATCTGCTGGGACCCAGATGCACGGCGAACAGCTCCCAGCTGCTTTGCGTATTGATTGGTGATTGAAAAATGATTGGCTGTGGAAAGTAAACACAGAAGCACTCAGACGGTCATCAGGGAAACACACACACACACACATGTCATTAAATTTACAGCCAGCACACACACACACACACACACACACACCTGAACATCAGTGTGGGTTCATACACACAGAGGAAAAGATGAGAGCATCAGTCTCACACACAGTCTGCAGAGCTGCAGCAGATTGTTCGCTGTGTTTATCTGCTCATTTACTCATGTGTCGGTCTGATCTGTGTCTGTGGAGCTGACGGCCAACGTTCACATATCAGTGAGGACAAATGAATGCATGTCTATATAAATGCAGGCTGTGTTCACAGAAGAGATACACTGACCTCCAGTGGTCTCAGCCTGTCAGGACAACAGCAGGTCTGAAGATGTGCATCAATCACTTTTATTGAGTCTCATGAACAGCTAAAAGTCAGCAGATGCAGATGTTTATGAGCTTTGCTTCTTCCTTCTGTTCTTCCATTCAGTTTAGTCATAATGGAGGGAAACTGCACATTTAGAATAGTGAACCTCCAATTTCCAGTTTTGTCTCATGAACCATTTATATTATATCCTACCACGACATTATCTAAAGAACAAAGTACATCTTTATGCCTATTCTTATTTTATTTGATTATTTTTCATGAGCTTTGAGCATTTAATTAATCCAAAAGCATAGTTTTGCTGTTCACATCCACGTTGTGTCTTTTTGTTCTTTGAGAATTTGATTTATTCAGAAAAAACACAAAAAAGAAGCTAAAACGAATAAAAAACAAAGAAATTGAGTTGTTTAAATTATATTTTATATTTTTTTAACCATTTTATATCATAACGTTTTTATTTTTATTCTTTAGCTTTTTAAAGCACATATTTTTATGTCGGAACTAATATTTGATAACCGCTCCCCGCCGGAACTTTATAGATGCTGGACGGGAGCGATGGAAAGATGGCGGCGGCCGTGGTACAAATGTCATGTTTGTACCGGGGGATGTTAGCGGTCAGGGCCACAGGGATCAGGACGCTGATCCCCGGGCTGGTGCCGGCGCATTTCCGAGCCTTCTCGGTGCGGAAGGAGCCGGAGCTGGAGGAGAACCCGTACTTTAACAAGTACCGGGACAAGATCCAGAAGCTGCGCAGGTTAGCGCGCTATGTTAGCTTCCAGCTACCGCGCGACACCCGGAACTCCGTTAGAAAAGTCACTTATTTTAGAAATAATCTGCTTTTCGCTAGGTGTAAATACCCCCCAGACTATTGCAAACTATTTTAATAAAATGCTGATGAGCTAATGAGATATTCGTAATACAAATAGATGATCAAACAGATACACATATAAATATTTGACATTTATAGCTGAGTAACTCAATGTCGTAATGAGCGCAAACATTAGCTAAAGCTGTTAAATAAAACTGATCACTTTATTTTATTTACAAATTTAACAAACGTGTCTTAGTTCAAAAGCTAAATTAGTGTAAGTGTCTTTTATAGCTGCTGTTATTGTTTTTATTGTTATTTGTCTATGCAATATATTGTTATTCCTATTATTGATTATTAAAGGATTATTGATCAAAAATCTCACTCTGTAAAGATTTTGTGAAGGCACCAGCAGTCATATCAATATTCAATGTCACTAATGAGGAATTTGGTGACAAATAATAAGTCATTGAACTTCACACTCCCAGCATGCACCATGCTGCTGTGGCCTCTTCAGCTTCAATCAAAGACCAGGAAAACACTGAGAACCTGAAGATAATGTGATTAAATAACTGGAGGAAAGTTGGAAAAAAAGGGTCTAAACTTGTAGTTAATTCTGTAAAATATGCAGAACTGCTTGTATATCAGTAAATTTACAAGGTATTCTGGGAAATGTTGAAAGTCAGAAGCAAGTGAAGGCAGGTGGAGATAGTCCAGTAAATTCTTGGTGCATTCAACTCGATTAAAACGGGATTCGGTCTCTGTTTGTTTCGTCTGATGTTTCACTCATTCGTCTGTCTTTGCTTTCAGCTCCAAACCTCAGGAGTACAGGTCCCGCCTGGACAAAAGACACGAGGCCAAGAATGAGGTGCTGGGACACTCGAAGCAGGCGGAGTTCGTCAGGTTCATGGAGCAGGAGGTGGAGTATCAGAGCCCCGTCCACAAAGTCCTGAAATATTAAACTAATTCAAACACAGTGTAATCATTTTTCTCTTTTTTTAAACAGGAAGGGTGAGACGACACGTTTCTATGGTTTTATCTCATGTTTTGCATTTTCTCATGTCACTTTTGAAACTTTTGCAGCTGGAGAAAAGGGACAAGATGGCCGCCGGCGACGGCGCATCGGGAGGTTTCACAAAGAACAAGGTGAGAGGAGGGAAGGAGCCGTTGAATCAGTTACATCTCATGTAATGTGGCTTTATTCACTTTAAGATTGTTCTGTTTTGTCTGTTAAATGTTTTTAATGTGATGATGATGATCTGTAACATGTTTTCCTGCAGACGCTGGGCTCCATCCTCAACATGGAGATGATCAGGGACAAGACGGGGGAGGAGATATCAGAGGTGAGGACGGAAGCAGCTTTCTTTAGCATGTAGCCTCAGGCATTTAGAATAGAAGCCGTTCATCCGTGAGTGTCAGATCGTTCCCTGTTGCAGCTGAAACCGTCTGAAACAGCTGTTGTGTTCTTCCTTCAGCTCTGGATGAAATACTACTCGACCAAGGACACAGTGAGCGCCGTCATCCCGGTGAGTCTCACACCACAGGGACGTGCTGATGTCTCCAAACAGTTCACATTACATCTGTTAACATTTGTCTTTTCCATGTTTGGACTAAGTATTTGCAGTCACATAACGCAGCTCATGAATTAAGCCTTGTTTGATGAACAGACCGTTTCTCGGTGATGGATGATTGGTTGACGTGCGTCTTGTGGCGATCAGCTGACCTGTGCTCTCCTCCGCTGCAGGCTCAGATCTACGAGGTGATTTTCAGCAGGTCGCAGTCGTGCCAGATGGTAAGATCACGGCCGCTCGCACAGACACGAGTCCATGTAAAACGCTGCAGAAGCTAAACTGAAGCAGCAGCACGGACAATATGAAAGAGCTCAGAGTTGCAGATGCATGTGTGTGTTTATGTGTGAGATCGTCCGTACACCAATCAGCCGCCATATTGGTACAGGGAAGCCTCGCCACTCAATGCATGTAAGTGCACGGAGGCAGGAGGGCGATTCATGATTAAAATCATCAGACTTTCATGAATTTTACACCAATTTTCAAATGCAAAACGCACATTAATGAGACTTGTTTAGTATTTCAAATAAATGTAGTTAGTTTCCATGTATATTCTTTCTTTTATACTGTGTTACTGTTTGTAAAATGACTGACATCATATGATTTTGCTCCTAGTTTTGGGAATGAAAACTAAAAATAATTTAAAAAAAGATCATAATTACTTAAAATATCGATTCCAAGTCTGTTTCAGTCACGTTTATGACAAAATATTAACATTATGTACAAAATATATGTATTATAATCATCCAGTGAATCAGCGGGGTTGTGCAGAGTTGCATTGTAATATATAATGAGTTCTTTAATTAAGTGGTGTCTGCACATTAGTACTTGATGATCATTATGAGTAGAACATAAGCTATAATGATGTGTGAGGATATAAATTTACTGTCCATTCATTTATATGTTGCAGTTTAGGGGGTTTGGTCCCTGAACGCATCATTGATTGAGTGTGTTATCGTCATGCTGCTGTTTTGTGTCCTCTGCAGCAGCGGTGTGGCCCTGAAACAGATCCTGAGTCTGTGTCTAATCATCTGTTTGTGTCTCTCCCTCAGTTCCTGTACGCTCTGCCTCAGGAGGAGGGGTATGAGTTCTTCGTGGGTCAGTGGTCCGGGCACGAGCTCCACTTCACCTCGCTCATCAACGTCCAGGTACGCCACCTTCACAGGCTGCTGGGGAAGTGCGACGCTGCGGCGGCTTCTAACAGCTTTACGCTCATTTTCACTGCACTTCAGCAGCAAATGAGGTGAAACTATGATTTGATTTGTGTGTGAAGTTATGAATTACAGCTCTGAAGCCGTTAGCTCACTCTCTTCTAATCCACCAGACGCCACTGACAAAAGCACTAATTTAACCTCACAGACCGCAGGAGTTGCTGGTGACCTGCTCCCTCATTCTGTCAGATTGTTTGTGATGTTGTGTGACTTTGGTGAGTCTGAACTGACCCTTTAAAACTCAGAAGCGACTGATTAACACAAACAAATTAACCGACTGAGGCGCCAGTCGATCAGCAACTCCAGTGTTCAGTGAGGCTAAATTTAATGTTTTTTCAATGGAGTCTGGCGTGACGTGGACATTGAGCTTATTTAGGTTTGGAAGCAGGTGTGTTTCTGAAATGTTAGAGGTTTATGGTTTGTTCAGTGTCAGTTTCATCATTAGAGCATAGATTTCATCTCCTGGGTTCATGAAGACTTTCAGCTCTTTGCGTCTGAAAGTGTTCATTTCGGTTTTTCTCTCCACGTCCAGACGCTTGGCGAGAACGCTCCCAGTCAGCTGATCCTCTACCACTACCCAGACCTGAAGGAGGAGAAGGGCGTGGTCCTCATGACGGCCGAGATGGACCCAAAGTTCATTGTAAGTGCTTCACCTGTGTGGTCTCACCACCAATGGACCTCACTGGTGTTAAATATGATTTACACTATGTGGCCAAAAGTATGTGGACTTTTGGACAATAAAAACAGGCTGCTCTGTCCGAAGACTCAGTCGCTGGCCACGCGCGTTAACCCGTCTCTCCTCTTCGCAGACCGTCCACCAGGCTCAGTGCCTGGCCAATCAGGTGCAGCTCTTCTACGGCACACAGAGGCAGGAGACGTACCGATTGGTCGAGACGTTTAACCACAAACCCGCAGAGTTCAAACACATGTCGGTGATAGCTGAGCTGGAACAGAGCGGACTGGGGCCGGCGGTCGCCCCTGGAGGGTCGTAGGAGAACTGGAGACGGACTGAAGTCTGATTCCCAGGAACTGCTGGTCTTCATTTGGATTCACAGCACTTTCACACTGTACATAACGTTTGCAGCAGCAGCAGTTCCTCATGAACTCTGCCTGGGACTCGAACGCCTCATCACATCTGTCCATTGTGCAGAAGTTGTAACCACAGCAGAGTAACGTGGCGTCGATCATAACCGTGTCCTTCCCTCCATGTTCGACTGGACCACAGAGACTTCATCAGCCCTGGAGCTGCACATGGAAACACGCAGAATGTTAATAAATCCTCTGTAAAAACCCAAATATATGGACCTGTGTCCATGCTGAAGTGCATACGAGTGTCAGTGTGTCAGTTAATTGCATGAACAGACCACATGAGCCACTGATGCATCAGTATTTAGCACTAATCACAGTCGATGTCGCATCACTCTCTTCTTCTGTGGTGGTTTGCTCAACAGCTCAGAGGTGTGGCGTCACATTTCAGCATTCACTACACTGAATATGTAACGCAGATGTCTTTAATTCAGTTCCTCTGGGTCTGTCTGTCCCCTGAAGGGTTACTCTGTGTTGCACACACTGTGACACAACAACAGTGTTTAACAGTGGCTGTAAAGAGTTCACTTTAGACAATGTAGGAGTCAAAAGAGACGATTGACGGAGACAAACAAGCAGGAGCTTCCTCAGCTGTTGTGCAAACTGCATCGACACAACAGCTACGATTAAAAACCAAAGCTTATGTGCAAACATCTTTAATATCTGCTGCCGCTGGCGGCTCAAAGGTAAAACTGCTGAAAATATATTTGAATAAATCAGTTTTAAGCTGTGATTTAATGCAGACTGTGCAGTTTTAATGGGTCAGTGCATGAACAGAGACATTACATATGAACCAGAGGAGGCTGTCGATGGGTCATCATTCACTTTTATTGTATTTATACATGAAAAATACTGTGCAAATCCCCGAATGCAGTGATTAAAGGGATGGTCAGACACACACACACACACAGAGCACTGAGAGCTGGAGGACGTCTGCTGTTATCATTAAAAATTAACTTCAGCATCATAAAAAGATCTTAGGATGTCATGAATACAGACAAACAAACAGCAATCATGTTGTTTGTCCCCTCTGGCTTCCTGTACTCCCGACTACAGCACACCATGGCACAGAACAGAAACACAGACAAAACAACATCGTGCTACAAACCAAGTTGTATCAAAATCTTAGAAAAAGGTCAAACAGCGTTAGATCGTTTTTAAAATCTATGTTTTCTAGTATTGACACACACGCGACCGGCTTCCTGTTCGCCACTGAAACATCAGGCCTACGGTCATCATGAGATTCCCAATATTCACAGTGCTTTAACACAAAAGACCAAAACTAAGATGAAACCACCTCTGAAGAGCTTCAATCATCTAAAAGCTAAACTGAGCTACTTCTCCAGAGAGCACTGATCTGATCTGTGATCAGTGTGAAGCTTCAGGATGAATTGATCCCGATCAATCAGAAGCATCAGGGGTTAAACAGGCGACTGTGACCTCACAGACAGCCCAAGGTTAATGTTAAGACACAGGACACATGTCACACGTCACGTCTTTCTTTCATTTCACAGCTGCTCTTATGGCATCAGCGCACACTGGACACACTGTGGGGTCTAAAGGTGGGGCCCGCGGGCCTACGGTGGCCCTCAGGAGCGTTTTGTTGGGTCGGTGAGCGTGACACAAGGTGCAGGCATCATGTCTCAATCACGCATTTCACTTTCAGTGGATGACATTTATAAAGTAACCAGTTAATAACCAAAACGTGATGAAGTTGTGTCGGAACATGAGACTACAGTGATGCTGCTGGAGGCGGGGGGGCGTTCAGCGGACTCAACAGACTCTGGGCTGAAACGACTTTGTGACAGTTTCTCCTTCAGGTTGCAGGTCGTTCGGTTTCAGGTTTGTCAAAGTTTAACTGCTGACTCACATTTTGTGACTCGAATCACTGCGTTTGGTGTCAACGACCTGTGGCCTCACTGCTCTCGAACCAGGCGCCGGTGGAAACGTGTGTTTACAGCGGCTCATTCTGGAAAACCATCACGGCAGCAGCGCTCCTCCCTCAGAGGCTACATGTTATATTCTACCTGTATGTGTGCTTCCACATATCTGATTGGCCGTTTCCCAGGGCTGAGCGCTGCAGCAGCATCTCCAGCGCGGCGCCGCTGGTCGTACCTCCTGCTCCGTCGCTGCGATTCCCTGAGCGTGTCCTCTGCAGTCCCGTCTCAGTACATGGCCTCGGTGTCCCGGAGGCTCCCGAACGACAAACTGAAAGTGCTTCCTAGCCTCTTAGTGACGCCGCCGCCATCCCTCTTCTTCTTCCTGTTCCAGTTCAACAAGGAGGCGGAGCTCTGGCCCTTAGCCCCGCCCAGCAGGCGCTGCCGAGTGTTTTCCTTGTCGCTGCTGTGGGACAGCATGATGGCCCTCCTCTCCACCTGCTAACACACACAGGTGAGCATGGTGAAAAAGCAGCTGCTGACATCACACACACACACACACTTTGCTTACCTGTGTGTCATGTGAGTGTAATGTGACCACGCTGAGCTCCACTCCTCTGTCGCTGCAGCTCTTTAGCATGTGGACCACCTCGCCATGTTTGGCCCATTTACAGTCCTGCCCGTCCACTGCGACGATGTAGTCTCCTTCCCTTAGTCCCGCCTCCTGCGCCGCACACACACACACACACACACACACACACACACACACACACACGTATTTGTATCAGAATCTAACATGACATGTTTCGTCATGAAGCTGGAGGAGTCCCTCACCGCTGCGCAGCCTCCAGGCACAACTCCAGCCACCAGGACGGGGGAGTCTCCTCTGAGCGTGAGGCCCAGTCCGCCCTCTCTCTTCTGCAGGCAGATCACACGTACGGGACCCCAGCGAGCACGAGCGCAGAACACCGACAGAGGCCCCTGCAGCACAGGAAGGAGACGACTCAAGTCCAGGAAGTGCTGCAGAGTTTTAGTCAGTGACGGTGAATGTCAGGGTGTCTCACCAGTCTCTGGAAGATATCCGTGACTTGGACAGAGTAGAAGATGGGTGGAGTGATGTCTGGCTTCTGATGGGTTTGAGCTGACAACAGAGGACACCACAGTCACTTACTGTGGTTCAACCATGAAACTGCGTTAGCGCTGTGACATCAGACACTTACACTGAATCTCCGGAGCCTCTGCTGTTTCGTCAAAGTCGTCCTCTCGGTCCAGTTCGGAGTATTTGTCCAAAGAGCGCTTGTGTGTGAGGGACAGCACGTCCTGCAGGATGTCCATCTTCCTCAGGATCTTACACAGACTGTGGACCCGCATCGCCTCCTCGTGTCTGATTACGGCGCGCCGCAGGTGAGCTTTACCTGCAAACGTGTGAGCAGATATTACTTTAATCAATCTGTGTGAGAATGATTCAGGCACTGGGGTAGACAGACACTGTTACAGGGGTCCTGCTGAATCTGATCAAACACATGTTTTACAGACATTTAGCTTTAGTGTTTTAGCCCAGAACACATTTAAGCTAATCCCTGAAAACAAATGTGCAAATTCATTTAAAATAGCTCATAAAAAGCTAAACTATCATCAGACGACAGCCCCAGACTGCATTTCTCCTCTTTCTCTCTCCACACAGACTGTTTCTGCACTCAAACGTGATTGGTCAGCCACTACTCTGACTGCAAACAGACACCAGAGCCTCCTTTAAATGCACAGTTATAGATCCATGTAAGTGCAGCGGCCTGGTGTCTCCTTGCACACGTGATCTCACCCAGCTTTCTTCTTTTTTCAGGGTCTCGTAACACCTGGCTGAGCGGTGGCCCTGCAGGAACGTTGATGTAGAACTGGTGGAAAGCCTTCTCTGCCTCCTCGGCCCCCTCCTCCTCCTCCTCCTCAGCAGACACTACAGTCCAGGTTAATGTGAGCAGACGCAGAAAACAGAGAATTGTTTTTAGTGAAGATAATCAAAGCGAGGCTGAATTCACCGTGTGAAGTGTGCACGGACAGACGGAGCTTGCTTTGCTTTCTTGTCTGTGACCTGACTTGACAAAGGCTTTGTTTGCTTGTTGGTGCATGTGGATGTTTATCTCTTCCCTGCAGATTTAACGTGCAATGACCATTTAAGATGAGGAAAAACTGAATGTGGCTGAGGAATTTGTTGCTCTGCAGAGGATGAAGCTGTGTAAACAACCCCGACATACATTAAAATGAAATTCAGGGCGGTTCGGTTTGACTCACGCGTGTGGTCGCAGAGGGCGACAGCAGCGTAGTAGTGCGAGAGGGCACGGAAGTGTTCAGACTTGACCTGAACCATGGACGCCCAAGAAAACGGCACGTAGTCCTTCATCAGAGGCTGAGTCATGGTCTGCTGCACTAACAGGTACACGTCTGACACCTACAGGACACACACACACACACACACACACACACACACACACACAGTGTGAGAGTCACTGTAAATCAACAGGAACAACAAAGCACAGGCAGAGACGTGTGAACTCACCCGTGCAGCCTCTTGGGCCAGGCGCAGTTGGGAGGTGAAGTGTGCGTCCTGCGTGGTGAGCGTGACTCGTTCGAACACACACTCCTGCACCTG
Source organism: Datnioides undecimradiatus (assembly GCA_008933995.1). NCBI lineage: Eukaryota > Metazoa > Chordata > Actinopteri > Lobotiformes > Datnioididae > Datnioides > Datnioides undecimradiatus. Next base: position 23,808,373 of record WARS01000029.1, read on the forward strand.
GGCAACCATCAGCCGCACCAGCATGCAGAGCGACGGGCTGCTCATGTCCAGACTCGGAGCGTTGGAGAAATTCTCCTTCAGGTAATTAAATGCACCTGAAGCAAACACAGTTCTAAAGTCAGCTTTCCATTGGCTGATTCCTGCCTGAGAGGATTTCATCTCTGGAACTGTTTGTTGGTGGAGTGTTCAGGTGCTGTTTCAGTACCTGCTGCTCTCTGAAAGGCATCTATAGCTTTGTCTATGCCCGCTGTTGCGGACCGGTCCTGCCGCGCTCCGATCTGCGTGTACAGAGCGCCGATGTTGAACAGCACGCTTCCTTTCTCAAAGGCCAACGTCCGCTGACACGACGGGACACCTGTCAGAGAGTCGTACCTGCAGGACGGATGAGAAGGAAACACACTGCGTGACGCGTCATGTCTGTGCATGCAGTATCTGTTAAACTCAATGATGTTACGGTAGCTTGCAAAACACTGATCACATGATCCCAAGTCACCTCCTGAAGGCTAAAAGGCTAATCTGATCGCTTTACTTCCTGAAACAAGCAGGAAGTAAAGCGATAGGCCTGGTGGAGCACAGCTGATATTTCAAACCGACCAATCACAGACACACGGGGTTCAGCTGTTTCACATGAAGATGTGTTCGTGTCCTACCAGTGGAAGTGCACGCCCAGGTTCCTGTGTAAGGGGAAGAAGCGCTGGTCCAGGTAGTACATCTGGTTGTAGTACTCCATCAGGAGCTCCAGGCCGGCCTGGTTACGACTGGGTGTACGCATGGCCTGGACGAAAACAACAACAACAACAACAACAACAACAACACACGTGAATATAAATCTAATGCCTGTGACCGATCTCATTTTCCCTTAATGAAGAGCAGATTTAACACTGAGCTGCAGCCAGTTTTGTTTTATATTAAGTTGTGCGAGTCCATTCATTAACCTGTCTGAGCTCCATCAGCTCCTTGATCTCGCTGTCGTAGAGGGAGCTGTCCTCTCCGTAGTGCTCACAGATGAAGTCCTGTAAGGGGGAAACACAGTCACATCATGACGCGTGTTTCACAGATGAAGACAGAAATGCGTTAACGTGTTCGACCGTGAGCCTGGATCAGAGTCAGAATCAGGCTCAAACTGGCATCAGCGCTGAGAAGCTGCTTGTAAATGATAACAATGCTCCTCCGCTACATTGTTCTCGTGTTCTGAACGCGACATTCAGCGTTTCACCACACAAAGCGCTGACATACGAGTCGATGACACCGTCTTCACCTGCACAGAGACTGTGAAATCCACCTCTTTGGTTTCTTTTAATCCGAGCGGGATCATGGGAACGTTGATGGCCTCACTGTGAAAAGAAATGAATACAGTAAGTGTGTGCATGTGTGTGTGTGTGTGTGTGTGTGTGCATGTGTGTGTGTGTGTCTTTCACAGGTTGCACGATGTAAACACCAACAGTTAAACACTCAGTGACACTCAGTTCAGCCTCGCCATCTGCTCGCCCTGAAACCCAGCAGGCTCACTGCCTCATCCCGCTAATAAGAAAAGCTAAATCCAAGTATTAACCCTTACAGCCCCTGACACCCCCCTCCACACACACACACACACACACACACACACACGCACACACACACACAGTCACCCCCTCCCATTCACAACCAACATAAACACACACAGGGCCATTAATGACACTCTAATCAGGGGCTTTATCCCTCCCATGACCCCGAGCTGCACAGCGAAAAATCTCCTGGTTGTGAAGGACTGCACACACGCACACACACACACACACACGCACACACACTTGTACTCAGTCCTCACAAATATAGAAACGCACAGTTGCACACAGTGCACAGAAACAGGAGCTTGTTTTCACCAATTATAATTCTCATTAGTCTAATGAGAGTGACCTGGAATCCATGGAACAAATAGTGAATGGTCTGCGTGTGTGCGCGTGTGTGTGTGTGTGTGGGTGTGTGTGAGCCATCTACCTGTCCGTCTGGTAGGCCTCCATGTTGCTGTTGAGCTCCTCCAGCTCCTCTTTGAGCAGCTGCAGGTTGGAGTTGACGAAGCTGAGCTCCAGAGCTACAGTCTCCTTCACCTTGTTGTTGGTCGTTGCCCTGCAGAACACACACACACGCACGCACGCACACGCACGCACGCACACACACACACACACAGTTTCGAGTTGATTTTGGTGCCTTCTGTGGACCTGTGTCATCACAGTCTTGCGCGCTGACTCATGTCTTTGCTCGACCTCTTTTAGCCTATTTCTGTTTTTCCTTTAAACTCGTTATCATGTGACTCACTGCGAAACGTGTGACCGTGAGCACAGGCTCTTCCTGCCTGCATGACGTAAACCACCTCGACTGATTTTAACTGGAATGGCTGATGTCACACGTTGAGACTAACTAACGTGGAACTCGTCGAGCTCCTCGTTTCCTGTGTCACACAGAGGCATCAGCATCAGAGACTGTTACAGTTAAAACTCATTCAGTTTAAATGAAGCCTCACATCCGTCGTCACAGAGTTACTGTGGATCTGAAGACCTGCTGCTGACATTAGAGGACACCAGATCCTGCTTGGAGAAGGTGTGATGGGTATTTTCAGACTTAAAATTAATTTAAATATCCAGTTAAATAATCAGAAGTTGTCCTTAAACTGAATAAAATGATCTATATTATTATAAATTACAGAACTAATGTGACTGAATATGCAGTTTTGCATGTCCGTTGTGCATCTGTTGCACCTGTTGCTCATGTTTCTGACTTCTGGGCGTCCTGACTTTGACAACAACACGACAAAGCTGACATTTCTCCTGTGTTCCTGAACGTGGCCATGCAGAGATGATAGATCAGCCACGTTAGCTCAGGGCATGTGGTGCTAACCCACCTTAAAATCCGCCCTGCAGGTTAAAATCTGCATTTCTGGATGAAAGAACGAGACAATGAGCTAAGCAGTGGATGTTTCCTTCACAGAAAGTCTGTAATTTATGCAACTATTCATCTCTCCGCCCTCTCCTCCATCATCCTCCGTTCATTCACTCCACCCCTCCTCCGATCGCAGGGGGAGGATCTTAGCGCTAAGCTCACACTGCAGTGGGGGTCCGAGGTCAGCAAGGCACAATGTTCCCGGAAACCTGAGGCATCGCCTGGTTGCCGTGGTAACTGGTGATATACACTTCATTGGAAATGAATCCCAGGGAACCCAGCTAATCATGACATCATTTAAGTTACAGTAATGTGTGTGTGCGTGTGTGTGTGCGTGTGCGTGTGTGAAGCACAAACTGAGTGGTTGCTGGTATGAATTCCCAACATAAATTGTACAAGTTCTGGCAGAGTTTTCCATATTTCTGCACTTTCCAGAGATGGAAAAAGAGCAAATGCAGATAAAAAGACACAAACCGATGCTTCAGGCACAGTCTTGGTGCTGACTGAGTCATTAAATGCATCATCAGGCAGAGATTTGAGGAGGAAAGATAGACAGAAGCAGCCGAGGGCAAAGGCAGACCACGGCAAACTCCTCAGCTGGCAAGTTGGGTTATGTTTTTAGTTATAGGACGAGACTGAAGCTAAGAGTGAACACCTCACCGGCTGGAGCAGCTGAGGATGAGCACGCTCTCTTATCCAAACACTCTAATAATCAGTACTACGGGCCAGGCATCCAGGACCAGGACTCAGCTGGTGCCAGATGCTCCGGCCTCCAGTGCAGGAAACAGTCTGACCTGTTTTTCTGCAAAACAGTAAAAAATAAAACAACAGTCGAGTCTTTTCACATCTTTTCACGTCACGTCTTGATTTCTGGCACCAAATTACAGAGCGCAGCTCCGAGCTCACCTCCGGGCTCCCGTGAGTAATGTTAATCTGTCCAGTTAGACCACTTTACCCTCACTTCTCTCTTCATCTGTCACTCCCTCACACACACACACACCTACATCTAGGATCAAGCCTAGGGCAATCTGATTAGTCAGCTTTAAATGGGCTGCCAAATATCCCCTTCACACACACAAACACATACACCCACTTGCACGCACAGCAGTGCACTGCAGCTTCTGGGAGAAACAACAAGTTTCCTCCTGTGAGTGGACGCAGCGACCGAAACACAGCGAGCGTCAGCGAGGCCGAGCGTCAGCGAGGCCGAGCGCCGCAGCTGAAGTTTCTGGTAATAAAGCAAACGAACTGACGTTAAGAACCAGGATTAAACCAGTTACTGCCCCTCAGCTGAATTCCCACAGAGAAACACACCCTGCGGCGCACAACGTGACGTCTTCATCAGCCAATCGCAAACCCTGATGAGTTACAACCCCTCTTTCATCTGTAATTAGCATCTTAACCCACCCACTCCTCCACCCACGACCCAGTTTCACAACAGTTTCAGAGGGAGGCGAGGTGTGTGTGTGTGTGTGTGTGTGTGTGTGGACTATTCTACTTCACCGGAAAATGGGAGGACAGACACAAAAAGGTCTGACTGTGCCAGACAAATAAGTGGGGGATGAGCTCTGTTGGGAATCTCTGCATGGGAACAGGACAGGAGGTGGACACAAAGCCAGCTGATTACAGGCCTGCAGGCTGTGTGTGTGTGTGTGTGTGTGTGTGTGTGTGTGTGTGTGTTGGAGAGAGGGGGGAGTCCTCTTTGTCTCTATGACCCACAGTCCCAACAGAAAGGGCAGGAGCGCTTGTTTTATTTCCCCTAAACTGAGTCATCACCTTTTAGGAAAACAGCCTGGATCCAGTCAGAAACGGAGTCGGGGGGAAAAGAAGATCTAGACCAGTTACAGACTGAGTTTTATCTGCTTATTAGAGATGATACAGTTAATTAATTAACCAATCAATCAATCAAATCTAATCTAATCAACAACTTACTGATAAAGGTTTAATTAATTTATCAAAAAAGCCAAATATCCAGTTTCAGCCTTTAAAAACAGCTTTTCTGTCTTTTACAGTTAAACATCATTAATAACTACATAATAATAATAGTAATTAATAAATAAAAAAGACTTTGCATTATGTTTTGGTTTAACCAACAGTTTCGGTTCATCACATTAAACCAGCTTCTATGTTTTTCTTGTATAATTATATTAAATCTACTATTAAAAAGGATTTAATGTGCTGTTGGTTGATAAATGAATCAACTGATCGTTTCAGCTTTAGTTTTAAATCCACGTTATCTGAATATCTTCAGCGTGAAGACGTCGCTGCAGACTCTCTGGATGTTTTGGGGTGTTTGTGATAAAACAGCAGAGACTGAACCATAATGAAAATAATAATGAGCAGCAGCTCGGCTGTCTATCGCTCATCACTCCCCGAGAAAAGATCTCTGTGAAACCTAATTAGTTGTAGCCAAACAGAACCTGGCAGACTCCTTTAATTAAAGACACGGTTGTTTTCTGTGTTGATCTAATTAGGCTCTGACACGGTGGCACCACTAAGGAGGCACAGAGGAGCTCCTTGCTTTAATGAAGTGACTCCTCCTCCTCCTCCTCCTCCTCCCAAGTTGAATCTTTATGAGGAAAGCAGCCGCAGCGAGTCCTCGGCAAAGTGTGTTCTCAGGAAGTTCTGCACAGAGAGCTATTCATGTTGGAAATGCTCTCGAAAGTAGCACAACAAATGCGGAGAGCAAATGTATGCACATATATTAGAGTATACCGGTGCAGTAACGCAGCAGAGCCTGAGAAAGAAAGAAGGAGAGAGCAAAGGCACAGAGGGATGGAGAGACGCTGGAGGGGATCAAGATGACGCTAATGTTCTCAGAGGGAACACTTTGATGTTCTGCCGCCGTGTCTTCTTTTATTTCCCTCACTTCTCCACCAATAAAACTCGTGCGAGCTGTGTGAGCGACAGCTTTAAAACAGAGTCAGCCCAGTTCATGGCGTGATCTGCACTGCACACATAAGGTTTGCACTGCAAACTAGGGTTTTGCATGAGTACAGACCCTGTAGTAGCCATAAAACTGGGTGGTGCTGGTCTGTGTGTGTGTGTGTGTGTGTGTGTGTGTGTGTGTGTGTGTGTGTGTGTTTTGGAGAAGAGTGACCTCTGACCTTTTCCCATCACAGGACACCACCACAAACGTGACAGGGCTGACAAGTTAACAAAGAGCGACCAACACAGAGGAGCCCAGCCTGCATTCATCATTCAGACTGATGGAGAAGCTGACTGAAGACAAACTGGATCCACCTTCCTGCTTTAGACTGGAACCACCCCACAATGTTCCCCTTCAACTGTGCCTTGAGATCCATATTCATAAACAAGCAAACTGCAGCTTTTATCTTATAATCAACGTGGTTTTACTCCTGTTATTGAATTAGAAGTCTGGAATTAGTCTCTGCATCATATTTTCAACATGGTCCAACCTGAACAGGTTCTCCGCTCCGGCTCTCATGCGCATCTCCTTGTTGATCTGCTGGTTGATGCGAGCGCGCCGGTGCTGCAGTTTACTGCGCTGAGTCTGAGCGAAGGGATCACACCCCTGCACAGGGAACATAGACAGAGAAGACAACAGAAGTGATGCACAGCAGCAAATCTGACTTTTTAAAGTCCCGAGCATGTGAAGCTTCACAAAGATGACGTCCTCTAAGATCTTCGTCCACAACTCAAAGACGTTCAGTTCACTGTCAGACAGAGATCAGCTGATGAAAGCTGGAACCAAGGAAATTTGACTTTTTGCTCAAGACATTACCAAAACCAGTTAATTATCTAAGTAATTATTGATTTCTTCAATAGTATTTGCAGCTCTAACTATAACTTTTATATTTGTGCAAACAGTTAAAGAGATATGGAAATATTTTGTTTTTTTAATGTCCCAACTCCAAACTGAACTTCATCAGGAAACTGGAGCAGCTTCTCTGTATCGGGAGGAAACAGCGTGAGCAGACAGCTGCCTGAGAGGCTCCCGTCAGAGCAGAACGTCCATGCTGGGCAGGACAGCGTGCAGGAGACGATGGGTGTGTCGAAGGGCATGTCGGAGGTGTGGGGAGAGCCGTGAGGAAGCTAAACACGGTAATAACGTGGCACTGAGCTCAGCGAGGAGGGCCCCCTCATCACGGTGATATGTCAGAGCTGTGTATCTGTCTGAGGATTTAAAGGCCTCTTAAATCTTTCTTTCAGTGGGCGTTCAGCCAGCAACACCGGAGCAGTTTCCCCCACAGCTGACTGTCTCACAACGCACCACCGTTTCACACTTAAAAGGTAAACAGATGTACAGTAACATGACAGATGGAGCAGCTGCACTGTAAACACGCTGCACACTCCCTTTCTCTCTTTCTCCCCCCTGCGCCTCCTCTAGCAGCCAACCCGCACAGTTCCTCAGTTTCTCACACTCTTTCTGCCTTTATCTTCCTCGTTCCCTCTCACCCAGTTAAGGTGTTTGTTTAGCATGTGCACGTCAAGTAATCCTCAGAGTGCCTGCGTGGATTAGACTTCTGGCCGAGCTCCCACCTCTGCCCTACCATCAGTGAGGCAGGAGGACGGAGGCTGCTCGACATCTGTGCAGATAAAGTCTAAAAGCCTCCAAAAGCTTTCGACGGCCAGGTGACTTTCTCTGAGCACACGCCCTGGTTTTCAGCGACCCTGACACAAACGTGTAAAACTGTAAATTGCATCAGAAGGTGAAGTGATTTGCTTCATAGCATCGTGTCTGCAACCATTCATTGTCTTCATCCGTCCACAGTCCTGCTGTATTTGAAGAGCGTCATGTATGGTGATGTACCTGCAGCTCCCACTTTGGGTGAGGTGTCCTGTTACTCTGCTATAGGCCTGTGAGACTGCCAGGTGACATCCCATGATGCACTGAGCTCCTCTCTCCTCCTGTCCCTCTCCATCTGTACGCATTCTTATCCAACTAATGCATGTTTCTAAACCAACATCCTCCTTTTTCAACAGATTTGTGCTCTCGTGTTTCTCTGCTCGCTCTTCCTGTTGCCTCCTGCAGGTAAACCTGGATGTCTGGATCAGTGCCTCCTCCTGCCTCCACTTCCTGCTCAACACACACACCCTACAAATCCTTTTTATCACCATTATTACTTGTTTTGTGTGTAATTAATAGAACGAGTACAATCTAGACCTGCTTTATCTGGAAAAGACCCTGAAATTACCTCTGTTATGATTTAGCAGTATGCAAATATGATAAAATCTATTAAATCTAGTATGTTCTAATTATAATTGGGCCTCAGTTTGGTCGCAGAGGCTGTTCTTGTGAGTAATGTTTGGGATCAAGTCTGAAGTCTGCAGCCTGCTGCTGATTTTATGGAGCCACGCAGGACTCGTGCGGGACTTCCAGAACCGTTTCCACATGCACCCATTTGCGTGTTTAAGTATGCATGTGCCTGTGTGTGTGTGTGCGTGTCTCACCTTTCGGATGCTCCCACTGTGGCTGCCCTCTGTGGGTAACGTTAAGGGCATGTCGTCGTCGGAAGCACCGTCTGACAGGGACATCTCAAACTCTCTGTGGAGTCACGGAGAATCAATATTTAGACACTTCACCCATAAACCACAAAGCCTGCATTTCAACACAGCCCCCAGCTTCTCGGGTCCCGTGAATAAACAGCTCTGACGCTGACAGTAATACAGTAAACACGGAGAGCTCAGTTTGCTAACTTAACGTTAACAAGACGCGCTTTAACCACTTGCCTTGTCGCAGGTTCCTCCATCGTGAAGCAACGACAAAAAGTACCTACATGTCGCCCAACTTTGAATAGTTCGGAGTAAACTCAAAGCTCCAAAGTTCGGCTAACAGCAGAGCGAAATAAATAACTTTTACTCCTCCAAACAGCCCAGTTTCAACTCATTTCAGCCTGACGGCAACTCCTCCGCTCGCTTTTTTCTGACTGTGTGCAGCTGCAAGGGCTTATTCACCGAGGCGGGCCGCGAGTGTGAGAGATGACCAATCACGTTGCAGCTTTTAAGAGCGACAGGAGAGATAACAAATCAAAAGGCGGATTAGGACCGAACGACAGCCTGAGATGACCAATTACAAGACGCGCGAGGCGTCCCCTGCTCCGCGGGCCGTTGCTACGGCAACGTCAGGGCTGTGGCTTGTGTGTGGGCTCTGAAAAGATTGTAGGCGCTCCAGCGCGGACTGAAAGCATGGACTCACGCGACAACTTCATTTTCTAAATTAATTTTAATTTTAACTTATTTTTATTAATTTTTTTTAAAGTGACTTAGATTTTGTTGTTCCACACAATACGTTTTGCATTGTGCTGGTCCATAGGGAACACTTGGTCCGGTCCACAATAGACAGTTTAGAGAATGACTCTGCAGATACTACAGAAAGTTGAGATTATATTTGTTTTATGCACAATGTCTCATTATATATAGTTTAACAGTAAAAATAGCAAAAGTAAAAGAGATTAATAGAAATTACTGTAGATGGGTTTTCTATGAAAAGCAGCCCATGTTGCAGTGATCCATTTCTTACACATCAATAGCCTATGAAGACCCAGAAGTGATTAGACCTTCTGAGGTTGTATTATTAGCACTGGACACACAGTGTGCAATATTGTGCATTGCACGTGCACAAAAACATCCAATTCAAACTTGAGTTCCCCTCATGCAAACTGGCATAAGACCAGTGTGACTGATGCAAGCCTGACTCTGGTCTCTGTCTCACATACAGTGGGAAAACAGTTTTCATAACTTCAGAATAAAAGATTAAAAGATAATAATAATAATAATAATAATAATAATAATAATAATAAAAGGGCTTCATGGTTGGCATGAAAAAGCCACCATATGTTGTGCATCTGACTCCTGCACAGACTCAAATCTCACAAAGCCTTCTTCTTTAAGTCTTTATTGTCTAGTTAGATATTTATCGTATTGTTGCTTCTTTCTTTTCGCACAGTGTGACCATTTTCACCATTAGCTTGGTTGCACAGCAGTCTTTACCAAACTTACACAGCATTCTCGCCTACTAATTCACCCTAATCCAATTTATTTTAGCTCCATGAGTTTGGACAAAAGCAGATTGTTTCAGGCTGGTATGGACATAATGAAATGACCTGACCTCATTCAGTCTTTCTGTACATTGCTGGAGTCCTGCAGAGGTTGGTGCTCATCGTCAGTGCTTCTCAGCTCATCTGGTCACATCTCCATATGGCAGGTCCTCCTGTCCAGGTCCCCGGCCAACCAGTTAATTAGAGCACTCTCCCAGAAATCCATGACTTTGTCCACGCAGGTCGGCCGGTCGGCACAGAGGTGAAGCTTTCCATCATGAAACTCTGGAGCTGCAGCCTTGAACTGGGACCAGTGGCCTCTAATGAGGAGATTAATTAGCAGCGGTTCTTGGATGAGTTGATGCCTGCATTACAGTTGAAAATATGAAAATATGGAGTTGAATGAGATGTTAACCACTTTTCCTTAAGAGTGCTCTTCCTTAAGAGATTATGTATTGTTTCTTTATTTTACTATCAAAAATAAATACTTAGTTAGATTTATGGCTCATTTCAGAGATATTTATCATAATGTTGGGTTGTTATAACTGATGGATTAACAAGTAAATACATTTTACTGCTTATGTCATTTTAAGGATTTTGTATAACATGGAGCACTTTAATCTATAACAGTGTGTAACATTTTGCAAACTGACCCTACTGCAGCTCAGCTGTCAGACAAATGTGTTGGAGTATTATAAATATTTTAAATATTTTCCTCTTAAATGTTTCTGAACATCAAGTTGCTCTGTGCACATGTTCTGATGTTTGGCCACTTGAGGGCACTTTTATCCTTTTTATTATAAGCCAACAAACCTGTGTTTCTCCAGTGTATTTAAACACCACGACGCACAGACTGAGTGCATGTTTAATGTTTCTGTCGTGTGAAAGAGGGACGGTTGGGAGCATTATTGGGTTTAAGGTGCTATTTAAAACACTGACTAACAAAGAGTGGTTGAGAAATGATTATTAAACATAAAATGTGAATCTCTAATTAATTTCCAGGTTTGCAGATGTAACCTTCTGGTCCCAGTTTTAATTATTTTAGCAGTTTTGCTGCAGAGTCACAACAGCGAATCAAAGAGCTCCATGTTTAGATCAACAGCAGTGATGAAGCTCCCTCATGTAAACCTCAGTCCTGCCATGAAAATCAATATCACACCAAGTTATGACATTTACCTCATTTGAATTTACAGAGTTCTGCAGGATCAAACTTTGTTGCTGCCGACACTGACACACTGCCCCGCTAGTGCACGAGCCTGTGTGACATTTCCAGACGATCGATAACTTAGTGTGCTCTGGTCTCTTTCAGCACAAACAATGAGGAGCACCTGCTGTCACTGTGAAAAATGTCTCTGTTTGCTGAAGCGCTCCTCAAAGTCAAAAAAACAGGATTAAGAATAGAATGGAATAGATTTTCTGGATCATTTGGCGATTGTTTCCATCACAGACTACAGTCAATGAGCAGGCATTTGCACACTTTGACAGGTTAGTGTTTACAGATTCAACAGTTAGGGCAGGCAGGCATGAAAGTATCACACGTTGGCATTTCCCTCTTTGCACTAAATGCATTTATTTAGAGTGATTTGTTATTATTAACAATATTTACATGCTCTTTACTGATACCAACCTTTAGAAGTGACGTTAGACATATTTGCAGTTATGCTAAGCTAGGCTAACCACCTCCTAATCCCAAATATGTACTTGATGCACAGACATGTGATTCATACTGAGCTCTCTAGATGTTGATGTCTAAATGTAAAGTGTTGAGTAATACGGACATTTTCAGTGACAGTAAATGCAGCATCATGCACAGAAACATGTTCTTACTAGCTTCTGTGACTCACTTTATTAAAGCAGAGACTCAGCTTCAATACTCTGCAGAGACTCTGGAGTCACAGCAACACATACACATCACTGCATAAAGCAGAGACTCAGCTCAATGCTCTGCAGAGACTCTGGAGTCACAGCGCAACACATCACTGTGTTAAAGCAGAGACTAGCCAATGCTCTGCAGAGACTCTGAGCAAACATGACTGTATTAAAGCAGAGGACTCAGCTTCAATGCTCTGCAGAGACTCTGGAGTCACAGCAACACATGACTGTATTAAAGCAGAGACTCAGCTTCAATGCTCTGCAGAGACTCTGGAGTCACAGCAACACATGACTGTATTAAAGCAGAGACTCAGCTTCAATGCTCTGCAGAGACTCTGGAGTCACAGCAACACATGACTGTATTAAAGCAGAGACTCAGCTTCAATGCTCTGCAGAGACTCTGGAGGCACAGCGACACATCACCACAGCATTGTTTCTGCTTTATAGACCAGAAAAACACAGTTGCACATATGTTCACAATAGGATCTAATGGGAAAAAAGGTTTTATTGTGAAAAAACTACTGAAAATTCATATTTGGGGGAAAATGCTCACAAAAACTTAGGGTGTACATTAATCTCATGTTTCCTAAATAGTGGAGATACCGGTGCTCACAGTGAGCATGTGCAGAATGAGCCCGTTGGCTGCTGACGTCCTGTCTGCTGATGGTGGAGGCACTCAGAGAGAAGCAGGACTAGTCAAGCAAGGTGACAGCTCTGGGGACAAAGCTGCTGAGGTGACAGGAGGTCTCAGCGAGCGAGCCGGGTTTTCGGAACAGATGGTTACCTGGGTGGGCCGGGTCGCCGGCAATCCTCACTGCTCTTTCATTAGCTCCCGTGTCATGCGCTTCCTTAACGGAAGGAGAGGCTGACAGGTAACAACCACGCTCAGGAGTGTGGGGAACACGCTGGAGTTTGGCCTCAGAATAAAGGAAGGCAGAAACACTTCAGACGCTTCAAGGTGATGAAAAATTTAAACAGGGCTGGTTGTGATGTGTGCGCTGTCAAATTAAATTCATCCTCCTCTCAACACTTTCCTCTCTGCAGGAGGCTTTTAGCTTCCGTTTGCTCGTTTAGTTGAAGTGAATGAATCTGCTGAAATCACTTATTTTCTAACTGAATCTTAATTATTCCAGTGTGTCCTGCTTCAAAAGCTGCAGCCAAGAGATTAAACATGAAATAACAAGACACTTGTGTACAGCAGTGATTTGAGCTAAATGCTAATGTCAGCATGCTAATATGCTCAAAGTAATACCACTAGCGTGCTGATGTTTAGCATGGCAAACATCTGTGTTTCTTGTATTGAGGAAAAGCCCCATATAAGTGTTATCAGGCTATGCATGACAAAATCAATGTTTTTGATTTAAAAAGTTAACATTCATGTAAAAAAATGCAAAAATAAGTTGAACATTAATGCTAAATATCAGCTTTACACAGGATCTAAGCACATATCGTTGAATTAGTTTTAATCCAGTGGTACCAAACATTTGATTCTTGCAGTTTTTGCAATGCAGCTACGTCTGTATCATAATAAATTAGGTTTTTTGACACATGCAGCCACTTGTTTCATCATTTTCCACAAAAACCTTCAGGATTTTAGGATATTAGTACAAACTTTGTGCTGTAGCATCAAAACCTGACCAGTTTGAAAACACTAAACTGATTAAGACATGTCTAATATCATAGTTTAGCATGTTAATTAACATTTTTTTAAAGAAAAGCATAACTGAGAATTATGGGAACCTCATTTGTTTTGCAGGTATTTGCTGATGAACTAAAGTATTAGGTGCATTTAAAATGTCGGACCAGTGGGAAACAGGAAGAGTCAGATGAACTAAAGTAAAAGATCCTGATGTGAATATCAAGGCAGTCCATTCATTGGCAGTGTAGTTATTCCACTTAAAGACACACGTGTCAAACTCATGCTGGTTTTATAAGGAAAGGTCAGGTGATCACTAAGGTCAGTATGCTCTTGGGACCATGAACGTCTCTACAGGACACACAGACAAACACACGTCCAGCTGAAGATGCAGAACATTAGCGAACTCCTAAGATGGAGCCTTAAGTAGAATTTCATGACACAGATGTCCTCTTCCCACTGAAGTTGGACTGCACGTGTGAGCCGTGTGCTGCGCTCATTAGTATTTCCATTGCATCCTCACAGCAGTTGGTCACTGCACTGAGGAACCTCTGAGACTGGAACTTGTTCGGGGAGGGGTGGATGTAGGAGAAGCGTACCGCAGCATGCATCCTCAAGGTCGCGTTGCACCACATCCTGCTATGGATTTCGTGGTTTTATGGTAAAACTTTCACGCTGTGCATCAGTGATTTACCCCTGGTCTGGGGTAGGAGGGAATATTATTTTACTGCTTCACTGAAATAACATTTTTGTTCTGTTGTGCCCTCGACCTTTCTGACATTTCAGACTGCCCTTCACTGTTACTGTGAATTTTAATTCAGGTGAGGAAATACTTTAAAATCACGTCTCACAAATAAAAGCTTAACAATTTTAAAAGAACCCAAATATATTATAATTATTTTTATAGTTGTATACGTAAACACACAGCGCATGAGTAAAGAGATGAAGGCTGAAGGAGGAAACCTGAGCATATTCTATGTTGTTCTACTTGTCAACAATCAATTAAAGAGACAAAAACCAACAAAACACTAACAACTATTGTTTGTTTATCGCAGCCTGGCTGGTTCTCGTGTCTGAGCAGCTTGCTGACCATATTATAATATGTTTTCACATGATTTTTGATGCTCACCATGAGCTGGTGCACAACTAAGACCATCCTGGATTAGCATCTTAGCATTTTAGCTAATCTTAGCAGACAACAGAGTGTCTTACCTGCCTGTTTTACTACGTTTTGCATCTGTGTTTTCAAAATCAGCAATCGGCAACTAAACAATAAATAAAGAAGTGAACAATAAGACTTTAGTCCATGAATATTTATTAGATGACTTGAAAAGAAGACAGTGAAGTTCAGATTCTGAACCTTTAAATCATATAAGAGACGCTCACTGCTGCAGAGCTGAACACCCTTTTATCATATTGCCCTTAAAACCCTAACATCTACGTTAAAACACTGCTCCACTCTGCTTCACCTTTAATGTGTGCACAGTGTGTGGAAATGTTCAGATCCCATCGGTGACTTCAGGCAGAGCAGAGAGGTTACAGTGTGCAGGGGGGACGATCACAGCGTGCACAGAGAAATAAGCCCCGTCAGTTGCAGCTCTGAGTGGTGACTCACCAGCAGCAGCACATAGCCCTTAACAGTGAGGTAATAATAAAGGTAAACAGAGGCTTTGACGAAAGCCATTTCACATGAAATATTAAACATTAGAAAGATGAACAAGCAATGAACACTTTTTGCTTCAAAGGTGATGTTTAACCGTTTAACCAGATTACAAAGAAATCATAAACCCTCAACAACGGGAATTAATCTTTTTACACAACAATGGCTTTGATCGTTTGATGTTTTATATCATATTTTTTGCAATTGGGTGCAACCAGAGCTCTTAAAGGTGATTTAGCACTTGCTCACATCAAGCTAATAACGTGAAATTACAAAATACGTGTATTTAATCCCAGTGTTTGCCTCCAGTAATTACAGCATTAGTACAGAAAACCAGACGAAGGTGTGAACATCAATAGCTTTTCTGTGTCGTTTGAGGTGCGTGATACGGATCGTACAATAACAAAACAAAAAGTGTCTCACAGCGTCGAGGAAAGCAAAAATCTGTTGATCTGATCGTGTTTGATGAAGTGTTTCGCCTTGCTCGCAGCAGTTTTTACAATAAGCACTGACCAGCGTGTGTTGTATAGTTAGAGCGGTTACATACGGTTCGTGGTTACAGTGAACTGCGTGTGTCACATGAACAGAGTGGTGTGTTCACAAGGGGTCACGTGAAAGAAAGGTGGCGGCACATCGACGACAAAAATATCAAAAAAACACTTTTTTCTCAGATTGTTTGTCGTAAAAAGCTGCAGCCGTCGTCTCGCAGCAGCTCTGCAGAGTCCGATCTGACACAAACATCAGCATCCGATGCCTCCAGTGTTCCAGCGTGGGCTCGCAATTCAAAGTCCACTCTGGCCCAACATTACACAGGTACGACAGTCCACCTGCAGGTGATAAAACAGTGGACAGAGCTTTGATTCATGAAAGACTTGTGAATCCACTTGAACAAGAAACGCAAGCAAATACGCCGCTTTAATTCTCTCAGGGAAGGTCGGGAGGTCGCGGTTAAGTCCCAGAGTGAGTGTCCGGAGGTCGCTGCTGTAACGTCTCGTCTATGGTGACCACGATCTCCTCCGGCCTGGTGGAGCTCAGGCAGTTGGTGTGATTCAGGGATATGTAGCTCATCTCCACCAGCCGAGGCCTCTCGCCCAACTCGCTCATCTCGCTCATGTTGTTCGTGATGCAGTTTATCTCCGTCTTGTTGCGGCCGGTAACTCGACGGGAGCCAAACACCCAGTCTGAGAGAGAGAGAGACAGAATGTTAATTATACTGGAAATTAAGCTTAACTGCATCCGAACTGGTTTGGATATAAAACTGGATCACACAAACGTTCTTCTGTTTACCCTCATGTTGCGAGACAGCGATGCACATCCCTCGTTTTAGGTAAAAACTGGAACCTTTCATGGCAGAGCTTTGTGACGAGCCCTCACATCTGCAGCCACATACATGCTGGAACATGCATGTTCACGGGGCTGAAAACAAGCTAGCTGAGTATTCAGAACAAGGCTGCAAACTTCATCTGACAGAAAGTTGTGATGGGTTCAGCCTCTGTAATTCCATTAGAGGCAAAGCACCATAAAATTGTTTCTGGGGGAGATGTCTGCCGCACAGCAGCCCCCGTCGTGCGCGGTGGAGCCGTCTTGAATTGGGACACATCAATCATTGTTGTGTCAGATGAGGAGCTGAGATTAAGGCTGACAGCTGTGAGTGTGAAGAAGAGACGGGGAGCAGAACGGGATTCCTCAGACTCAAACGGACGACACATGACCACGAGGTTCAAAAATCCTATTTCTGTCACTCGGAGAGTTTCAGGTTGAGTTTCGCTGAACGGTGTCCAGGTGCTTTAGTGCATGTTCACGCTAAAGGCTGCAGCCTGACAGGGAGACCTGCAGACAAGACTCAGGGCTGAAAAACGGTTTTATTAGCTCTGTTCATATTAATAAGTTTAATAGGATAATTCTGATTTGTGGGAACTAGCTTTTGCCAGTGTATCCATCAGTTATGATATTTAACTTTTGTTTGTTTAATGGCTTAAATGGACCAAATCAAAAAAGTCACAACAATATTCTATTGACAGAGCAATGCAACTTATTAATGTAACGTAACAAAGTGATTGAGAATGATCAGGCAGGTTGTAAACACCCCAACAGTTGAGACAGACTGTGCAAACTCTGTGCACATGTTCTCAGATCACAGGAATTCAGTTTGTGGCTGCAGCTGTTAATGCCAATATGCAAAAAAGACCCAAAACGTTTCCATTTGGAGGAACATGCTGCACCTTTAGGGAAGATTCAAAACACGTTTTTATGCTTTTAAGAAACCTGTAGTGAAGAGGTGACGCATAAAGACATGTAATGTCCGGCCTCTCTCTCAGGTCAGAAATGAAGCTGTTCCACTTCCTGCTCCACCTGGAGGTCTGGTGAACATCTGCTGTGTTACATGCAGCGTTTTTAGTTTCTGGGTTCATGTGTTTTTGACTTTTTGCATTGTCTCCAGTTAAGATATTTGTTTTTGCTCCCTGCAGCACATTTCCATTGTTGTTATGTTTGTTTGTTTGGTTTTTTTTTTATTTTAAGATGTTGCATCATCTCTACAGCTGCACCACGTTACAGCAAAGTTAAATGTTTAGCGCTGTTGCATTATGTATTTCCTTGCAGGCCACTCTACAAAACCAAAGTGTAATAAACATGAATTGCACACCTATTCATACTCATGTGCTATCTCCTCTCACTCCACTGTCCATTGTTTCCCTTCATACCTGACTGCAACATGTCTACATCAGGCTGTTTTTGCCTTGTTGACGTTGCAGCGTGTCAGACGAGTGAAGCATCTTGCAGTGAACAGCGACTCCACAGCGTCTTTTCAACCCTCCTCTGCCACAAACAGCCGCAAACCACTCAGCTTCCACATTTACACCTCAGCAAAATGCCCCGGAGAGCGGGCGCTGTGTCACCTGTGTGTTTGTGTGAATGTGTATGTGTGAGTTTTCACATGAGGGTGGGAGGTAGGGTCAGGTGCAGGTAGACAGAGGCATGAGCTCTTACTGCTGACCAGTTGAAGGGGGGGTCAGCGTGTCTCTGTGGCAAAGCTAAGTGCTGCCAGACTGCGACCCATGTGAGCTTTGTTGTTTTTTTGTTTTCCTTACCCGGTTCACTGGTTTCACCTCCGTCGCCTTCAGTGACGATCGACCTGCCTCCACCTACATGCAGTCAGCAAGAGAACAGGCATGTTAGCGACTCTGCGAACAGACTCCTTCAGTGTCCGATGAAGTGATGAAGACAAAGCGAGAAGGCAGGAACAGAAAACAGGAGTGGACAGGTGTGAGAACGTGACTGAAAAGTGTTGTGGACACGGCTCAAACCCGCCTCAGGCTCTGTGCTGGATTTGGTAGCTCTTCTCGTGTCTGTGCACATCAATAATTGACTAAATTAATTCAATTACTTAAAAAGTCTAAAGTCTGTTTAAGATGAATCTCTATTTATGTTTAGGTACTGAAGTTAACTGGTAATGACACATGAAACCAGTGTAATGCTGGTTTAACTGGTGATTTATGTTTAATTGGAAAGTGTTTTTACTGGAAATATTACGTAAAAAGTGTCAACAGCACTGTCAAAAATATATTTTGTAACTTTATTTAGTTTTATTTGTTATAATGTACCAAAATGTTTGCTCAAGATCCAAAAATTTGTTGCCAAACCACTAATCTAAACCACAAACCACTAATTATTATAATGTTCCCAAATTTTGTTGCCATCCAAAAATTTGGGCCCCAAAAATCCCCAAATTTTGTAGAATAACCCAAATATTTGTCGCTGCTACCTCCAAATTTGTTGTAGCACCAACAAATCTAAAACAAAAAATCCAAAAATTTGGTCTCGTAATGAACCAAAATTTTGTTGCTACTAGCCAAGAAACATGGTAAAGTGACTCCAGTACATAATATATGGTATATAGTGTGGTATATGGTATCATAATTCCAAAAAGTGTTGCAACTATAAACAATGCTAAACTGAAGCATAGATAAAGACGTAAAACTTTCTAAAATTATTGGTCATGAATTTGTTTTAGTGCCCAAAATGGCAAAATTTGGTGTACTGACCACCAAAATTGTTGTTGTAGTCATAAATGTCATTGTTACAATCCCAAAAGTCTAAAAGTTGGGATCATCATCTATAAAATTTTATCTCAAAACAAATTCTTAGCACGTTGTGGTGTGTCCAAATCCTGTTGTAGCAGTCACTAAATCAAAAATGTTGTCATTTTTGTTATTAATCAAAAACGTTAATGACAACAAAATCAAAAAATGTGATAATAACTGTGAACACCCAGCAAAAATGTGTGTCACAATTCAAAAATTTTTGGAAATCTGTTTGTACTTCTCCGTTAAGACATTTGGAAATTTTAGGGGCACCATTGCGTCTGTTAACGGGTTTTCTCAAAACGCTTATTTTCCTTTCCTTCAGGGCGCCTCCGGTGGCTGAGCCCCCCCCCCCACAGCTGCTTAGCTGAGTTGACACTGATCCTGAGTGAAATCCTCTATTTAGCTCTAAATCACCTGATGTAATGAGCTGGACAATCAGCTCGAGTCAGCACTATGTGAGGACACGTGCCCCAGAAATAGACTCATTGTTTCATTCATTATGTATCGCTCACAGGACACTCTTCAAAAATAGAAAAACAGCAGACCTGCTCTCCATTTCTCACACAGACACTTGCTGATAGTGTAGTTTGTCGGACGTCTCCAGCACAAGGTCATCGGCTGATATGAGACCTCCAGTGCATCTGCATCAGCATCACTTGAGTGGGTGAGAGTGGGTGAGATGAAATACTCCCCACAGTTTACACAAACAACCATCATGGCACATAATCAATAAATAAAGAACCTGTGTGTTGCTATTTCAAGGAGCCCCCAAATCACTTCATTCATCTATTAATCAAGATGTTTGTATGCTGTGTTGTCAGTTCCAAGGCAGCTATTGTTCTGTTTTAATGGGCTCCAGGAGGGGTCCTTGAATGGCTTCCAGGTTTTCCAAAGGCAAAAATAGGAAAAGGTCAATTGGAATTATATCACCCCACATGTTCTTCCAATATAAAAGTGTATATGTGTCTATTAATGAACTGTTTTTATGAAGATTCACAGCTTTACCGTCACAGTAATTCCAATTCTTTTCATGTGCCAGTGGGATTACACACACGCACACACACACACACAATAGGGGTCACATACCGACAAAGTCATTAACCACATCTTTGACCAGGTGTCCAACTATCGCATACGCCACCGCCACCACCACCAGCGCTGCCATGACCAGGTAGAGAACCGCTTTGGGCAGCGGGATGGAGTCTCGCGCAGGTGTCCGGTAGTCCGTGTACAGCAGGTCACTCTCCGAGTAAGAGTACTGAAAGACGTGCTCCATGCCCGAGGTATGGTTGGAGTTGAGAGGTGGGTTGCTCGCGCTCATGGCGGTGTCCGGCTGCAGAGCCGTCACCATGGTGGTCGTCACATCCTCCGCTTTGTTCATGTTCACCAAGCCTGTAGTTTTGTTCATCAGAGGTAATATCTGAGACAGGAAATAGCTCCAGTCCTTTATGGCACTGGTGTTGCATAAAAACATTGTTTCTAAAGCGGAATCACCGCGGGATGGGTTGAATTTGCAGGATCACAAATGCGCAAAATAATCCGCCAAAGACGCACCAGGATGCGACACGGCTGACTCTGTGAGCTTGTCCTCAAAAGTCACAGATTGCGTTATTTTATAATCCAAAAGGTTCCCTCAGATGCAAAGGTCTCCGTCTGGCAGGAGCTCACCCGCGCCTCTGAAAACTTACCCAGCTCATTGACGGAACGCACAACGCGTCGCTCATTGACGAGCTTTTACGCACGAACAACAGACGGGTTTCAGTGCGTCCATTCTTTGGTTTATATCCAAAAGTGGAGTAAAGACAACGCAGCGGCAGCGCACAACAGTCTACAATGTCACCCGAGGAAAGAAGTGTCCCAGAACATGTGTCAGCATTCTTCTGTCGACCTTAAAAGCGCGTAAATGTTGGATGACGGAGCCAACAACCCGTGAACATATCACATGAGGAGATGGAGATGATAATTACAGACTAAAACCCGGTCCCGGACGGTCCTGTGAACCTGCAGGAGTCCCCCGCTGCTCTCAGAGGTGTCCGGAGCTGAAATGTGCGGCTGGAGGCAGAGCGGGGGCACCGAGAGCCACTTGTTCGCCCTTCCTGTCGACTTCACGTGGGGCGATGTTCCTCAGACCCTGCAGCCTGAGGTGAGTTCACGTCTTTTCCTCCACCGCGGGCTGATGCTTCAGACCTCGCCGGTTTGTTTTTGTGCTCAGGAATGAACAAATCCAACCTCGATTTAAAATGAACCCGGTGGAGAGAGAGGAGAGAGATGGCGCTCTGCTCCTTTCAATACCGCTCCGTGTGCATCAGATACGGTCTCATTAGGAACTGGGCTGTAAAATAAATTAAATGAATAAAAATAGAGATTAAACACAGATTAAATCACACATAGAGTCTGGTGCAGAAAGGAAATTTAGCTAAATCAATAAAGAAGATGAATCAGTAACAAGAGTGCAGCTAAAACAGATTGATTGACTGTGATTGGCAGGAAATGGTCATTCTCAGTGAATTTGTCATTAGCAGCGACCGCTTCATGTTACACTCCACTGATGATAATGTAAAATCTGTTGATTTGTGCAGTTATATTCTGTTTTCTTGACCCAAGAAAAGACGTTTTGCATTTTATTTGTCTGAAAACATAAAAATCTAATCTAAAATTAGAAAGTGAAACTAATTTTAAGTCCAGTTTATGCTTTTTTTGGCCATTTTTCACCAGAGAAAACCACCGAAAAACACATTTAGGACGTTCTAACAAGGCTACATGCAAACGGGAAAGGCTCCACATGCATTTCTGCATCAGAGGGTCAACATCTACACTTGTTGTCAATTGTTGTGCGTGTGCGTGAAAACCAAAATGGCCGCCTGGTACGGCGCCACCCACGTCTCTGCAAGTCATCATTAAACCAATGCAAAGAGAAGCAAAGGTGCAGTAACAGCAGGTGCTGAAAGGAAAGTCAGGGGAGCATCAGATTCATCCTCTGGAGACAATGATTGTCTGGAGAGATTGTTGTGGTGAAGTGGTGGACTGACCGACGTCATCCCTGATGCTAACACAGCTAAAACACACGTATGTAGCTGAATGAGCGTGTACATCATCATCTGTTACAGATGCAGCAGATGATCACATCTGTGTGTGGCTGCAACAAACAAGACAACTTCAGATGTTTTTAAATGCAATAAGTAAAAACTATCAGGTGCTGTTGTATCAGGTGAGGGTGGAGGTTCGGGTGGATGAACTTTGACCCAGGAGGCTGCTGTGAAACCAGAAGTCAGTGCTGACCTAAAACAACAAGTTATCTTTCCCAAACCTAACCGAACCACCAGTTCCACAATGTTAACCGCATGTTTATTTGGTTACCATGATGACAAAAGTCACATGACTGCAGATATGCTCTCCACAGAAGTTAATGGGCATACTGACCAATCACCAGCACGCTCAGTTTGACCTTTCTGTGCACAGTGCATGCAGTTTAAACGTGCAAAGTCCCGTTGTTTGTGCACAAATTCATATGTGTGTAACTGTGCATGTGCATTATTGACATGTTGCATGTTGCAGCAGAGATCGCACATTGCAGGCGTGGTTTAGGTTTACAAAACAAAGATAAACCAGGGAAATATACATCTTTACTCATCTGGAGCGTCGACAGCGAGGACAGTTATAAATCTACTTGAACACACTTGTGTTCTGGCGTGAGCGCTGTCAGTTATCACCGCGATGTTCCCTGCACCTCTGCGGATCTGAGGACTGCGTGTTTCCACCTTCCTTCTCTGGGAAGATGAACTCGACTCAATTAAGATCACATCAGCCGTTCAAAGATCGGCTCAGAGGAAATGTATTGGACTCACTGACCCTTAAATCAATCATGGCAACCAGTGAGTCACCGCAGACGCCACTGTGGCCTTCAGAGGTTCATCTGTCACCACTGAAGAAGAGCAGGGGACGTTTTTATTTTATCATCTTGCAACTTTGTTCATGTTCATGGTGCAGTTATAAAACATGATAAAGGTGCAAAATCAACTACACGATGCACAGATATGAACAAATCAAAATGAGATTAAAACATATTCTTAACCATATTCACCCTGAACCAGGATCTGTCACTGTTACTCCTCTCACAGCGCCGCCTGCTTTTCTGTCTTTTTCTTCAAGGTCATAGAGGAAAAAAACACATTAATAACATTTTTGATTTGTTGGTGTGTCTCTCTTTTGCACTGAGAAGCTAATTGCTAATTAGCAATTGATTAGTTCATTCAGAAAGCAGTGAGGAAGGACTTGATCCCTAACTGGGGACTATTTAGTAGATAATGACGAGTTATAACAGAACAGACTGGTGGATCGTATATTGATGAATCATTAAGTATTGATTAGTTCATACAAATCTGTGAATTGATTGATTCTGATCACTTTGTTCCTGATTAACTGAGCAGTTACTCAGTAATCCCCACTTACTTCATGATTATCCAGTGATAGCCTGCAGCTAAAATGGAGCATTTCTTAGTAATTATCATCTTTATTATCTGTCCATTAATTATCTGCATCTGTTCTCCACAAGCTTATCATTATGTGTTCAATAGGGACGTATTTATTCACGAGTCAGCACTTATCAAGTTGTTCCTGATCAGTTCCTCACTTGTTTTTTTAGCTAATCACTAAAGTTTGATTGACAGTTGCTCATTAAATGGTTAAACGAGCAGTTTGTGTGATTCAGAAACAAGTCACTACTCACTCGTTAGTTACTGCTTTTAGTTACCAGGTAATCCTTCATCGCGTCATTGTTCTCTCATTACTCACACTTTTAATGTCCCCTCAAGTAGCGTGGTGCATCATACTGGGTGACTGATCAATACTGAATCATTACTTCTTCATTATCTGTCCATGAACTATCAGCACCTGTTCTCTGCTAACTCAGAATTATGCATTTTATAGAAAAGTACTTATCACGTCTGCAATGATCAAGTTGTTCCTAATTACAGCTTTATTAGAGGTTTCTCATTAACTCAGTTTGTCCCATCGTGTTTTTACAACTGGAAACTGTCTGAAGCTCTCAGAAAAGCCTCTCTGCTGCAGTCAGAAACAAATCATTTCATTAAAACTTACTGAAATGTATTTCAGTAAGTTTTGCCAAAATTGACTTCGCGCTGCTGTTCGCAGCTCAGTGTCCGATGTCTGCAGGAGGAGAAGCAGCTCAGACGTTGACTCCTTTGTCCTTCAAACAGTAAAACGGACTCTGCTTTCTCGTCAGAGCATTTATTTCCAAGATGTTTGCCGCTGAAGGTATTTTAGTCTGATAATCCGCTGGGAACAGGTTATGCAGAAATATGAGTCCCCTGGAAAAGTTTGTTAATTTGTCCCGGGGGGGCTGTGTGTACGCTGGCTGCTGTGTGCTCAGGGAGACAGAAACACTCTGCAGACATTATATTTATAGGAGCCTGTGACTAACTGAACATATAACACAGCTTTAGGTGTATATTTACAGTATATTTAAGAGATAAATCACGATGAGGGTGTAGTCCATTGTCTCACTAATGCAGTCAGCTTTAGTTTTTAGGATAGAAAACTAATAATATATTATTCCTGCACAGTTTCACGAGATAACAAGGGTATAAAGTATCTTTAAGCACACTCATGCATGAAATCACATGTATGTAAAACGTCATTGTGACATATCAAACACACGCTGTAGAACATAGGAACTACCTGCAGGTTGAACTGAGAGAACAGCAGCAAACTGTGCTGAGTCTCAAACCACCCATCCACTCTGTCAAGTTACTAATTATATATAAATAAAGATTTGTTTGTCATTTCCTTCACTTTTAATGAAGGAAAGAAGCAACAAGCTAAGGGACCTGTTAATCAGACTTAGTTACTGTTTTATTATGACTTAATCATTCAGTATGAGTCAGTGCAACACATCCAGCTGTTGAACCACCTATTTCACACCTTCAGATGCAACATGCAGTAAGCGCTGCGTAGCCTTCGGAGGCGGCTTCTCAAAGTCAAATGAAGTTTGAAACTGTTGAAATCGATTCATTTTGCAGAATACGCAGCTAAACTTTGCTTGTTCCTGGTTTTTATGAAGCAGATCAGTCAAACTTCTGCAGCCGCGTGGCCGTGTTAGCTGCATGGCTAACTGAGCTAACTAGCTAGTGGCAGCTAGCGGTTACTTTAGCTAAAAGCAGAGCTAACAGTCCACCAGGAAACTGTCAATCAAAGACATCAGATGAGCAAACTTGAGAATTATCTCTGTGAATTATGATCCAGTGCTTCTGTACAATAATCTGTTCCAGGCGCTGACCAATAGGAACGCAGGACGCTCTTTAGCTGCAAACGTTTGCTGAAATACGAGCGATGCTGGTGCAGAACCTTCGCCATTTCTCTCCTTACTCTGCAGCTTTCTTCTCACCACTGTTAATCCCGCCCACAAACCTCTGATCAGTTAACCTGAGCTCAACTCTGGACCTGCTTCTTGTTTAAAACGCTGATCTTGAGTGCAACAATGGACTCAGGGGTCTGCAGCTCATGGCTGTAAATTATGAATTTGGGACGAGGAAATAATTCAAAAGGTACAAATCACTAAATTGACAGAAGAGCAGAGCAGACGAATCAATTTAAAGGAATTATTCTCAGCTGGAGGGGACGATTTATCAAAAACGTCTCTCCCTGACACCTACCAGGCGCCGTGTGATAAAGAGAGACACGAGGGAGACTGAAAGGGGAAAGAGAGACGAGGGTGGTGGTGGTTGGGTGGTGTTGGGGGGGTGTAGAAAGAGAAATTGGAACAGAGCATCCTCTCTATTCCTGTGTTAATCAGCGGGGATTGTGACGGCAGCGGAGGACACACGCCTGTGATCGAGTCCTGCTGAATAACAAAGAATCTCTGTCTGTGCGGCTCGGGCTTATCTGGCCCGCCTGATGAAAATTACCCCTCATACTGGACTCATATACTTTAATCAGATATGACCCAAGCCAGACAAATGCTCAATTCCACCTCTTCGCTCATCCATTCTCCGTATCGTCCACACACACCTCCCGGCCCCTCCCTCGCCGTCCTGCAGGCTGAATTAAGCTCTCTTGTGTCACTCGTCAGGCCCTCATCCTCACAGCCGGCGTGGATGAAAAGTCATTTTCTCTCCCCGAAAGCATCAAGGTCACGCGCGCCCCTCTCTCATGTCACATCCTGATCCTCGTGCAAACCCTCAGGTGAGCTGAGTCGCAGGAAGTGGATTCGCTTTCAGTGCACGCCCTCCATCGTCCTCGTCTTCCACCCCGCGTCCTTTTCCGTGACACGAACGTCTCAGATCTGCTGTTTCTATGCATTTAGCCTTTCTCAGTGTGGTTTCAGGACATTAGAACAAACAAATAAAACAAGGAATATTATAGAAAATCCACCCACCGGGAAAAACAACTAATCAAATTCAATAACCTGCTGTGTTTCATGTTAATTATGCGCACGAGGCAGCGACGGAACGATGGATCTCATAGTCCGAGGAGGAAAAATCAGATTGGAAGAAGGAAAAAAAAGCACAAATTCAAGAATTCAGCCAAAATATAAAATATAGTATCTCCAGGCAGCGCTTCAGTAGCAGCATTTACAGCCAATATACAGCAACAACAGTGTCGTACTGTTCGGCTCAAATCAGTCCTAAAATCAGTCCACAAAGTCCCTGGATGTATTGTACACGTGTGTACATTAAAGTCAAATGCAGTTGTTCTTCGTTGCCAGACTTATTGTCAATAACTCTCAATTTAAAACTAGAGAAACTTTAAATTGATTCTTGCATCTTGTCAGAGTTTCATTATAAAGTCAGCAGCAGGACGTCTGCGTGGTCGCATCCGCTCCTCCGCCCCCCTCCCTCCCCTGGATGTTCTGCAGGTAAACACGACACTGGGCTTTATTGATTTCCCGCCAATGAAATGAAATTGGTCTGGTTTTTATTTTGAGGCCCTGCATCAAACCCACGGCGTCCTGCTCAGGCTGCAGGTCAGCGGGACGCTCGCCCTCCGTCTCCTGCTTACATCGAAGCAGCTTCTCTGATTTGAGCAGTAAAATGCACGAGCATGCTGAAATAAAGCGGAGCAGCCACGATGACGGATTTATGAATTGTTTAACATCATTTCTGTGTTTTGTTTTTTTTGTGCTTCAGCATCACAGTACGATGACAGAGCATTCGTCATGTCCCCGCTGGCTGTTTGTCTGCTCCTGGCACAAAAGCACAAAGCCAATCGCAGCCTGTCTGCACGTTCCCCTCGTTTATCTGCTTAATTACCCACGGCTCTGCATGCAGACTTAGCCCGAGCAGCTGAAGCTGTATGAGGACGTGTGGGCTGAGTTGTGTGACTGTGGTCTGCAGGGAGAACAACCAGAGATCAAATCAAACCTGGATCGTGTTGATCGTCTCCCAGGTCATAACCTCACGTGCTGCAGCCCACATTTCATATGATGGCACCATGGAAAAGCAAAAAAACAAAGCTGCACACAAAACAGTGTCATCCTGCAGGAGGACAAACACCTGCTAAAGGGATAAACACAGAGAGCCACCAGCCAATCAGAGACCACAATCCCTCCTTCAGCTTTAAAAGACAAAAACCAAGCCTTAGTTTGCAGGAAACACATTAAATTAAATGTGAATTTACAACATTAGACTAGAATTATGCTTCTGGCACAGTCACATTCTGCAGACCAGCACAGAGGATGACAGCGGAGGCGACGCTCACACACTCTCAACAACACGTCGTGCAACTTACACACACACAAACCCCCCATCTCCTGAAGTCATCAACATTTAGCTTAAGTCCTCCGGTCTGTGAATACATCTCTTTACTTTAACTGATCATCATTAGTTAAACGTTGATTGGACAGTGCAGAATAACGATAGAATCACTCTGAACAAGTGGAAAAGTCTCGTGTTGGTGCTTAAAAAGATCAGAATTAGGGTTAAATGTTAATAAACTCATCAGGTCTGGAATCAGTGATCTTAATGATGCTGTAATTACTTCAGAGATTATATTGCATGATGTGATATTTTGGCAAATATCTAATTAAATAGCTGTTAATGAAGGTTTTACTGACATGCATCAACGTCTCTGGGACTCATCCGTTAATTAGCAACGTTTGCTGATTAATTGAAAACAAGTCGTCGCTTCCTTCAAAACACACTTAGATTAGTTTTACAGAAGAAGTTGCACAGAAATGCACTTTAGCACAGAGGCTGTGCTCGCCCCCGTCAAACACCCGTGGGAAACTTTTGATCAGTTTAATCTGGACGCTCTGACTGACGCGCTGTTAGTGACACACACACACACACACACAGAGACGACACCAAATCTGGATTTAACTCTCATGATCATTATCCTCCGACAGGACGAGCAGCAACTATTTCCATCGCATTAATCGCATCAGAGAGATCCCCTTTCAACAGGAGATTAATTTCAAAAATGGACGTCGGCGTTTGTATTATGATCTTAATATTTCAAATGGATAAAGAAATGTGTGTGTGTGAATTCGGGGAGCGAACCAAAGCTCTGTTCAGAGGATTGTTTTGATCCGTCGGGTCCTTTTGTGCCTCGCTCTGAAGTCTGGACGCGGTTATTTCATTTCAGTTGAGGCATTTTAGCGTCTTGTCCTGCTTCTGCTGGTGCCAGGTGGTCTTTGTTACGTGGAGAGCCGGGTGACATTTGGCAGAGACCAACTCCCCGCTCACCTTTGAACTTCTGTATCGCCGCGAACACCTTCGACCTGGCGCCAGCTGCAGCGGCTGCACGCTGAGGGATGGGAGGAAAATTGCCGACAGAACGGCCGCAACTCAGCTATTAAACATTTACTGCCTGTGATGTGAAAACTGGATGATTTACAGCTTAACACCAATGTTTCTACAGTCATGCACGCCCAATCAGTGCTGCACAGCTCTCACTGTGGGGTTAGTGGCGGCCGATGCTGCAGCTGTTGCTCAGGTGAGGTGGAGGAAGACTGGGCAGGTGTAGCAGACACACTCACACTCTGACTGGACACCATTTCCTCTTTCTCTGTTGCTGTTTTTGTTCTTTAAGAAGTGAAAACAATCCAATATTCACTCCTGCTGCAAGTTCAGCCGACCCCGACCTTTAAACTCTGTCCTGGCATCATGATGTCATCACGTCACGTCAGATAAACGCAAGTCTGTGCATCTCATTAACCTGTAAGTGATGCAGTTCAGTGCATCTGCATTTCCATCTTATTAGTTTTATTATTGCATGACACAAACCTGGTTTTCCATGACCTGGTAGCTGATTCTGAATTTAAGTGTAAGAAGCACTGCCTTAGCAGCACTTTGCTGCTCATTAGCATGTTCTTCCTCTGTGTTTCTCTGCTTATTATGAGCTGTTCTCACTGCAGGAGGATGTTTACAACAAAGAGCAGCTTTCAAAACTCTTTTGGCTCAGTGGAACCTCAAAGTTTAGTCTCGTGTCTTTGCAAAATGCAAAGCAAGTGAAACTAGCTCAGTCGCTAATGGGACAGTAGCTCCAGTCTCATCATGTCAGGAACAACTTATTCTAAAGTTAAGTAAAAATCATGAAACACAGCAAAGAAATGAAAACAGATCACATGTTTGGACGCTGAGGAGCTGAGAGGAAGTTAAAGCAACAAGGTTGAAGACTTTGATTCATCGGGGAATCACTTTCAGCTCCGTCACGGGCTGCAAACACTCTGATGGCGTCTTCGGTTCGGACGTGACACCAGGCAGACCTGAACATTAACAGGGATTCACCCTCTTTCCTGAATGAGCCCCTGGAGGGACTTCCAGGACGAGAGCTAATTACTCTCAGTGATGAGCAATAAAGAGCTGCTGTCAGCGAGCGAGTTAATGTTCGGATGTGTCTGTCCCCACAGCTGAACCAGGGGTGCAGCACATCTGGTGCAGGGAGTCCCCCTCAGCACGCCTAATGATCCAAACCGTTTCTGTTTAATAAGTGATCTGTTGCACCGCCGCTTTGCTTCCTCCTCCAGTGGATGAGTGAGTAGAGAGTCAGAGCGGGACGCCACGGCGTTACGTCTTTGCAGCTTGACAGCAGGAATCCAAACACTGCAAGGTCAAGATGTAACCACAAGGGTTTCAGACCAGAGGAAGTCAACATTGCATTGCTCCTGGTCAAGCCTTTACTTTCAGCCAACTTCAGGAAAGAAAGGTAACAAGTCCTGCAAACTAAGCAACAAAACAGCTTTCATCGTCATCATCCTGGCACTCTGCATAACTCTAGAACTCCACGTTTGCTACAACTCCCCCATTTTTCAACTTTTAAATGAAATTCCTGCAATCGTCACACCCATCTGTCACTTATTGGTGCATATTTGCCAAAACATGAACATCTACAGGCTAAGACAGAGATAAAGATATGTAGGCTGGATCAAACATGTGATATTTGCAGATTGGCATGCTAATTCAGGCATCATCCCAACATAAATGTGTCAGGAACTTGCAGATACGGATGCAAAGAAATGAAAAAACCGGCATCTCAGCAGCCTCTGGATTTGTTTTACACACAGAAAAGTAGTTAAAGACCAGTTAAAATCAGCTTCAACCAATATTATCAAGACATCCGCCCAATCAGCACAGAGCTAAGGTTCATCAGTTAGCTAGCTAGCTAGCTAGCAGCAGCAGCATGCCACATCAGTGTGTCTTCAGGTGTTTGTAACATCAGCAAACCAAAAGCCCAAATCAAAGTCGTCAAAGTCATCAAAGTCAGGGTTTGAGGCACATGGAGGAACTCCAGGAGGTGGATCCAAAGGCAGACACACAATGAGCAGAGAGTTAAAACAGTTTATCATTGCTTTGGGATGGTCGAAAGGCAGGCAGGGCGAAATAAACAGGTAATCAGTCCAAAAACAAGGCGGACAAATCCAAGAAGGGGCAGAAACATACTCTGGGTAACATCTACTAACTTACTAACACCAACAAACAACGACCCAACGGGGAACAAAGGAAGTGACACAGCTTAAATAGACTGGGGAGTAAAGGCAACAAGACGCAGGTGAAACCAATGAACTAATTAGGGAAAGGAAACAAGTTCACAGAGACACCTGAGGGAAAAACCTAAAACAGGAAATAACCAAAAACACAGAAAAGCCACACAAAGAAAACAAAAGCACCAACAAAATTAAAAACTGTGACACAAGGTCGATGTCGACCCCGTTTCACCAGGAAATACGCCGCTATATGGACACTACAAACTGTCAAAGTCCAGTCTCACCTGGAGATTAGGAGGCAGTTGCAGGTTTAGGCTGATCGAAAATGGCAAAATCCTGCTTTTTTGGATAATTAAAGGCGTTAAAAGCAGGAAAATATGACATTATGATATCCTAATAACTAAAAACACAGATACTAACACAAACTGCAACAGGAATAGCTCAGACTTTTGTTTAATGTGGATGTTTCTGCGTCTGAGACGTGGACACAGGGTAAAGTCAGAGTGAGCGACTGCGACCTTTCTGCTCGTCTCAGCTGATAGTAATGTCGCCGTGATCAATACGGCATTAATGCATTCCCCTCGCGCTCTCTCCTTCCAGTGGACTCCAAGGGTACCGCTCGCTCTCGGCCCAGCTCAGCAAAGTCACTCCGCTTCTTCAGTCGCCACCGTCATGAATCATTAAACAGTCGATCTCTCGTCTTCTTCTTCGTCTGCCGCTGCTGATCTGAAACGTGCTGGGAGGGGGTTTCCCTGACATCATCCCGTCGATTTCGTTTAAGATTGATTACGCATCAGTGAAATGTTTTTAATCACTTTGACACGACAACCTCGGTTCTGCCGGTGCTAACGGACACTTTGCATGTTTTTGCTTATTGACAGCAGCAGGTTTGAAACACACGCAGTGCATATTTTGTTAATTTCAACCGAAGAAACCAAAATTAAACTGATCAGAATCAGTAAATTGCACGAAGCTAAACATTAAAAAAGGCTTTTTTTTTGCAGGGAATCTGTTTTGCATCCTGCAATTTTGCTTTCAGAGAGATTTATTTTGTGATCTCCCCTCCCCTCCCGGCGTCCTCCATCTCAGATGTGATAATGGAAACCTCTGGCAAATGGAATTGTTTTGAAAAGCCTTTTCCCGGCTGTCTTTTCCCTGATGAAACACATTTGTTTCTGCTGCTTTCCCTCCTCAGACGCCCTCGCCGGGGAAAATGGTCTTTTCACAGCTTCCCCCTTCGACGTGTCAGAGAGACAAAATCTGCTCTCTGAAAATTTAATTATCACAAATGTTGAGCCGCAGCAGCCGGGGCTTGCACAGACAGGGCCGCCCCGCTCCGTTACAGAGGGAGATTCCCCCGAATGCAACACGAGGACATCGCGCTGCGGCTCCTCAGGACTCATTTATCCTTGATGGACAAAAAGTACCAAAGTTACAAATATCACGATTGCCACTTTAAACACTCTACCTGATGCCTACATTACCCAGAATGCACCACGACAGCTGACAGTTCAGTCAGAGATTCAGGTTTAGAAAGAGACTCATCGTCACTTTTATAGATCCAACAATAAGCCTGAAGTATCCAAACACCAGCAGGTCAGAGAGGAAGCAGCTTCCCAGAAACCTGCTCCAGGGATCAGCTCGTTCCCAGCAGCAGCACAGTTCAGAGCAAAGACACTAGATTAAACTTCTGGGTAGCTTTGTTCGCTTGTTTCCCTCTTTTTAAGCTTTCATGTGTGTCAACGCGTGTGAAGGTCCAGTGTTGGACCCACCAACCAACCCAAACCTCCTCCGTACACGAAGGAAGCTTTAAAATGAGTCAGCTGACAGTATTTTCTATTATGTCTATGTTGACGGCCTTAAACGGCAGACAAAAGGGCCAAACTACTCCGAGACAGCAAACAAAATGACTTCAGACGACGGTGTAAACCATAAACCATCGGGTGAGACCAGGCTGCAGCTCTTCTCCAGGCAGGCTGCACAAATTTACACAGTGTGTTTGCAAAAACAGATTAATGCAGATTGTAAATTACAAGTTAAAAGCTAAGAATATCATTTATTGTGACAGGAAGTGACTGACCTCTTCCTGCCTGCGGCCGACTGCTTTAAATAAACGTAACCACACAGGAAATAAAGTGTGAAGCAGGAGTTTAGAACAGAAGATGCGTATTAATACATGAATCATAAGATAAGGATGTTTTTCCTTCATGATGCGGCTCCAGCTCGTTCCCTGTAATGATGCCATTCCTCAGTGTCTGCAGGATAAGGACTGTTGTTGTTTGTGCTGCTGTTATGTAACTTGCAGCAGTTTAATCTGGCAGCAGTTCAGATTTATGTGGATGAACATCAAACCTTCCCGTGGTTGTCGGCGGCGGCAGCGGCGTCATCGTCGTCATCGTCGTCGCATGTCATTCGGCTCGAGTTCCCTCCAGGTGAACGGTGAATTCGTCTTCTGCCGCTTATCGTCCCGTCTCTGCAAACTGATGCAGGGTAACAGCGAGCGCCTGCAGGACGGCAAAACAAGTGCAGTAATGTGAATTTACTCAGTCTGCTCAATCACATCCGTTTAATGTCGTTACAGTGACACTGATGGAAACAGCTGCAGCCTGCACAACTGGACCTCTCACTGAACAACAATAATCTACCCGGCAACAATTGTCATCTTAATTTCGTGTATTTGCTGTTGTGTGTTAATGCAGAGCTGTGCAGTGAAATGACCAACTGGGAGGTGCTAACTGTCTCTGTTAGCTGACAGTGAAACGATGCCAGCACATGATGTTCAGTCAAATATAAAAGCCGAGAGCCGCCGTCGTGTTGGTCCAGTCTTCATTTCCTGGATTCCAGTTCTTTATCTTGAGGTAATAGACTGTTTCCACTGCGCTCATGCTGCTAATTTACATTTCCTGTGATAATACATTCATCATTACCTTGAGACATTGATAAAAATGCAAACATACACACCCTAAAACATGGTTTTAATGAGTTTTACCCCATTTAGATCACAGCTCTGATCACATTATACACTCAGCAATATATCTCAAAAAGTCATATTTTATCAAAATCCAATCACGTTTTCCTCATTTCAATAAAATATGACGTGCACTTACATCAGCCACCAATCAGCATTCAGCTGTTAGCATCAGAGCTAAGCTTCATCAGTTAGCTAGCTAGCAGCAGCATGCTACGTGGGTGTGTCTTCAGGTGTTGATCACCTCAAACCCTGGTGGAGAACACCTGAACCTTGAGGCTCATCATCACTGGAGCTCTCCATGTTTGTTCTGACCCCGCCCACCTTTCAAACGGGCCAATCAGATTCCTCCAAATTGTTATTTGCAGATGCTCACATGTCTTCTGATGGAGAATGAATAACGGGACTTCTTTATTTACCTAAGTTTAAACTTATCATGAGAGAAAGGAGGGTGAAGCCTCTCTGTGCTGCAGCTATCTGTTCTCCTCATCTCCTTTTGTTTGAGGCTGCTGTGAGTAAGGTGAGGATATTGGGAGTGATGGAGTCAGCCGTCAGGGTCTGGCAGGGCCGGGGAGCCCTATCTCACTCTGACAGGGCCTTAAATGTCTGCTTGTCCAGAGGTTGTGGTTTCAATTTTCCTCCTCTCCCCAATCCTACAGGGGACAAAGCACAGACGCGTTAACCGACCGACACCCGGTCCGCCTCAGATTCCAATCTAAACTCTAATGAACTGAGGGACTCTCACCGTGTGTGTGTGTGTGTGTGTGTGTGTGTGTGTGTCCAGTGTGGAAGCATTAAAGGGCCATAAACAACAATAAATACAAAATATAGACGGAAAAACTTCAGTTAGAGTCCAAAGATACAAGATTCAGAGCAGCGCTTTGTGCTAACTGCTAGCATCAGTATGCTAACCTGTTGATATTCATCAGGTATAATTATAACAAACCACAGCCTGTGTTTTAGCTTTGCATATTAGCATGCTAACATTTGCTAATTAGCACTAAACATAAAGTGCATTTGAGGCTGATGAGAATAGGTTTGCAGTTTTAATTCTTCTTTTAATTTGAATCAGACTCAACGAAACTGAAATTTCAACAATAAAAGTTGTAAATGAAACAGTTTATAGCTGTAAATATATTCATTCTGATCAAAACACACACAATTAATCCAGCAAAAATCCTAAAAAAGCAACCACATCCCTGGAGTTTTACTGTATAAAGCGACAAAATCCACATTTTTCCTTTTATTTATTTAGAGAGATGTGAGTTATCAGAGGGGGAAGCACCAGATAACAAAGTGCTGGTGATCGCTATCAGTTCCTCCGAGGAAGGTGAGCAAGTGCTGAAGGAGAAATGGAGGCGCTGCTCCTCCTGCCTGGCTCTCAGCCACCGGCTCGCAGCTCTGGAGTGCAGTAAAAGAGAGTTATAATGTTATTGAAGACCTCCACTCATGTGCTTCAGTGACTCTCACCTCCAACACAGTCGTAAAAGTCACTTCCGCTGAGGTAAATCACTGAGTGCCGGGGCGCAGAAGTGAGCGAAACCGTGTAGATTAATGATTCTTTTACATGACTGCACAGCCAGGAGGACATCGGCGTGTCAGCCTGAGCAGATTAGTTCAGAAACAGCCATTAAACAAGATGTCACAGCACAAACAAGCATCCACAAGTAAGTCGTTACATTAAAAAACGAGCCGCGAACCAACATAAATATTAATAATCAGATGCAGCTAAACTGGAACAGGAATCCCCAAAGTCCCCCCAGGAGATGTTATCTTCTCATCGCGTGTGAATAAAATGTGAATTTATGAGAACAAGCTGGTCGAGGTCTTACAAGGAATAACATACAAGGAAATACCTTCTTCCTGCAAAACACGAACCTCTTTTCACCAGAATGACCATATTTTAGGACATAAGGAGTTGAGGTGGATTGAAACAGAGTTTTTCCTCTAACTCCATTAAAAAGTGAGTTTGCAGACTCAGACGTGCTGTAACGTTCATTCATCCACTCATTTGCAGCTCAGAGTAGATGATCCCGCTCTTCAAAGGTCACATGATCCTTAAGATCCTTAAGACCATCACGACTGGACCCACTGGTGGACCCAAGAGCAGAGAGCAGACGGGGAGCAGTGACTGCCCAAAGGTTTTAATTAGAGGCAGAGGGTGAGGGCTTGCAAAAACCAGGAATTAGTCTGATTAAAGCAAACAAAGCTCAGTCCACTGACAGTAAAATCACATGGAAACACACAAAGTAAATCGTGTAACACTAGGAAATACGCTGGGAAGTGAGCACAGGGACAAAGACGGTCTGACAACGGGAGTGACAAGCTGAGGAGGGAAGGCTGACGACTAACACAGGGGACAATAAAACAGTCAGGAACCTTCAAAACAAAACAGGAAGTGACCAAAAACAGACTCAAAACCGTGCCATGAAGCTGAAATTGGGGTTTTATGCTGCACAAGCCCTGCACAAACCCTCAGTGTGTTAATTAATAATTTTCTTGTGTATGCATTTTGCTGCAAGTGGGTTTGTGTAGAGTCTTTTGGGTTAACAGAAGGTGGAGGTGGGTGAGACTCCAGATAATAAAGATGGGGTCAACATCATCCTCATGTGTTCGGTTCAGGCGTGGGGTCCCTCCTCTGCACGCGGTAATGTAGATCCGACCTGAGTCTTATTAATCCATTTTTAAACTCGCTGGTCCAGTTAATAAATACATGACATCAGATCGCTGAAGTGATGAGCAGACTGACACCGGCTGCACCGCTCACTGACAAAAGACAAGAGTACGTGTGGGATAGATGAGGACACAGCATCTGGCCCTTTCACGCCTCATTGGGTTGATGGAATACTAATAAAAGCCATATGACAACAGCATACTAAGTGTGTAATTAATATTCTAAAATATTCCTGCGCTGCATGTGGCAGAGACCTGTTCCAGGCTCCCTCGCTGGCAAAGTGACGGCGCTGTCTCTCCGGTAAAGAGGAGGCGTCCTTATTAACCTTTTTTCCCTGAGCCGCGCCTCCGACAAACCCGCGGGCTCCGCTGGACGCTCAGAGTACACACGGCCGCCGTTTGTTGTCCCGTCCGCCTGACAGCCGTCCCGACGGCAGATAAATAATCTCTCCTGCAGCCTTTTCTCCTCTGAGCTGAATGGCCGGAAGGAGCTAATTGATTGATTCGGAGATGAATCAAAGTCCGGAGTGAGTCAAGTGTCGTTCCACAGCTAAACTAAAAAGGTCTTTTCTTAGAGCCGGGATGTGGAGCTGAGGAGCTGTTCTTTCAGATCAAGGTCAGGCAATGTGTTGTTAAAGCACAGCCTTGGCCTTTTAGCAAATCGTTGAAGGTGGAGCGACGCCTTCTGTCCTTCTGCTTAAGGGAGGAGTTCAACATGGAGGACAGACGGATGGATGAAGTGACTTCAACCGTGGAGGCCCTGGTTTCTGCTCCATCAACAGATGTTGACCTGATATTAACCACAGAACATGATGTTTGCATGAGTCTGTTCCTGTCGTTCCAGTTCTTGTCTACACCTGCATCTTATTGGCCAGCTTCAACCCAAGAGGAGTCACCCTCTGCAGCAATTCACTGCTCCAAATGCTTTGTGGTGCACACTTGCATTTCGTTTTATGGTAGAAGATACTGAAGGGAGCTAAATCCAGCAATTGACTTTCCTCCTGCAGATGCCTCAGAATGGTGCAGTACGATGAATTCACTATGCACAACCCCAATAGTTAGTCTTCTTCGTTCTTTGCTCTACTGCTCCACTGTGAGGTCTGGTGTTGTTTGCTCTCTGCTCGGGTTGGAAGGGCTCAGGGTTGTGCACCTGAATGTGGTCACAAAACACTCCTGACACAGGTCCCATGTTGACTGCATCGTATAACGTGCGACAGTGACTCATGGAAGTTATTTCTCCACCTTCTGCATCCACACCTCTGTGCAACCGCAACTGTCTGCGGTCTTTTTGATCTCACCTCCTTGACTGCCTGGTTTCCCTGAAAACACTTTGAACACTTTTATCCCATGTCCTGAGCCTCTGATCTGCCTAGAAACACTGCTTTTCTGACAGAAGTCGTGTTTTGAACATCCGGTTTTGTCGCGTGGGTGTGACGGCCTGTCGTGGTGAAGCTGAATCCTGGTTTCCACCTCTGATGTTCAGCGAATCCCTATTTAAAGGAAGATCAGAGATGTTTTTCTGGACAGCAGCTCAGCAGATAAACTGAACTCTGGACGGGATGAAATGCTTTTTATGTGCAGAGAATCACTATAATCATTTCAAATATGCACAACACATAAAAAACATAAATAAGAGGGTAAGTCTTTGCATCAGGGAGCAAACCATTCGTAGAATAAATCAGTAATTGATGAGTAAAGGAGACTGATAGTATTCAAACAGATGACTGAGGCAAAGTGAATCTCCTCATCTGGTGTTTTTCAGCTGTCATCATCCTTCTCTTACAACTCTGCAACTCTGGAGTTTGGCTTTGATACGCAGCTGCATAGAAATAGTCCCTGAACACACACACACACACACACACACACACACACACACACACACACACACACACACACACACACACACACACACACTCAGCACTCACACATTTATTATACGTGTCAGTCTCCTGGGTATCC
Source organism: Datnioides undecimradiatus (assembly GCA_008933995.1). Lineage (NCBI taxonomy): Eukaryota > Metazoa > Chordata > Actinopteri > Lobotiformes > Datnioididae > Datnioides > Datnioides undecimradiatus. Next base: position 23,847,081 of record WARS01000029.1, read on the forward strand.
TCCGGCAGACAGATAAGAGGCAGCAGAAGAAGCCCAGAAAAGCCCTCTGCTGCAGATGATTGTCAGCTCCAGAAATCCAGACCAGATTTACGCCAGTCTGCTGTGAACTGCAGCCTCCTTCCTCTGGGCTCAGCCCACTAACATGTGCGAGTGTGTGCGAGTGTGTGTGAGTTCATTGTGCAAGCTGCGCTGCATCCACCCGAGGAAGGTGACTTTATTAGTGCAGTCTGCAAATATACAGTTATAGTTATTACTGCAGCCCTATGATGCATTGATAACTATAACTGAGGTCATATTTACTTTATATTAACAACAATAATTATACTGTAAAAACATGAAAACAACAGGTGAAGCAACCAAAATTCATTATTGACAGATCATACTGTGGTTTGTGCACCTGCGCGTTCTTAAATGAGTTTTAATCTTTTAATTATAGGTTTATTTAAAAACCCAAAGCCCCAAAAATCAAATCTGTAAATTAAAGACCACAAATAAAAATTGTAATAAAATAAAAATTCAACATTTTACTGATCGTGTGTCAAACTTTTTTCCTGTCAGTCATTTTTTTTTGTGCACAGAACTTAAATTTCTGTTGTATAGCAACAGCTAGCTGTTTCCCTCTGTTTCCACTATTTGTGCTAAGCTAAGCTTTTAATTTAGTGTTTGACTGTCAGAAGTCTAGTATATTTGATAATGATGATGTTTGCATCACTAATAAGTAACTGATTTGAGGCCAGCAGAGAGCTGCGGGATCTCTCAGCAGGTCAACGCGAAACAAAAGCTTTAATTAGCTGCTTTCATCTTCTGTTGGACAGAGACTCTGAATGCTGCGACTGTTTCCAGGCCTTTGATTAACAAAAATCCATAAAAGAGGTAAAAAATGATTAAAGATAAAAGGTGATGATTAAAACAAAGCAGCCTTTGAACATCCTGCCACCTGTCCGTTAGCTGCAACCTGTGATATTTGAGGGTCGACACGAGGGAGAGGGGAGGTGCTGGAGCCAATCCCGGCTGACGCAGGGCAGGAGGCGGGCACTTCCTGGACAGGTCGCCAGTCAATTACACACACTCAGGTCAGCACCTGCGAGCGATCATCAGCTAAACTAACCTGCATGTGTCTGGACTGTGGGAGGAGAAGCAGCTCCTCGCAGCAGCTTGTTAAATCTGAGGAACGACATGAGGAGCCTCTGTCGGCTGTAATTTACCTGCAGCAGTTACATTTTCTACCCTCTTAAACATTTAGCCAGAGCTCTTCATTGTGTTAGCATTTATATAAACATACAATGGAGCCAAACTGCTAAAACGGTACCTGTATCATATCAGCGTCAGTGCTTAACCAGTGTATCAAACACGGTGAGTGCGTTAAACACATGAAAGATGGTAAAATTTATATTTTTTTAACCATATATCATTTTCACCATGTTTTTAATTTAACCCATTCTTAGATTAGCATGTTGCTAACATTTGCCAAGTAGCACTAACCACAAAGCATAGTGTGGCTGCAGCTAAAAGGGCTAACAAACAGCTAGAACAGTTAACAAACAGCTAGCACGGCTAACAAACAGCTAGAACGGCTAACAAACGGCTAGAACGGCTAACAAACACCTAGCATGGCTAACAAACAGCTAGAACAGCTAACAAACAGCTAGAACAGCTAACAAACTATCTTCTAGCAAACACAGGTGGAACTAGTAGCTGCGTCCCACTTAGCTATATCAGTGAACCTGCAGGTGCAGTAGCGGCACCGGTGGAGCTCACAGGATGCGATGCAGCCGTGATTAATGAGATCAGTTACGTGTGTTCGACAGCTTTAAAAATTCAGAGCGACAAACCTCTGATCACGAATGCAAATATTTACAGATCCACTTTAAAAAAGTCAAATTTAACAAAGTTACTGACTGAATTCCACCTTAAAAGGTCTCAGTAATGCACCCGAAGTGACCTCAGACCGCACCGGGTTGAGTATATGCTATGTGGCGGTGTATTTCGGTGTTTTTGTCTGGTTTGGCCGGCTGCTCCGTTGCCATGGACGACATTATCTGCTAAGCTGTCTCGCCCCGTCAGCGCCTGCTGCATCATAGTGTGCGGCCTTTTGAGGCAAAAAAGCAGGTCACTTTGAAAGCTACAGGCCCTCCCTGTCCACCGCAGAGGGGTCAGGAAAAAGCAATTTGCATTTTAACGCGGGGGAACAGTGTGAGTGGAGTGTCGCTGCTGCTCGAGCTCCCTGAAGGGCGGAGCGGCGCCCTCCTATCACGATTGACACCTCTTTAATAGAGAGGCATGGCCGCGCTGCAGCCTGCCAACGAGAAACTAGATTTATAATCCTGCACTGATACATGTACCTTTGATTTATTAGTTTCTGTATGTTTATTTGCCTGAACCTGATCATTGCACTGAGTGATGCTTCAAAATCTAACTTAAAACCAATTATCAACAGGAAGTGTTTGCATCTTTTACATGAGTTTGACTAAAACACGTCAGTCTGAGAACTTGACCTCCGGCGACATGCAGCCGTTCACCTCTGCAGCTCCACTGACGGCTCAGCTCCTGCTGTATCCAATGATTTCTGTCCCGGTCAGATTGTAAAGGATGACAGCTCCCGTTTGTGAAGGGTACACAACGTCCTCTCTGAATAACAGTGCTGAGGTTTAACCGTCAGTGCTTTTAATTTAAACAGCCTGCAACACTGATGGACGGTGCATTCCTGTTAATGTCCCACACAGGAAGCATCATTACGACTTTGGTAATTCACAAAATCCAATGTCAGTTTAAAAGGAGGAAAAGGTCATTCATCATGATGCAAAATCAAACTATATGGACACATAAATAAAGAGTCTACCTTAAGGCAAAACTAGCGAATGTTAGCGTTAGCGTCCATCGACACTTCTCTAATTCAGAAACTGTTCAGGTAAGACAGTGGAGTGTATTGCAGTGGATGGCGAGCTGTGTTCATTAGCCTCCACCGTCTCCAATGACTTGCACACACACACAAACACAGACTTTAATGAGGCTACGAGTCGCTGCGAAGATGGGAGGCGTGAACAAGGTGTTCAGCTAACGTCAGGGTGCGTCCCAGTTTAGGGGGCGTCTGAAATCCAATTATAAGATATCAGGACATCGACATGTCCACACTGGGTATAAAGCTACCCAGATCAATGTCAGCATGGTAACATTCATTCGTTAGCTTGTATATTAACAGGAACAGGAGCTGTGGACAAGTTAACATGCTAACAAGCTAGCAACCAGCTCGAAGCACAGCTGAGACGCTTGATGTACAATTGATGTCAGATTAGCGATGGGCCCGACAGAAGATATGAAACATTTATGATCTTCTTCTTCGTCGAGCGGGAAAATCAAATCTTTTTACGCCACGTGATCTTAAATTTTCAAACTCTGGCGCCGCGTCGGGAACGCTGTGGCTTGTGCAGCTCTAACCTTTATATGAAACAGGTGTTGTGTGAAGTGAGCATTGCAGCCTCAAGAGTTTACCAAAGTTGCAGCCTCTCAGTGTTTTTCTCAAACATGTGACCTGCAGACTGTTGAAGGACACTGTAATGTCCCGTTTTTCCCGCGCAGGTATGTCGAGCAGAAGGCATTTATAAAAATGTTAAACGACGCTGCCATCGGAGCCAGAGGAGGGACCGCTGATGGATGGCTCGCAGCGCAGCAGGAGTGCTGGAGATCCTGGACGTGACGCTTTGATCAATGCGTGGCTGCACACAGCCAGTCAGGAGATGTAGTGCCTGCCATGTTCAGACCCCATCGTTTAATCCAACATATCGTTTGTACGCAGGCGAAGGTTAATGAGACAGAGATAACCCATTAAACGATCGATTTATCATCCTGAACTTTATCTCCAATTTCGTCCTTTTCCTAAAAACCTCACCGCGGACCAACGCGGAGGCGCAGCCACTTACAAGCACATTAACAAACACAAACACTTCTGATAAAAGCCTTCAGGGCTTGTTCGGGCTTTTTTTAAATCCCTTGTACTTTCCTCCTTGTGTAATTTGTCTGCTTTTATCTCAGCTGAAGCATCGAGCCGGCTTTTGGGCGCATGTTTAGATAGCCCCGACATCCATTATCAGTCCGAGGCAAACCCGATTTAGGACCTTGGTAAAAGAATTACTCAGGAGGAGAGGAGAGCGCCGTGATTCTGTCACCTTCTCCTCCACCCCCGGCCCCCATCGCTGCTCTTTAATTGGGCCGCTAATCAATTAAGGCCTGTGTGCAAAAGGATCGTCTCAGCCAAGTGCATAAATGAGGCTGACAGTCGGAGCCGCGGCACACAGGGAGGTGACTAAACAGAACACGTTTCACCTCAGTGATTCATATCCTGCTCATCAGAACTAAAAACAAGCTCAACCCAGAGAAGCTGCAGCCGTTCACCTTGAGCCTGCTTCACTGGAGACTCCATAGAGGGTTATTAATTCATTCATTTAATGCTTCAGCTTCTGGAGTCAGTCAGGAAAGTGTACATGTTGTTTGCTCAGCGCTCTTTCAGATGTCACGCACCAACTTTCCAAACACTAAACCTTATTAAAACCTATTAAAACGATGCATTTTAGACACAGAATCGAGCATGAAGGTGGGGATATACTCAGAGATCGAGATCATAAACAGCCCTGTGTTAAAGGTAAAGCTGAAACGACTCAATATAATTCATAATAACAGATTAATGCTTTGAAATCTGCAGTAACAGGCTCCCTTGGTCTCTTTCAGGCAACAGAGACAAGTCGTGAACACGAAACTGACAAGTTCAGTTAGCAAATAGCATCTTATTTCAAGATAAACCCAATATAAGCTCTCCTCGGTTTTCCCGGGGGAAGAATCTCACTTTTGAGCTGCTAGATGCTAAATAGCATCTGTCTGTAGCTGCAGCTGAAAATGACGTTTTAAGAGCAAAGCGAGTGAACACAGCTGTTAAAGTGACTGTAAATGAGATGAAACCGTTTTAAGCTGCGGGGAGTCTCGCTGTGGACGAGCCTGCTTTGGTCAGTCTCTCATCGAAGGCATAAAAGTCACAGAGGTTGTTCTGTAAAAAACCAAAAAGAGAGTTTACAGAGAGAAACATTTAAAGCTTGGCCCGTGCACGGTGTGTCAGGCACTTTGAAATATCACTGTACGAAGTGCATTTTAAAGCAACTTTCACTTGTGTTGCAACAGTTGCCCTGCAGAAACAGTCAGCAGCATGCCCGTTAAAATGAAATACTCATTATTTTGCATGGAGGGATGATTCAGCTTGAGCAGCAGGGGTTGAATCATTCCTTTAGTCTCTGATGGAGACGTGAAAGCAGGAGGAGATCGAAGCTGCAGACATGAACTGTGCAGGCAACGTTTAACTCATGATGACAAGTTAAAGCTAAAACGTGTCCATTATCAGTTTACACACACGTATGAGAGAGTTCATTGATATTCTCTGCGCTCGTGCTTCTCTGGACTGCTGTTAAAGCGACGGAGCAGCATGTGAGCTCGGACACGTTGGACGTGGCTTCACAGAACCAGCAGATGGGCCTTTGAGGATTCTCCTGCGGGTAAACAAGCTCTCGGTTTGGTGTCGACGCCTCCCTCCTCGCAGCGGCGAAACGTCCCGCAGCTGCTTTGTTGCTGCTCGTCTGATCACTAAGACCCGGCACTTTGTGTTTGACTTTCACACTTCAGCCGCCGCAGGACGTTTAAAGAGGCCTGTGACGTGTAGGGACTCACAATGCCACGAAGAACGAGCCGCCATTTCCACAGTTATTAAGAGCGTTTAATAACTTAATTCCTGCAAATCAAACGGAGAGAGGCCGAGCTCCGGCAGCCGTACGTGGCAGCGTGCCAGCCTCGGGCTCCAGCCGAGCAGCCGTCCGCCTCCTGCTTTATTCTATGAAAAGATTAGAGGGCTGCAGAACTTATTGACTCAGATTCCTCCTCCAGGTATAGAGTAATTAATGTAATTAGGCCCTCTATCTCCGCTCAGGCCTCTTATCAAAGCTGTTTCCTTATCGCTTCTGGAAATTTAATTAGAAAAATCTTTCCAATTAATGATTTTGCAAAATTAAAGTGAACTTCAACCGGTTGATTCCCTCGTTAATTGTTGTCCAGAGGCATGAAAAGAGAAGACAGCCGGACAGAGGTGCAGAGGAGCAACGTTAAAACATTAAAACAACAAGAACCTGTTTATGCCAACACCGACTCTCAGTGCAGGACTTATTAACTCTGCAGCTCTGCATGAGGTCTCTGCTCAGCACCAGTCAGCAGACAGACTCGGTGGAAACATTCAGCAGCTAAAGAGTCAGATGTTTCCCTCAGGAGCTGCTGGAGAACAAAGCAGGAACGTGGACGGGCGAGCTAAGTAAAGCGTGAGTCCAACTTAAGTGTTTATTAAAATGTTGAGTTTTGTGACTTAATTAAGCTGATGATGTGTCGCTCCTCCGCCCTCTGGTGGCCACAAAAACCCAGATTAACTCCTCTTTGAGGGCAGGACAGACAGCTGAGACGTTCTTCTCAGGAGATTTTGCACATTTTTACTCAAGATGCTTAAAAATGTTTAACTCAGGTGCAAAAACAGACTCGTGAAAACTCCAACTCCATTTTCCTCTCAGGCGGTGATCATGACGCAGCGTGCGATCACAGCTGATAAGTCCACATTAATACAGACACTCAGGACCTCAGCTCTTTTCCACGCCACTCCATTTATTTGATGGCCGACGTCATGAGTGACTTTGAGGAATCAGATTTTACATTTGACATGAGACGAGCTCATAAAATATGACTGTGGCGCAGTAAAATAGGATATTTTTAGCCGTGCAGCGCCGCGCGGCCTGCCGCCACTTTGGTCCAGATTGACGTATCAGCAGCCTCACGCTGCTGCAGGTGTGTCTGCAGACTCTCAGCGCCGTTAACGTCTAATTTCTGTGATACATCTGTGACGAATGGAGGAGTTTGAGGGGTTTTCCACCTGCAGGGGAGAATAAAGTCTTTATAACTCTATAAAATCCAGGGAATAAAAGCCATTTCCTGCTGTTTCAGGGCTTTTTATTATTGATGAAATGTGACCATTTAGCACTGAAAAGGGAAATTCACAGAGCATTTTTACTTTTATTACTTAGGCAGGCCATTAATGCAGGACTCAAACTGATAAATAAGTATTTTCTCTCTCAGCAGAGATGGAGAGTAGCTGCTCGTCTCTAAAACCAGGACGAATCTTTTCAAAAGTCAAGAAATAAAATCCCAAAACTACAGAAAAGAAGAAGCAAAGTGCCTCATATCACCTGCAGAATTAACGATGCATCTCGTCCGTTTGCTTTCCCCGTTATATTCACGTTAACGGCTCTGTGGTGAACACATAATCTGACCCGTGGTCTGTTTTCAGGCCTTCACTGAAGCAACCTGTGACGGGCGAGTGTGGGACGCTGAGTGAACGCTGCGTTTCGTTTGGTTGTATTTTGAAAAGTCTAGCGAGTTACTTCCTGTGTGACTTCTGTGTCTTTGGCAGGGTGGTGTGTCTTTAATGAAACTGAAAACTGCATGAGAGGCTGGGAATCGGCTCAGTTTTGCAGACTTGGCGTGAGCTTTTGTTGATTTCTGTCAGAAACTGTGAGGTTTTAATGAAAAACACCGTGATACAAACACACTCAACATGCAAAACACACACAAATGCATCCAGAGTGTTTGTGTGTCCGCCACAGGGTGCTGCAGGGTGCTGGGCAGGGTGCAGCTCAGGGGAGGAGCCATGGAGGTAACCATGGTGCAGAAAGAGCAAACAGGAAGCCCGACTCCTCAGGAGGCTGTTTTTCAGGCGCACAAACAGGAGAAACATAATCTGCTTGGACGAGGAAACTGGAAATGAGTAAAAACTGGAAAATGGAGAAGGACTAGCTGCACGAGTGAGTGAAGGGTCGTCATTACAGACAGAAGCTGCAGGAACCTGAGGAGAGCTGACTGTTTCCTGCCTGCACGTCGCCGTCATGGCCTCACGTGAAAAACAGAAATAAAGTTTTTAACCCTGACACTTTCCTCTCTGTCGCTCTCCAGGGGATCCCGGTCACATCACCTGCATCATGGCCCAGAGGAACCGGTCCACGGCAAACCCAGTCCCCAGACTTGTTGTCAAGATCGTCGGCAGCAAACAGGTCAAGCAGTTTATCGAGGAGCCGCGAGAGTGAGTGGAAGAACAGGACCGGTGTCTCACAGTGAAGATGCAGAACGTTAAACAACATATTTCAGGACTGCAGAACAGATTTAACATTAACTGCATGGTTGCACAGTCATTTTGGCCCTTTTGTGCCACCGTACCGTGCAGAACCAAGCAGCTGTCGACAGTTTTGCAAAAGCCGTCACATCGACGGGGGCGTGGAGCAATGGCCTGTCCGGCCTGAGGCAGACATGTTGACCCTAAACTGAATAAATCCAAAACCAGTAATTAAAACTAAATTAGAATTAGCTGTTCTGTTTCTGGTTTTCACAGTTTTTATAACCGTAGATCCAGAAACAGCCTCTTCTCTTTATTTCCATACTCTTGTCTTTATATTTGAAATATTATATATGACTCTGACGACGTGCAGATGTTTGGTTTTAATATATTCTTCTGATTGTTGCCTGACTGTGTGTGGTATTGAAGGATGCTCGCAATGTTTTAACCTTTTAGCGACGAATTTATTCAGCGTTTTTAGCTTTTATTTTTCAAATAACCTCTTTTTTTTTAACTATAACCCTTTTTTTCTTGTTCTCGCAGAATCGTCATCGCTTGTTTTGTCTTCTCACGCTTTAAATGCGACCGTGAGCCGTGCAAGTGGCGCGGTGTGTGTTTTTAGACGATGCAACTTGTTTTAATTTCACATCACCTCCACGCGTTTCTCTGCCAGCAGAGATCCTGGAGACATGTGGAGCAAAGAGGAGGAAAGTCCTGCAGCTGATGCAGCAGATGAGGACGACGACGAGTGCGAGAAGGCTCCGGGAAAGCAAGATGGACGGGTGCAGGACAGAGTGGACTCTGCACTTTGGGCTGCGATCAAACGGGTGATGGTGCACTGATGTTCACAGGAAGTCAGATTTATACCGCACCTTTCAAAATAAAGTTAGAGATAAAAGAAATAAAGTAGCAGTTTTTCCTGTTCAGGGTTAGTTTACTCGAGAGACAAGAAAAGCAGAAAACTGCTCTGAACTGCGTTCATGGAGTTGTTTTTAGGCCTCACCTCACTGATGGTGTTTCTCTGCAGGTTCCTGACAGGTTGTGTGTGACGGCGCCCTCTGGTGACCGCTCCAGGTCCTACATCCACCCAAAGACTCGGCACAGCTCGGAGAAGACGGAACAGGTTCCTCTGTGAAATACGACCTGCAAAAACAAACCTTTCACTATTTACTGAGCACAGAAAATCCAAACTGGGACAAAACAAATGCAGAGTCTGACTTTCTGCAGGTTGAACACAGGGAGACGAGGAGCATTGAGGCAAAAGCCCCAAAATCCCTGAGTGTAATGGAGATAAAATGCCAAAATAAACAATATTTAGCCATAAAAATGTTAAAATAGTCCTGCATTAGTGATAAAAATAGGTCTTAAACAAGAGCTCACACACTAAGTACTGTATAAACAGTTACAAGCGTTAAAACATCAAGATACTATAATAAAACTCTTTCAGCTGATTGAGGAACCTCACAACTTTCATTTTAATGTTTCTAAACCCCCAAAACATGCCATCCTGATGAGAACTATAACATAAAGCAGCTGTTTCCTCCTGACTGCAGACGCTAGATGTCAAAAACGACCTTTCTGGCTCCGTGATCCACATCACACATTCATAGAGCAGCACTGCTGTTACACTGACTGGGCCGTCGCCACCACCACTGAAGATAAACTGGCTTTTCTCTCTCTCCCCCTCTCAGAAAGGTGTGTCTGAGGACAGAGATAAGGCCGAGCTCTCCTCGGCTGTCAGAGAGGAGCTGTCTGATTGGCAGCTCGCCGCTCTGAGATCAGCAGAGGACGAAGTGGCGGCTCTTGATCTCACCTTCAGTGGGACGCTGAATCGATCTGAGGTCACTCGCCTGTTTCTGAAACACGACGTTCCTCTGAAGCTGCCCACATTTTCCCTGCTCCTCCAGATGTTTTCTGATAAAAATGATCCTGCGCAGGTGAGAAAGCAGCGATGGGTCAGCGCATCACGCAGAAAACAGCTGTCGCCATTTCATTGTTTAGATTCGAGCCACGCGACAACAAGGCTGCTTTAAAACCAGGCCTGTGGTACATCTGGAAGCTGTTATGAAGTTAAAATGATGCTGTGATGCTGACATGACTGACTGAAATGCTCCTCAGCAGCAGTGAGACCGGTGCTGCCACCTGTGGCCACAAGCTGCACTGCAACAAACTGCAGATCAGAGGTCAGGCGAGAAGGAGAAAAGCCTTTCTGACCATTTTTAGATCACATCTCTGATCAGACTGTGCACCTGTATACATGCATTAACAATAATCTAAAAACAAAATAACAAAAAATCTAAATCTGATCACGTTTTCCCGCGTGTGGAGGTGAAACCAAGTTAATAAATCATCTCCTGACACCCGCCCATCGATCAGTCTTCCACTGTTAGCATCACAGAGCTAAGACTCATTAGCTAGCATGCAACAGCAGCATGATGTCCGGCCAGTTTCATCATAACACTGTCAAAATGTTGTTTTTAATGCACTTTAAGATGTTGAAAACTGGATTCAGGCTGTGATCATTTAACCTGTTTGCATGTTGCACTAACATAAAAAAGTGTGTGCACGTTAAACAAGCGCTAAATCTTCAATCTCGCATGTCGGTCGGTGCATGGCTACAAATTAGCTTTAGCATTTAACTCCAAACATGCATTTAAAGCTTGTTACAACACGACCTGAACATCAGCTTAACTTTTGCAGGTTCATTACAGAAACCTCCTACAATTCATGATAAGTTCTGCGTTCCCAGAGGAAGTCCACCGTCAGTGAGGTAAACCCGGTGTCCAGCGCATCAGATCCTGCATCTCTCTGCCTGCAAACTTAAATTATTCTCCTTTCACCCTCTCTGCAGCTTCGGTGGAGGCCAGCAAGGACAAACGTCAGTCACCACAGAGAAACCGAGGCCAGACTCATCTGGCCACAGCTCAGAGGGCCGTAATTCATTTTAACGTCGCTGTGATAGGAATTATAGAGATGTGTGGTTATTACAGTGCATCCTTGTTTCTCTCCCTGTGCTCACCATCAGGAGTTTCCACAGTTAATCCTTTGTGTGTTCCGTAGCTTTGGATGTGTCTGTTAATCAAGGACTGACAGTGCAGGCGTCAACGGATGGGTCCCGGAGACAAAACTGAAGAACTGAAGAACTCCTCTATCAATGGCCGAGATAATGGAACTCCTGTGTCACCGGATGCAGAAACTTTATGGTTAGACTGAGCGGGCAGAGACACTGAATTACAACAATAAAGACAGGATGACACCCGACACCTGATGCATGTGTATCTGACGTGATGCTTGTGTAACTGATGTGTATAAAGGCTGTGAGCAGAGAAGCTCTTTGAACAGCTCTGTGCTCTGGTTCTCTGTCTGTTCCCCTGCTGCAGGTCCAAATTAAAAGCTCTTAACCTTTTTGCTCTTCCAGCTTGGCGAGCCAGCCGGGAGGCCTACGGCTGTTCTTTCTCTTCCAGACGAGTGACCGAGGCCCGAAATCCTCCACCGTCTCCAGATTAACCAGGAGATTTTGGTTGCAGGGAGGTGAGGTCGCTCCTCCAGAGGAGAAGGACAGTAACGACCTCCTACGAACCAAAAGAGTTGAGTAAGATCTGAATTTCCCCTCAGAGTGTTTGTTAAAAACCCTTTCCAAGGCCGACACAGAAAGAAAACCCCAAGGTCCGACCTCTTGGGTCAGGCTGAACTCGGCTATTCTGGGTCCCGGCTTACAAAGATCATTTCCTAAATTGGACTTAGGTCTGGCAGCGTCAAGTAGAGATTTAAGGTAGTGCTACCGAAAAGGGAAATTCAGAGGTTAAGAGCTCAAATCTGCACGAACAGCACATGTATGACTTTGATAAAAACACATGTAAATTTCTGACAAACTGGAAAAGGGAGTTCAGGTTTTCAGGGAAATTAAATGTAAGCGACTGCAGTAAGTTGGTGGCTGATATCGTTCAAAAGAGCAAAGAAAGAAAGAAGGACAAAGATAAGTATGGATTCAGAGAGGCAAGAGAGTGGTTAGGGGAGGCAAGAAGGAGGAGAGACGAAGCTGAGGACAGGGACAGGGTCAGCAGAGAGATGAAGGTGGACATGACTGATGAAGACAATGAGATCTGTGACAGGAGACAAAGCACGAGACCGGGGGCTCCTCAAAACCCAGAGAACCAGCCTGATGACGATCCCCTGCCTCACTACGAGCCGGACTGGAGCCACAGAGTCCTGCTGCAGCCTCCGCCTCTCCCGCCGCCGCACCACCCTACACGACTCTCCCACCTCAGTATCTGCCTCCTCCCGTGGAAACTCCAATAACGTCCAGCACACCAGCAAAGACAGACGCTGCGAGGACGACTGGAGTCACTCGAAGTGGTAAAGTATACACTCGACCCCCTTGGCGACGGAGCTTACTCTCAACAACTGAAGAATGAGTTCTTAAACGGACTCAGACCTGCTCTCAGCCGTTATGTCAGGAAACATCTCGTGGGCTGGAAAACCGAAAAGCTGCAAAGGGTGAAGGAGTATGCAGTTCACGCTGAGAAGAATGGAGTGAAGACCAGAGCTGATGAGACGTTTAGTGATGATTTGTGTGATGCATGTGCCCGAGGAGGACGGAGAGGACCGGGCAGAGGAGGCGGAGCTCAGAGAGGTGACGGGTGTTTCATCTGTGGATCAAACAAACATTGGGCTCGGGTTTGTCCCAGCAAGGCTCGGAGGAGAGGCAGAGGAGGACAGCAGACTGACTTTTCACCCGACTGGTGAACCCACAGGACTGACCGGTGACTCGCGGACTGCAGACAGCAGGTCAGACAAAACACACACACACACACACTGAACAGGGAGATAACAGTGAGGGTGAGTCTGAGGATGAGGGAGAAGCTAGAGTCTTCATGCTGAGGAAGTAATGGGGTCGTGGGAAACAGCAAAAAACCAGCAGTGTTGTCTTTAACTGGCAGTTCTGGAAACGTTAACGTATCAGACAAATCAGCAGCAGGACGGCTGGTGAATGAAAATCTGAATCTGAATCGTAAGAACAAAGACTGGCTGACGCAGCTATTAGACAGCGTGTTACTGTTTGAAAAGGCATCGGTTTGTGAATGTGTAGCACACAGAGACACTCAGACACGGGCACAGTTGGATCAGGAGGGTAAACCTGTCCAACCTGCTGCTGCTGCTGTGAGTCAGGCGTTCTCCCAGGTCTCAGCAGGAGGGATGTGTCAGCAGGTTGGGACGCAGGTTGGTTTGTCTGCACGTGCTCAGAAACACTGTGTAGATGTGAGCTGTGTAATGTGATACTGTAACTGCTGCAGTAAGAGTCGCTGAGAGAACCCTGGAAACATCTGACGCGCTGTATACAAGGTAAAGCTGAAGGGGAGGACTCCTGAGCTGGCCGACGGCCTGTACAGGCCCGGTACAACAGCTCTGGGAGCAGTCACTCAGTGTCACTCAGCGTCTTTAACTGTGTTGTTGTTTTGTGCCCCAGGTCATGCTGAGGCTGTGCTGAAACTCAAAGAAGGGGAAACTGAACCTGCAGTTTCTGCTCTGTTGTCGAGTGCTGGAGCCGTCAGTGCCAGCGCAGATAAGTATGTGTGCATGGAGCCCGCAGCCTGGAATAAACCATTATGAAGGGTCCCATACAGCAAAATGAGTGCAACAGAAACATGTTTGGTTAAAGACTGCATGTGTGCATGTATGCATGCATTGACCTGCTGCCATGACACTGTTGATGTTGATGTTCCTGATTCTCCTCACACCAGACGCCCCGTGCAGATGTGTGGTGGTTTTGCAGAGCTGATGCTCTCAGACCCGCTCTGCCTGCTGACTGGACTGGTCCATGTGCTGTGGTGCAACTGGTAATGCCTTTTGTGTTGCTCCCTGCCCGTTCTGACAGAGCTGGGAGTGCAGTGCCAGGTTCCTGTGATGACAGAGTTTACCTGGATGTAATCGGGGTCTCAGGAGACGTGCCAGACGAGTTCAAAGCCAGAAACCAGACAGCAGCAGGGTCTGAGTCTTTGGGTTACTGTTAACAAGAACGTTGACTGGATCAATTACATCTTTTCCAGTCAACAGAGGTTTATTGATCACAGTAGAGAGGGATAGCTGAACAATTAGCATCTACTAGTTTAATGACGTGCTCCTTGCTGCCTGAGTAACTCTGCTCCAGACGGCTCGTGCAGTCCAGGGTTTAGAAACACTGACTAATGAATCTGCAGAAAGTTCAGGCGCTGGCATGCTGTGGACTGTTGGGCTGTTCATAGTGTCTGTGCTCGCTTCACGTATAGTCGCGGTCGCAGTAATGATACTTTTCAGGTGCTGTGTTATTCCCTGTGTACACGGCCCAATGCAAACACTGATAGAGCCCGCCATAACCAGCCGTGTGCTTTATCACCAGATGCTACGTGACGAAAGACCCTGGTGCATTTGTGCTTTTGTTTACAACATACTGTATCGTTGTGAGTTTTGTAGAATTTGTTCCTCCACGAATAAATGAATAAATTACTGTGCGTTATATCTGCACAAACAGTATCCTCCTTTGATTCAAGGAACTCCTCGTATTTCAGTTAAGCCCTTAATATACGAGCTTCCACAGTTAATCCTTTGTGTGTTCCATAGTTAAGCTTTGGATAGTGCAGGCGTCAACGGATGGGTCCCGGAGACAAAACAGAAGAACTCCTCTATCAACGGCCGAGATAACGGAACTCCTGTGTCACCGGATGCAGAAACTTTATGGTTAGACTGAGCAGGCAGAGACACTGAATTACAACAATAAAGACAGGATGACACCCGACACCTGATGCATGTGTAACGGATGTGTGTGAAGGCTGTGTGAAGTTCAACAACTCTGTGCTCTGGTTCTGTTTCTTCCTTTGCTGAAAGTCCTCATTAAATGCTCTTAACCTTGCTCTTGTCTTGTTGATTAAAACCTTCCTAACAGAGTCTTTGCACGTACATAAAGCATATAGCTGCGTTAGCTAGGATGAAACGTTAGCTGCAGCACGCAGCTCGCCACCAAACTAACTACGGCCATGAGAAGAGGCAGCAAGCGCGGGTGAGTGTGTCACAGGTTGATCTGCAGAAGTTAGCAGCTCCACCTGGACAGATGCATCATCTCATGTGAATTACACTTCACATTATGACATTATGCTGGTGCTTTTTGCTGACTGGTGGCTTCATGTGCAGCTCTCTTCATAGTAGCACAGATGTGATGCTGGCTGCTGATTGGATGGGGCATCCAGGAAGTGCAGCTAACATTACAGCCAACAGTGTTCGGTCTGCAAAACATTCCCGATTAAATCATTTAATCCCGTTGAAGTCAGCGCAGGACAAACCTGAGGTCAGGTGTTCATGCATCTGCAGACTCTGTCCATCCGGGTCCGTTCTTTACGGCAGGAAGTGGCTTTTTTGTTGGCTCCTGAGCAACTTTCATTATAAAGAGACCGTCTGTTCTCCTTAATTCATCCATTTGTTCAACTCAGAACCCTTTTAGCATCGTTACTACTCTATGAAACCACGCGCACGCCATCCAGGGCCACTGCGGACACAGAAAGCAGCTGAGCAGATGAAGCCACGCCACACGACAGCGCTGTTTTGCTTTTTTCTTTATTTTTTTGTAGCTGTTTTTTTGAATATTTAAGATTTTTTCCCTTTTTTCTTGCTATCCCCTGCGTTTGGCACTACATACTGAGGGTGACATGTTAGGTTGTTTTTAAAACAAACGTCTATTCAAAGCCTTCATCTTGTGGCAAGCAAAGTATGAATACAGCTAATAAAAATAAAGGTTTACATTTGTTTTCCTCCTTACTTTACACATAAAATAAAAACACTTTTTTGGACCCCCTCAAAAACGGGGGTATTAAAATATTTGACATTTGTATCACAAATCAATGTAATGAGACAAAAAATAAAACATAAAAACTGTACAAAAATGATAAAATTCATTTTAAAAATTCTCGCGATCAAATGATGCAAAGAGCACGTAATCTTGATTTGTTATGTTACTGACCATAAATCTAATTAAAAGGAGATGCAAGTTCACTTCTTCTGTTGGATAAAATTCAGATTTACTTGATGTCGGACATGTGGGACCAGGGGGAAGTTCGGATTCGGATGCACCACGGAACCTGATGGAAGGAGAGCGGAAGCAGAGCGTCAGAGTCAGAGCAGTGTGACCGTCGTCTTTGCTCTGCAGCCTTTACAGAAAACAGTTTATCTCGTCTGACCTTGGGTGACGAAGGGTTTGCTGGGCTGGTAGCCTCCGTTGCCCTGCTGGATGAAGTTCTGGGGCATCCTGTAGGGCCAGGATGGAGACAGCGCGTACTGCGGCGCCTTATTGTGCTCCCACAGCCGAGAGCCCTGGCTCACGCCTACGAACTGGGCTGGGTGGCCGGACTCTGCAGAGACAAGACGACAACACGCTCAACGACTGAGCTTCAGCTGCAGCGGACGCTCAAGATGCACAGCAACAAAAACATGTCGACTCTAACCCGCTGGAAAATCATCATGAGACAAATCGGAAAGAGCTGAAGTCTGATCAGGTCCATTGATCAGGGTCAGTGTGTGTGTTCCTGACAGAACCCAGGTGTTTTCTGCTCACTACAGTTACACAAAGAACATCTGACTGAGTTTAACTGCAGTGTGGCTCAAAACGTCCCTACAGCAGTCGCCACGTTGGTGATTCGTGACGTTTTCTGTCTAAAATCGTCTCTGAAACGTCCTCCAAACACTTCAGTTTGACGAGAAAACAGCTGAAATTTGATTTCTTGCAGCTGTGGCTCAGATCAGAGAGGTAACCTGGTATTTTTCTACACAAAAGGCAAAGAGCCGGCTCACAGACACCGCAGACTGGGACTGAAATCACCCGAGAGCACATTCAAATGACTGCACATATAATTTAACCATTCAAAGGACAGGAAGACACACACACACACACACACACACACACGCACACACACGCGGTGCCACCAAAGTTCACCCGGTGAATACCTGACTTGACCACAGTGCCATTTCCCATGAGTGACCCAGGTTGTGCCAAGTGGTTGTGCCAATGTCCGTCCCGTCCTGGCCCGCCCACGCCCAGCTGCCTCCCCGCCGGCTGGGCGAAGATGATGCTGGGGTCGTTCAGGTTCATGGGGCTGGGGTTGCCCCCTGAGCCGGTGGGACTCCCGTTCCCCGACGCCGAACGCAGGGCGAACTTCAGGCCGGGCGGGGAGGGCGCGGTGGGAGAGGACGTGGTGAGGACCGGTCCGTGGATGGGCCAGGAGGTGGAGGGGATGTGGACCGGGTGATGGGCCTGCCCCTGGGAGTGGTGCGACTGGTGCTGGTGGGAGGGAAGAAGCCCCAGTGTGGTGAGCGCCGCCGGGTGGTACTGGGCCGGGTGGGTGGTCGGGAAGCTGAAGAGAGACAGGGGGACCTGGGGGTGAGCGGGCTGCTTCTGGGCGCCGGCAGAACTGGGCTTACTGTGGGTGGGCTGAGGGGAGCCGGAGGGCTGGGACGAACTCTGGGGGACAGCTGAAGGCTGCGGGGAGTAGGGCGGAGTCTGACGACTATCGGACTGTTGAGAAGAAAACAAGACGAGGTCTCAGTTTCATTTATAAACATTAATTAAATCTAAAGGTGATTAAACATAAACTGGGTCTGGCTCTGTGGAACCAGCTGCACTCACACATTCGGAGGGCTGTCTGGTCCTTTCTGGACCCTCTGCCGCTGCCTGGGGGATGGGCATGGACTGAGAGCTCACTGTGGTTCGCACCACGTGAGGAGCTGGAGACGAACAAGAAGCCGCACAAACAGTTTTGTGAGCGATCTGAACGTTAGCTGCTGGTTTAGAGTTTAATCACATCTGGAAGCTCCTCTGAGCGGGATCCTGTGGGTACCTGGGGCCCCGGCGGTCCTCTGTTTGAGGTGGCGGTACTCGGGACAGTCCCTCCGGACGTGGCCCATGTCTCCACACTGGAAGCAGCGTCTGTCCTTCGGCTCCCGCTCCTCCTCTTTCACGTCCTCGTCTTTGTCGTTTTCCTTCTTCTTGATCCTGACGGAAACAAGGTTTGTTTGTTTGAATCTGAATCAGAAGTTGTTTTGAACTCAAGTGAAACAGATTTAGACCCGAGCCCGTCCACAGAACCACTGCCCTCTCTCTGAAGGCAGCAGGAAGCTCAGTGCGCCGTCTCCCTCCCCCTGCTGCAGCCTGTGTTGGCCGTCACTCACCCGCAGCGTCGTCGCTCTCTCGCTGCTGCTCTACTCTTTTCCCTGATCAACTCTCCTCTGTCACCTGCTCTGTTCCCGCTGCGCTACCTGTGACCGGAGTTCACCTGTCTCTCTTCCTCAGTCCGTCTCCTCAAAGAGTTTCTGATAATCAACAGACTCTAAATCTGTTTTATCTTAAAGTTAAAATCACTGATGTTCGAGGACGTTACTGTGGGAAAACGTATGAACGTGATGAAAAATGAGACGTCGAGGAATAAAAACCTGATTATTGAAAAGAGGAATGACAAACACATTGACTCGTATCAGTCGGTTCAGCTCTGTGACATTGCTCTTTACTCTGTACTAAATAAACTGCTTTAAATACATTTTAAAAAGCAGAAACTCAGGATCAGTTTACTTACTATGTTTACAGTAATAAATAATAATAATAATAATAATAATGATCCAGACTACACGACTTCACATTCATGCTGCGCCTGTTGTAACACCAGGCTTCAGGACCCTGATGGTTTGTTCGCTGTTGGACCTGAAAACACAGCTGAGAAGCTAAACGACGCAACCCATCGTAAAGACCATGTAAACAGTTGTTGCCATGGCAACGCCGTTAGCGTTTACCTTCTAGTTTCTTTGGACAGTATGAAAACTGTATTTGTGCCGAATACGATGCTGCTGACAGGTGTTTAATTCATTTTAAATGTGTTTTTTACATTTGGAGAAAACACAAAAGTAAAGCTTCTATGAATTTACAACGTGTTTATTATTTCTGAGTATTTCCTTTTTATATTTCTGGGGAATCTACTG
Source organism: Datnioides undecimradiatus (assembly GCA_008933995.1). Taxonomy (NCBI): domain Eukaryota; kingdom Metazoa; phylum Chordata; class Actinopteri; order Lobotiformes; family Datnioididae; genus Datnioides; species Datnioides undecimradiatus. The sequence goes on from WARS01000029.1 coordinate 23,866,246, forward strand.
GGCTGAGACAAATATTTCCACGAACGGACGGGGGACAACCTGCGTCTCTTTGGACAGTCCTTCATGTAATGTCCGATCTTCCCGCAGATCCTGCAGCACCGGTCGTTGGGCGCCAGCTCGCCGTCCGTCAGCACCTTGGAGTCAAAGAAGTAGTCCTGCAGCGGAACAGAGCAGAAACAGTTGAGACCCCGCAGACAGGAGTCACGCTGCTGAGCTGTGGGCGCGAGGGACGTACCACTTCGGTGCCGGGGACGGGGTAGAACGGAGTCCCAAACAACTTTCTCCCGTTTATGAACGCCTTCATGATGAAGTTTGTCACTGCGGGAAGCAAAGAAGCAACATGATCACAGGTTTAGGTGGCGGCTGAGGTCACATGATTAGTGCATGTCTAAAATAACATTACAGACAGCTGAAGGCCATGTTTTGTGGTTATGGTTGAGCAGATCGGACTGAAACACTTACTCTTGCGTGAAACTCCAGCACCGAGATTATGATTCAAATCAAAAGGATCTGAGGAGAGGAACGGAGGAGTGAGTGGAGAACAAAACTCTGACCGTCACGTTAAGAAGCGGGCAAAGATCAGAGCGACCAGCACCTTCGATGGCGATGCATTTACTGGTCCACTGTTTCTCAAAGGTGGTGAGGCGTTTCCTCTGGCGGATGCTGATGACGTGCTCTTTGAAGTCAAACTCCTCCGTGTAAAAGCGCAGGAGGCCCAGCCACAGCTCCCCGATGGACTCCGTGTTCGGCTGCAGCTTGGAGAGAAGCCGGCGCTGCGTGCACGGAGGAAACCGCGCTCAGTAACAGTTCACTGATGCGTGACTACATCCAGATGCTGCAGTGGAGATGAACTGAGCTTTGTTTCCTTGAACTCACCAGATCCTCAAGGTCATCAAAAAAGAAAGCGTTCCAGCCGTCGACCATCCGCTGGGGAACGGTCGCCCCATCAAAGATCTAAACGCAGTGAGACAGAGCACTTTAAATCACAGCGGAACACACTCGTGTTTCAGACAGAGCTCATTTGCTCTGAGTCTGATGTGTGTGCTCGTTAATCAGTGGCCGGTACCTCCTGCAGGACGGGAATGACTGGCGGCTGCCTCTGCTGCAGGAAGTAGAGCACCATCAGGATGTAGGCATAGGACGAGAGGCTTCCTCTGGACGCATCGCCGATGTCGCAGCGCTGTGAGCACAGACGCAGGTTAGTCACACGGCAACAGGAGACAGGGTACCGCCTCAGTGCTTTCACACGCCCCACAGAAACATCCTGTTCAGACTGTAGCGACTGGGACGTCAACATCTGGCAGTTATTTCTGCTGTACAGCACAGAAAGATCGATGAAACCGAGAAACTGAGACTAACACGGAAACAAAACAACTGATTCGCGGCTTTTATGAGGTCTGGCTGCTGAGATTTAATGGCAACGCTGGGCAATGACTCAAGGGCAACATCACAACTGTCAAAATATATCAATAACAAATGTCCCATAAATGCCTCACATGCAGATTATCAGTAGGCGCTGGAGTTTACAGATGTTTCTGAACGCCTCATGTGCAGGTTGCTGCTGCTCTCATCTCAGTTCATTTAGTGTTATTCTTCATTACAATGACTGATTACCTGTCCTGCATCTAAACATACACCACTTCTGCTGAAACACTCAGAGCTCCCCCCTTCCCACAGGCTGAAGACCTGCTTGTTGCTTAGCTTTCCAGTTAGCGATGCTGGAAATGTGTTTATTTGCTGCATTTAGTTATAAGAGAGGACTCGCTGCACAGGGACAGAGCAGGATTAAGTCTGTGAGATGCATTTTTGGTGAATTGCTAAGGCCGGTGCACAACAGTTCACTAAATGACTAATTAGGGTCACCCAATCACATACCTTTGCAAAGACCTTCATCGTGTATCCGAGGAACTGCACGCGTGGATCCAGGGCCGCATACGTCGCCAGCATTCTGGTGTTGTGTTGAGCCTGCAGGGACACCCCACACAAAGTCATTGGTTCATCACTTTCAGGAAGTAAAACAGCATCTGAGCACTTCACATTCACACGGCAGCGAAGGCGGGTTCTGGTCTGAGCCGCGGACACTCACCAGGGTGTTATAGAGGCTGATATCGCCCTCCAGGCCACTCTGTCTGTGCTCAAACTTCACAATAGGTACTTTAGCTGTTGTGATGGGCAGGATGTTCCTCAGACCTGTCGTGTTGGAGCAACAGGGGATCACAACCAGTCAGATTCAGCTCCTCACACAGAGATACAGAAGGTCAGATGAGAGATGATGAGTGTGATCACCTGTGTGCTTCTTCAGCACTTTTGCAAGGCCCTCAATGATCTCTTTGCAGTTCAGCTTCTGTTCACCCAAAGAGAATAAAAGCGTCACTAAATGTGCGACTGAGAGACGCGAGCTGCGCTGCACTGTGTGTGTGTGTGTGTGTGTGTGTGTGTGTGTGTGTGTGTGTGTTTGGTTCACCTACCTCTGCAGTCTCATGGCCCTCCAGAGTCATGCAGATATCAAGGTCACTGTCGCGGAAGCCAAAGCCGTTCTTGGAGGAGCCAAACAAGCAGAGCTGAGCTTTGTCTGTGGATTCACACACACACACACACACACACACACACACACACACACACAGGGAAAGTCTCGTCACCACAGCTCGGGTCACAGTTTGAGAGTCAGTCGTCTGCAGCAGTTTGAGCTTCACGCTCACCGTTGTACTCCTTCCGTATGAACCTCTCCAGACTGGCGAGGATCTGCTCCCTCTTCTGCTGCTCAGCGTGTGTGGGCGACAGTTCATCTACAAACAGCACAAATTCAGTCACACACATGAGACTGAAGACTGACTGATGCATTATCAACACCTGCTGGTTTATTATTTCAAACAAAAGAGACAAGTCTGGCTCAGGCTCAGAAACGTGAGACTCTGCTGCTTCGGTTTAACGTCTTTCACACAAACTGTTCACTATTTGTTACAGAAATAAACAGATGGCACCAGATTAAATGATCCAAATATCATATCGGTTCAGAATATGTGAAGTGAACAAAAGGCTCTGCTGCAGGTCTGAACTGCGCTGATGTCTGCAGCACTCACAGTAGCACAGTTTGCAGAGCCCGTCCAGGATGTCTCTGAAGCGGTCGTTCATCGGAGGCAGCGGCTTCAGCTCAATCTTCTTGAAGTCTTCGGGACACTCGTCCTTCAGGTGGCCATCTCGTTTGCAGATGCTGCACACGACGGTTGGAGGCTGGAAGGAAACAAAGCAGAAACGAAACTGATCGGACACAACGGCCTTCACTCAACGCGAAGGAAGTAAAAGATAACGGCATAAATAAAAATAAAACACGTTGGAACCGTCGTGCAAGAGTGACTTCTGTGCCAAACCATTATTTCCCACTGTGCATTACCTGAAAACCTAAACATCTCACCAGAGGCTAAAAGCTGCAAATGAAGTTCCCTGTTCTGAATGAGCGCCATGCTACATATAAAGATTTACAGAATTCAGTGTCTGTCATGTTAACACATGTTAAAATGTGTTACCATGGTGACATTAACCTCATCTGACTCAGATATATTGATTAAAATAATTATTGTTGCCATAATTACCTTCCCACCAGTGAAAATCATCTTATCAAACACATAGTGCAGATCGTCTGACGTAACAGATCCATCTCTATCTGAAACACTGCTTTCATCCTCCTCCTCCTCCTCCTCCTCCTCCTGCTCCTCCCCCTCCTCGTCACTGTCCAGCAGGCCATTGGGGGAGAAGGACGGTTTGGTCCCCTCACTGAGAACCATGTCCCTCAGGTTGGCGTCCAGAGCCTTCTCATCCTTCTTTGTGGACGGATCTGAACCATCTTCGTCGTCGCTGTCGGGCTCCTCGTCCTCCTTCAGCTCCCGCTGGCCTCGTGCGGCGCTCTGGCCTTTTTCACCTTTCCCGTCGTCATCTTCCCTGCTCATGAACGTAGCCCCCTTCCTCTCCACCTCTTCGTGCTTTGCACCTTGCTTGCCAGCCTTCTTGCCTCTCTGGCGCCCTCCGGTGCCCCTTCTCTGGGGGCAGGCGAAGTATTTGTACGCTGTGCGGAAGCGCTCCTGGATGTATTCAAACACCATCTGGCTGTTCAAGCTTCGTGCAACGTTCCTCTTCAAAGCAAAAGGATCTAAAAAGGGAAAAAAACAAGACGCGGAGTGAGTTTATTATATGTTTAAAGACTCGGAGGATGTGGTTTCAAACACAGCCGTCCTCCTACCTTCAATAGCGAGCCTGCGACGCGGCCAGTTCTTCACTTCCCGGGAGAGGAGCTCCTTCAAGCGGATGCTGATGATGTATTCTTCAAGAGCAAATTCCAGTGTGTAGAAACGTAAGAGCTCCAGCCACAGCTGCCCCAGCGACACACCTGCACCCTGGTCCAAGGTGAGGCGGGTCTGTGGAGGAAAGTAACAGGAGGCGGCTGAAAGCAGGATCGCAAACACTGTCCGCCATGAAAGCAGGATTTGGTGGAACGGGACTCACCAAGCCTTCTGAGTAATTAGCATCGTCGGGTTTCTTCTGCTCAGGCTTGGCTCGGCCGTCTGCTTTGGCCTCGTTGCGGTTCTCCCCTCGTCCGTCCGTGGAGCTCGGATGTCTGCGCTCCCACCGGACGAACATGTCCAGCACAATTCCAGTTAGATGATACTCATCCACACGCTTCACGTCAAAGCCTTCGATCTGTGCGGGAATCAGGAATCAAGTCAAACATAAGAGAGGAGAACCAGAGGGAGCCAAAGACGTTAAACTGTAAAGCAGGATAGACTTGGCAGCTCCTAGGATCTGAGCTTTCGTGCCGTATCGTCATGTTGTCACGACTTCATAGCAAAACGGTAAAAACACCAAACATTTGCTGTTACATTTACAAAAGAGCAGAGCTGCAGCCAAACGCCGACCAGAGCAGAAGTAAGTAAACAGACGCAGCATCAGGACCGTCACAGAGTCGCAGCCTGATCGTTTCTGACTGACTTGAAACTGAATTTTAATCTTTTTTAAACAGACGAAGCAAAGAGACAGAAAACATGGAAGGAGAGAAGAGGACAGTGTCGTGTAACAAAGGCCTCCTCTGATCGCCTGGTATGCATCTTGATAACTGGGATTTATCCACCATGAGCTCTGAGAAGCTAAACGCTCTCAACAGCTGCATCTTTTCTTTTGCTCTCCACAGAGAACCCTGCATGGCAAGCACGAAGACGCAAACCATCAACTACACAAATCAGAAACTGCCCTCGTCCTGCTGCTGCTCTTCTTCTGCTGCTACTGCTGCTCTTCTTCTTGTTGTTGTTGTTCTTCTTCTCCTTCTGCTGCTGCAGGTTGATCTGAGCAGGAACATTTGGGTCACTGTGAGTTTCGGGCGACGTTGTGGTTCTGATTGGCTGTTTTTGCTGTGGTACTGTAGCGCTTACAGCACACAAGTGACTGACAGGTGAGTCAGGTGTTGCCTAGCAACAGCAACAGCAACACTGAAATGAACTGGAACCGCCAGACTCGTCTTTGCTGACCTCCGGTGGTTCAGCGTCTCACCTCGCTGCAGGGCGTGGTTACAGGGGCACGCCCAGCTGTGATGTGAAACAGGCAGGCCGCTAACCTCTCTTCACTTTAATTACGCCTATCACGTTCTTCAACGTCTGATCACATGATCATCCCTCTGCGAGCTGCCTGTGGCACACACAGCCTGCAGGTCTGAGGAAAGGCATGTTCACCTTGAGGAGGAATAAAAACATTCCCGCCTACGCTGATCTAAACATCGCAGGAGTTCTTCCTGCGCTACAACTCAACCTGCACTTCACTGCGAGGAAACGATAAATCCAGTCTCATTTAAACACGTCGGTTCATATTTTGATGCAACTACAAATATGAATTCAGCGTCACAGAGAAATCAATTATCTGTAGCAACTTCACATCTGCCCGCATTATGTAAATGAATGCAGCATAGTACTAAAAACATCTAATAAGATCATCTGAGCAGCACAGGAAGGAAGGATCGTTGCTGACACACACACACACACACACACGCACACACTTACATCAACATCCTGTGTTCAACCTGTGTTTCCCAACACAGACGGGAGCCGTGTGGGAGGCCTTTTCACAAAACATGACACAAGATGCAGAATGTGGGTCAGCCTGAGGATTGCATAAAACGGGCAGAGGCCGTCCACGTTACACCAGGCTGAGAAACGTCCACTGACATCTGAGACGCGTTTTCAGTTTCAATCATGTCCTGCTTTATCCTGAAAAGTAACTAATATCTTTAAATAAAGATTACATCTTGAGGAGTAATTGAAGTGTATTAGCAGAACTAACGTGATAAACTGTTAGCGCAGAGACGTTAGCAGTCACATGTGCTTTTTAAGGGGGCATCCCCATTGGAATTACGAGCTTGTTAACCAGCGAGGCAGAACCAGCCTGCTGACCCCGCTATGTGCAACACTTTGCAGTATAAATAAGCGCTTCTTAGTTCATTGTTGTGTAAAGCTGCTGTCTGCTCTGCCTCAGACATTATTCATCTTATAGGAATCCAGTAAAGTGATCCAGCAGCTCGGGCGCCAACCTCGAGCCACAGTGAGTGCAGCTCGGGCCTTTGTTGCATCACAGGCATCCCGTCTCTCTCCAAACACCTACCCAGCGGCCCAGGTACACGGGCAGGATGGGATCTTTCCTCTGCTGCAGGAAGAAGATGACCATGAGAGCTAAGGAGTACGAGGGGATGCCTCCTTCAGCCTGGCAGTCGATGTGGCACAGCTGGAGGAGATAAACCGCATTTTAGCCTCGCCGCAAGTACAAAACACTTATTCGTGGTCAGTCTATGGTTTTACAATTCAGCGCCAGGTGCAGCCTCACCCTCGCCCAGTAGCGGAAAGCCAGCACCAGGGGGACCAATCTGGGCTCCAGTTTAGCCAGAGCTGCCAGGTGATTGGTGGTGAGACAGGCGACATCATTGCCTGCGCTCACTTTGCACATCAGGCCGCTGCACAGAAAGAGCAGTGGGAGAAAATCAGTTACTCAGTCAATAAACATGAAAAACACACATGTACTGCACAGAGGGCTTTACACGTGACGTGAAGCTGGGGCGATATGCACCGTAACAGTGAGCCCTTACACATATACATGTGTGAAGCTGGTGGCATTGATGATATTGCACTTAATGAGTTTTACATTCCGTCTTTTTTATCTGTAGCCCTTTAAATATTAATTTTAACTCCTTTGTTAAGAAAAGCAGCTGACAGTTTGGTTTAATTCTGTTTTTGTCTTTATGTTTGGATGGAGCGGGACACTGGGGAAGTTTTAGGTTTGGAAATATAACTTCCTGATCTACAATGTAGACGTTACATGTTAAATATTATCTAATGAAGCTGAATCTGCTGTGTGAGATGTGCTGTATGAGAATACCAGGTCACAGTCTAATCATCCAAAGAAATATGTAAATATAATAATATATGATAGCTAATAGCATCAGCGATTGCTACTGTAACCCTAAACCTTAAACTCACTCTTTTAACAAATAATTTAAAACATTAATGAGAGTAAAAGGACAAAAATGAACATTTTTAAAAAATGCATTGAGATTTAAATCAGCGCTCACCTGCAGACATCCCGACAGAACACGGCGGGAACTTTGGCATGAAAATCTGACTCGACCTCCGAAAACTCAGCTGCAGAAGAGAAAAAACCAACAGGAGACTTTAAAGAAAGTCGCACAAGCACAAATTCATCAGGAGTTTCACACAAAAGCTGAAACAGGTTTCATCATCAAAGCAGATGAGCTATTTCAAAGCGGTGCACTTCCTGTTCTGTTCTGAGGAGTTTCATTTGCAAATGCAATCAGACACATGAACAACAGGGCAGTGACTCAAACAAACCGGATCAGTTCATCGTGTCCCTCCACCAGGAAAAACGTCACAATGAGGCAAAAACAGAAAAACTTACGGCTGTTCTTCAGGATTTCCAGCACTTGAATCAAAACCTCAGGCTGAGTCATCTGAGCAGACACAAAGACAAAGTGAGACCATCAGCCGCACGGTGCGAAATGTCGTTTTTGTGTTATTAGCTATAATACATGAGTGTCCTGTGATACAGCTGTAGCAGACTCACAGTGGAAGGGTGCGTGACGTCGATGTTGATGTCACTTGTTTTGAAGGCAAAGCGGGTTAGACATGAACCGTAGAGACGAAGGGAACACGCTGCGAGACGCAAGAGAAGGTTTTAGGGTGATACACAGTACAATTCACTCACTCAGCGCGGAGCACTTTTAATAAAAACAGAGGTGAACTCCACACCGAGGGACTTGAACACAACTCGCTGACGGAAATGTGAACCACGCCGAGTGAAACCAAACCTGAGAGGTGCTTCTTGATGATCTCCTCCATCCTGATGACCACGGCCTTCCGGACCTCAAAGTCCTCCTCCGAGACCCCGTGCCGCCTGGCTGTCTCCAGCACGGCTGCGTCGACGGCCCTGAGCTGGGCGGCGGAGGCAGGCGGCAGGGCGCGCAGCTCGTTCTCCTCCTGTTTCTCCTGATGCAGCAAAACCAGAACGTGTATAATATTTAAATCTGAGCCTCTGCTTCGTTCCCCTTCACAAGAGCTTTAATGTGACGACACAAGCTGAAGACTGCCATACCATGATGTTCTTCTTGTGTCTCTTCTCCTTGATGTGTTTGTGCGCTCCTTGAATGTTCTCAATGTGCACGGAACAGAGCTTGCATAAGTATTGATAGTTTGGGTACTCGGGGGACTGCTGTAAGAACAAAGAGAGAAGCAGAAGCGCTGAGTTTATGCGCGTTCTCCCAGCGTTTACAGCTAACCCCGCCTGATCAGGTCAGCTGATGAGACAAAGTAAAACACTGTCCCCGTTTACCAACAAGCTGCAAACTCCTTCATCGGTGTTTTGTTTTGTCTGCACACATAAGATAAGGGCTGAGCTGGGGTGGTATTAAAAACAAAGATGGCGGACGTGTCTCCACTTCTTTCAACTGAACAAACGTTAAGTTGAGATGTCGCAGAGACAGGTGCTGCCATCTTGGTCTGGTTGGCGTCAGTTGCATACTGCAGCCAGCCAGCAGGAGGCGATCCAGGTGCTTTGACTTCACTGTTGGGGAATGAATCGTTTCATTCCAGCTCAGAATTAACCATATTTCCTGCCATAACAAACAGCTGAAAACTGGAAAAACACTTTTTTGTTAAGTTGTTTTTAAATTTTAAGTCTAATTAGTGTAGTTTACACATCGAGTCTTATAAACTACGTGTCCGTTGCAGATATATGGTGGCTGGACTTGTAATGCAGCAGTTGAGATGAGTTCATACTCGGACACGACTGGACTGTCTTCTTACTTTCAACAGTCGGTGGATGTAGTCTCTGTACAGACGCTCCTCCGCCTGTCGGAGGCCCAGCTGTTGCTCTGTCAGGGGTCCGTCCTCCGCAGTGGGCCTCACCTCCATGCCCTCTTCAACAGACTGATGCATCAGTGCAGCAGCTTTCACCCCTTTAGAACACAGAGACAAAGCAGTCAACTACAGATACATTTGGAGGGGGAGATAAAGTCATTTCAGGAAAACCGTCCTGCAGACTCACCGTGGGATCTCTCCTTTGCTGGAGTTGCAGTGGAGCTCTTGGTCTGCTCAGCAAGGCCTTTCACAGGTGTACCAGGGACTGCAGGCGAGCCGCTCTCCCTGTTTGCTGAGGGGCTGCTGTCTGCAGAAACAGACGTCCTGGAGTCAGAGGCATGTGCCACCAGCTGCTGCTGTGAGTTTGCCACTTTTCCTTTCCCTCTCTCCCCTGAACTCGTTCTTCCGGTCAGCCTGGTCATCCTGGAGGGCCGTCCTCTCCTCTTATCCTGGGGGATTTCAGTGAAAGTCTTGCCCAGCCCGCGGCCTCCTGCGTTATGTTCATCCTTTGCAGCGGTGAGGTTTTCTTGTCTGCGGGGGGCAGACTTGGCGCCCTCCCTCTGTGCAGGAGCCTCTTTGTGTGACTTCTCACCGGACGAAGCTTTGGCTCCTCTGGGCTGAGACTGTCTGCCTGATTTTACTGGACTTTTGGACTCATCCATCCCTCCTGTCCTGCTGCTCTTGTCCCTGGTGGAGTCAACACCACGCTGAGGATCACCAGGGAGGCTGGCCACCTTAAGTCTATGTAAAAAATGAGAGAAGTTATAACCATCGGAGCAAAACTACATCGATGGCCTGTTGTGTCTTCTCTACCATCCAAGTGGAGCCAACTGACCACAATACATATGAAAAACTTATTTTGCATATAACTTTTGAGTGAAAGTCAATTTATAGAGAACATACAATCTTTGGTCCTATGTAAAATGTTCTAAACGTTATCAAAAGATTTCTGGTCAAGCTGCTGAAAAAGTTCTTTCTGCTGTTTTACAACAACGTTTACAACACACACAGCATTGCTGCAACTTTGGACTTTATTACTGAAACCGAGGAATGGATATCTTTCTTTGTGGTCAAAACCTGGCACCAACAAATGCAATCCTTATCACACTCTATTTATTATCTGACAGGATTGTAACTGACTTTGATTTTCACTTGATTGGCTAATCTGTACTTGCCGAGGCTGAAACCAGAGAATGGAGGCAGGTCGGCCAAATGTCTCAGACTGACTTTACAATTAATCCTAAAAACTTTCCATTTATTAATTGACTGATCCTTCGCATCTAGCACGCGCAGTAAAACAATGAGAGTGGGACATGAGTAACAGACTCTAGGTCCAAAGAAAACTAAGAGGGGAGTTGAGAGGTGAGAAAGCACTGCCAGCATGCTGAGCGAGCAGCAGAGTCTGTGAACCTACAGGCTTTAGCAGAGACACACCACTGAATCACATACACTATGCACTGAAGGTGCATGAATACTTATTCAAAAACCACTAAGAAAACAGTGCAGGGAGGCTTAAAAGCAGGAGTAACATTAGGGCTGTTCTTTGTTCCAGTTTCTGCTTAAATCTCCATTAATTAAGGGGTGAGTTGTAATCTTTTGAGGCAGTTCCTTCATCTCTTTTGCTTAATCAACCAGAATGTTTCTGTTTATCCCATCTGCTACCACTGTAAACTGAGATTATAAACTTTGGGTTTTGGCCTGCAACAAAACAAGAAAGCTTCAGAAATCACCTCAACTTTCAAAATAAGTGATGCTATTTTTCTGAACATCTTAAAATCCGATAGGTCAAAATTACAAATACCAGCTTGACTGATAATAAAGTTTTAGTTTAAGTGCAAAATAGTGCTAATTATAAATGTCCCGAGGTTTATTTACCTGCGTACAGCAGGAAAACTGCACATTTATGAATTCAGTGATATAGTTTAAACCACAGCGATGTTTACAGACCGCATAAACACAAACACCTCGCACACAAACAGAGCCAGAGCGGATAGTGCGCTGATGCTCCCGATGTTACGTCCAATTCTGTTCCCCCAGCTAAATGCGTCCCCCCGCACGGGCGGTGTGTTAGGGGTTAATTTCAGGTAATGTGAGGTTATTGGTGGGTGTCGCAGCCATTAACCAAAAGCTGATGTTAGTTTCCGTTACGAGTGAAACGAAACTGAAGAAGTGGAGGGTACATGCTCCGACACAACACTGACTTGACTTCACGTTAGCTCAACTTCCAAAACAGGAACGAAAAGGGGAGGGGGTCATCACGCACGCAGATAGTAACGGCTACATTAAATGCTCACCATTAAACCAAAACTGCGTTTCCTGTGTTATAGGACGGACTCGCGTTGACTTCCCGGCGACTCTTCGCTTAGCCGACTTTGGCGTTAGCTGTCTTCGAAAGCTAGCTAACGTTAGCCGCTGTGCCCGGTCGTCCGGCTGTGCTAGCTAACGGGAAATAAATAATACTGGCACACAGTTGCCACAGCAGCAAGTCGTTAAACACCGAATAAAACGCAACTTCGACCGTTACAACACGGAAGAGCGCGTGCTAACTTACTTCCGAGCTCTAAAGTTGATTTCGGATTATTGTTTAGCTGTCTCCATGGTTCTGTTCTGAATAATGTTTTTCAAATCCCACGGCCCTGGTCAAAACAGCAACCATTGACGCCATGTTAATACATCACCGCGCTGCATTGTGGGAGTGCCAGTGATGATGAAGAGGGGCGTGTGATTTGACGCGTTCAAATGCCGCTCGGAATGTCTAACAACTGTGACGACTTACTTTCTTTCTTTCTTTCTTTCTTTCTTCCTGTGAATCATAGATACAAATAATAAAAGCGAGCAAAATAAATATTTAGTGTTCTTTTAAACTTCAACACAAGACAAGTAGTCAAAATGTATTTAATTGTAATTAAAATTAGAGTTTTTATGTTTTACAGAATTTGCTGTGGCCAAATGTTATTTTCTTCTATAGTTGTTTTTTCTGGGGGGTTCTACTAAAATATACACACAAGAGGGTTGTTTCTATGTGTATTTCACGTGGAAATTACTTTTCTAACAGACTAACTGCACATTTTTAAAATTATGAGCATATTGTTCATAATTATAATGTGGAGGTTATGAAGTGGAGCCGGTTCCAGATGTTTAGCTGAGATAAATTCAGAGCTGCTGTCTCTTTCTTCTTCATACATCCGTGGCCTCTTTACCTGCTCCAAAGAGCTGATTTAAATTGGAAAAGCTGTGGCATACAGTATGTAGGCCACTCAAACTAAAATTAAATTTCAGAACAAAACATAATATACCTGTCTCAGGTCTGCGCAGGACCTAATTATTCTCGTTTAATCGCTTAAATTCCCGCACAAATGAGGCCCAGTTTGTGAAAACGTCTCTCACAGCGGAGCAGAGTTGAGGTTTCCTTCTGTATTTTTGGCCTGTGTTCATTTGTTTTCCTCTGGAAAGAAGTAGGCCACGCTGTGTATGCCTTAATTTGCCTAATGAGCTGAGAGTAAGAGGAGGAAAAGTTTTTGCTCCAATTCCAGCCCAGTCCACTGCGCCTTCAAAATAAAAGCACCAGACTCCCCTTCAGCTGCAGCGCACACATAAAGACCAGCACATCGGAAAGTGTGCGCCACGCTGGTGATCACTGGAGTTTAAATAATTAGAAACATTAAGCTGTTCAACATTTTAGTTTTATGCTGTCATTTATATTTGACTTTCCATTTGAAGCTAATTTGCAGGCATGAAACCTTCTAAGATAAATCTGGTTTACTGTTTATATCCCGGACAAATTAACTACAATAAAAACTTATTTGTCTGTATAATGAAAGGAATAAGGCTGATGAAACGTTTTAGTGACAAAATATTAATGGTAGATAATAATTATGGCAGACTTAATGAATTACTTCTTTAAATAATTAATTTTTAGATATTTATTCAGAATAATGGAACGATTGGTCCGAATTTTAATTTTTTTTTAGTTTTTATTTATTTACTATTGCATGACATACATAAATGTGCAGAGCACGACAAAAACAAAAAAAACCCAAAACAACGGCATAACAGTGACGAATGACCTGGGATAGTAAGAGGGGAAAATGCTTTTCTAACCTTTTTTTCAAATTAAAGACTTGTGTAATTTTACTTCCTAATGGTTTAAGTCCTAATTTGATTTTCTATCAGAATAACATCCTTTATATATTATCTAATATGTTTTGTGTATTTTAAACATACTTACTTTGACGTAGTTTATGCAGAAAACATATTTTTGACACTTGACATTGTAACTTCTGCAGCACAGATGCTTTTATTTTGTAAGTGGCGGCCGATCCAGGAAGTGTTGTCCCTCATTCCTGTCTGTAACCTGACTGCCGGGGACGGAGGAGGTCTGCAGGACTCAAAAGAAGTTTCGTCGCTGTTGCGTTGGCAGTTTGACCGTCATGATGCTTCCTGCAGCGCTCACCGTGTTCCTGACCGTACTGAGCCTCACCGAGAGCAAACAGAAAGACTTTTATACTTTTAAAGTGGTGAACAGCAGGGGGAAGTTAGTGTCCCTGGAAAAGTACCGGGGCTCGGTAAGTCTGGGTCTGATCAGCTGCGTTTTCCAGCTGATATGTCGGTGATGTTGTGTGTCTCTAACCAGTCCCTCTGCATGTCGCCCGGTTGCATGAATGAATGTTGCATGGGCATGTTTATTAATTATTTGTCCCACTTAACATTTTGTCTGTAGATGTATTAACATAGTCCTGCTGCACATCAGTCTGGCTGCATCCCCGCTCGGGATGTCCCGTCATGTAGCCCCGCTAGCCTACGTGGCAAGAGGCCTGCAGAGCCCCTGCAGGCTGCAGGAGCTTCATAGATCTTTCATTCAAACAAGGTACAGATCACCACACCGGATTATCTCTAATCCGCCTTTAGCAGACTGATACAGTACACTTCATGAAAACAGTGCATGCTTTATTGAACTTATCTGAGTCAATAAAGGAGACGAACGTGCAGGATTTGGTTTGCAGGTAGTTTCTACCTATGAACGCTTTGTTGCATTTAGCCAGTCAAGGTTTGTCCAGCATAGTTTATTTTAAAATGCATCTCATGACAGAAAAGTAGAACAGGGTAATAAAAAGTTAAATGTTTTAATTTGTGGGCAGAACACTTGTTATGAGACAGTTGACAGTTGGATTTAAAGTTATGTTATAAACACCGATCAGGCAGACAGGTCACAAACAGACAATAATACTACAGAGACACCAAGGGATGCAAAACAAACACAAAGCCATGCAAAGCAGCCACACGATGACCACAGATGAAACACAACCATGAATGTCAAACAGAAGCAGAGCTACTGTAAAGAAACAAAGGTAGCACAGAAAAACACAACAGACTCAAAAATACCCCCAAAAAGATGCAAAACAATCACACGGAGATCAGCTGGAGACACAATACGGGCATAAAGAGACCTTAAACTGCAGCACATGGATACACAACTACCAGGAGCAGACACAGAACAGCCCTAAAGAGACACTGAGGCATCACACACAGAGAAAACAACAACTACAGAGACACAAAAACACCACAAAGCGATGAAAACCAACCACAGAGAGACACAGAACGGTGACAAAGTGACACACAACCAGCACAAATACAGTCAAAGCCACTATAAAGACACTGTGTGTGTGTCTCAGTGAGATCACATTTTGGATTTACCCTTTGAACAAAATGTGTGTGTGAATAAAGCTACCTTGACTGATGTTATTCATGCAACACCTCAAAAAACTTTGTGGCACAATAAAAAAAACTAAGCAGGCTACAACGAACTTCCACGCAAAACAGCTGTTAGTGCAAACTGCAAAGGAGCTAATAGATTCCTGTGGTTTGTGAACGTCACAACTCTGATATGAAGGTGTCCATAAATCCTCATAATTACCACACCTGGTTTATATAACAGTCTCATGTTGTTTCCAGGAAGGAGTTTGGTCTTTATTTCGAACTGTGTTGTTCAGAGTTCACTTCATGAGGTTGTCAGACATGGAGTCGCTTCATCGTGACACTAGATGTCAGCAGGAGACGGCAAACCGGGAAATGAACTCACAGAACGTGCGTGCTTACCTCTGCCACTGCAGACACTCCTCTGTTATGAGCACCAGGCTGAAACATGTGACATGTGTTACCCTGCACTAACAACTGGTCCTGTGCAGCGCACCTGTGCAGGCGCATCAGTCAGCGCTTCACTAACGCAACAAGTTAACAACGAAAGCGTCTGATCGCATGTGCAAACCCTGACTTTCAATAGGAAACTGACCTTTTCTGTCTGAATCATATTTACAGTGTGTGCATGTGTACAGTATATACACATGCATTCATACTGTATATGTGGTTACATAGGATCTAACGCTGAACTGATATCAGCAGCACATTTATCTGCTCTTTTCTATTTTATGTCACTAAAATGAATTTTGATGGTTTTTAAAATAAGATACTTTGAGTTTTCCCACTTCTAAAGACTAAATTGCAGTTTAATAGCAGCTAAATATTGGTTGTTTTTTTTTTTACAAATCTACAGTGGTTTAACCAGCGGCGAGCAAGCATTAGGTTCCTTTGCTGAAGTAGAAGCACCACTGGGGTTATGTAAAAACACTCACAGACATCACAGACATCTGCAACACAACATGAGACCCAACTAGCTTTTTATAAAAGGTTGCAAGCTGACAAAGCTGTGAACTGCTGGTTTAATCTTTAATAATGATTTGCATTTAATAAACTATGTAAAATCCTAAACTTATCCTTAATCCTAAAGTAAATCCACTTAGTTACTCTCCTGCACATGCTGCTGCAGTGTGACGGTTGCGTTTCCGTGGCTGCAGGTGTCCCTGGTGGTGAACGTGGCCAGTGAATGCGGCTTCACCGAGGAGCACTACAAAGACCTGCAGCAGCTCCAGCGGGACTTTGGGCCGTACCACTTCAACGTGCTGGCCTTCCCCTGCAACCAGTTCGGGCAGCAGGAGCCCGGCAGCGACAAGGAGATCGACAGCTTCGTGCGCAGAGTCTACGGCGTCTCCTTCCCTCTGTTCAGCAAAATCGCCGTCGTCGGAACCGGAGCCAACAACGTGTACAGGCACCTCGCTGGTGAGCGAGCTGTGATGCTGTTTGGCTGGAGTTTGCATCACATCCAGATGTTTTCCAGGCTGAGTCTGAGTCGAGGCTGTTAATCGTGATGCCACGCCCCCTTTTCATGACATCACATAAACTGAAACTGATCAGAAACGTTAACACTCAAAGTTTGCCCCATCTGCCCACATTGAGGGGGCGGGGGCTTACGTCCTGCAGCCAGCCACCAGGGGGCGATCCAGATGTGTTAGCTTCACTTTTGGGGAGGTGCCTAGTCGGCCATTGTTATATACAGTCCATGTGACACAGTTCTGGAGGCACTGGGGCTTAGCAGGGGGTGTGGGTTCGAACAATGATGCCAGGACATTTTTACATTTTGAAATCACAATTTTTTTTGCAAATATTGTCCTTTTACTGAGTCATATTTGTGTTAGTGATGAAGATTAGGACTACTTAGTACCCTAAAAACAAAGCATGACAGGGCAGACAGGTGGAAGTGCCTCTAGGTGGAGCTCATCACTGAAATAAATCATAAGTATGTTTCAAAGATTTCATGTCATCTTCTTCTTCTGTCTTCCTCTGCAGAGACTTCTGGAAAGGAGCCCGACTGGAATTTCTGGAAGTACCTGATCGACGTAAACGGGAAAGTGGTGGATGCATGGGGACCAAAAGTTTCTGTCAGAGAAATCCGACCCAAAATATCCGAAATGGTGCGACAGATCATCTTAAAGAGGAAAGAAGAGCTTTAACTTAACTAACTGTTTGAGGACGGTTTAGTGTTCTGCAGTGTGAGGGTTAAACGTCTCGGTACATGAACCAAAGGGATGAACTGGACACATTGTGTTTTGCTCGTACAATCGGACTTCATTAGAACAAACCTCTCAATTCAAGTCACACGGCGAAAGCGACTTTGACTTGCTCTCTGGAAGCACTGATGAGACATCGCTATGTCTTTAAAGTCACTGCCACGTTTTATATGTATGACGTGTGAAAACGCAGCTTAAAGCCAAAGAGCTCCTGTTTCCCTGTTTGTGAGTCCCGTGGATCATGTGTTTGGGTTTAGATTTTTTGTTCATTCTCACTTGTTAAATAAAGTTTTACTGTGATGAGTTTATGTTACAGCCACTGAAAGAATACGCTGTGTGTGTTTCTATAAAGCATGTAAATAAGAATAGAGTGAAACCTCCAGATGTTTGACACTGTGCTACAAGGAAACTATCAGATTTGGCCAAAAAGATGAATTATATTTTATACCAACTAACAACTAGAGCTCCAGATGTAATGGGCTGATGGACTTCACACACAAAACAAAGCCACCAGCGACTTTATTATTAAAAAAAGTAGTAAATAAAACAGAAGCTGTGGAAATGCTGCCTGAAATTCACCAATTTCCACTGAGAAAACACCGGAAACAGGATAAGAAATGGATAAAAACTACTAATAAATAATAAAATAATGAGATAAATAAGCTAATGAGATAAATTAATAACATTCTTTAAAAAGAAAACAATTCAAAAGATAAAAATATAAATTAAAAGATAAAAAACACATTAGATTATTAAAATCAAAAATCAATTTGGTCCAATTAAAAGCCAGGTTTTTAATCAGCATTTTATCAGTCCTTTAACATGTAGAACAACAGCAGCGGCTAAAGTCTAAAGGTACACACACTTATAATAACACTCGGCATGACACTCCAACAACAAAAGCAGATGCAGAAAACTAGTTTTTATCCCATGATGCCTCAGTGCAACAAGCCCTTGTGGTGTTATTATTAGAGTCGTATGATTGGAGCGTAATGTCTGATCTCACCGTGTCAGAACAAAGGAGCGACATGTTTGAGCAGGTGCTGAGTCACTGCTTTGATGTCCTGACACATCGATTCCATCAGCTCATTCATCGTGGACTGAAAAGATAAAAAGGTGTTGTTCCATCGCGGAGACTGTTGTGCACAACTGGAAATGCAACATTGAAGTCAGAGGATCGTCCCAATGCGATGCTGTTGGAGAAGCTGTAGATCAATAATCTCTTATAATGTCCAAATGTGTGCTTTTAAATACATTCTAATTACAAGTTATTATACTTGACGTTAATGACACTTGAACAGTAAATCAGTGAGGCATTTTTGGAAAGAAAGGAAATAAAAGTTTATATTTTACATTTTCCTGTCACTTAATGGCAGACATGTGACTATTCTATTCTTCTTCTATATGTTTACAGTTTGTTTACAGTAGATATGTATCTTGACGTGCACAGCTCATCCCAGTGATCCTTCAGATTTCGGTTGCTCCCAGACTGTGAGAACGTTGCCACACCTCCTTTTGAACAGACACTGTTACACCCTCCATTTTCACATCACAATAAGATTTCTCATCCAAAACTGTACAAGGTGTGAAGTCAGCCGTGCCCGGGGTTACTTGTAAACAATGCCACCAGCTACATTATTTACGCTTCTTTAGCTGCTCAGTGTGCATCACTATCCAAATGCCATGGTTATTAATCATGCTAAAAACAAAGGAGGATTTAATTCAATGCTACTTTTCATAAAAAACTTTGAAAAAAGTAATAAAGATATGAATAAAAACCATAAATGCAGTGCACTGAATTATGCTTACGCTAGATTTAAGATTGTGCAGATTCACTTAAATGCATTATGAGTACTTCACTGCTAAATAAAGGAACAACCACAACAGATTCATGTGTTTATGTGCTGATTCATGTGTAATAAGTAATGTGTTAAAAGGGAAGCGGGCCAGCTGCCTGCATGGGCACTGGACCTTTGTGTTACACCACTTTGTTAAATCAATTGTGAAAAACATGGCTGTATGCAAGTTGCTTGACCAAATGCCATTTGTTTGTAACTCTGTTTACATCAAAACACCACAGATAAATGGTTGTTGTCTCATGTCAGAAAAGCTTTATTTAACAGAATATAATATAGTCTGTAAAGTAGGTCTGACTCCATTACATTAGACTGCTGCAACATCTTTTATGTGATACAGAAAAAAAATAATTAAAATATTTATAGAAAAAAATGAGTCACATAATAAATTAGGGTGAATAAATAATATGTGAACGAACACAAATTCTGTTTAATTAGAAAAATGATTGATTATAGGATGACATTTACTTCTATAGTACCTGTTAGACAGTAGCAGTACTTGGTCCTGAGGCTGCAGAGCTGTGTTGTACTGTCAGGTAACTGCACGGCTCTGAATCAGCGTCCTCATTGTTCACCACATTGATAATTTGGGGTTGTTCTTTGTTTTTATGTACAATGTGACATCAGATTGTTCTACAGACAGTGAGATAGTTGATAAAATGTGCAGTGGCTCCCTCCATATCCCTCCCACCTCTGCCTCCGACTCCATCCCTCTTTCTCCCTGCATGTTGGATTATTTAGCTCCTGCAACATCTAAACAAAGACACTGAGCTGTAAACCCAAGTCCAGGCTTCAAAAGGTCATTTCAGAGTCCTTCTGGAGGCATCACAGGTGCCCTAAAGCTGTTCTGTCTACCAGAGGGTAAACATCAGCAGTCCAAGCAGCAGATGGATCATAGCCAGTCTGGTACAGCAGGCGTCACTGGTAGTTGTTGTAGTTGTGGCCGATTGTGTTGCTGCATTGGAGGATGTTGCTGGAGCAGCGGTTGCTGCTGTTGTTACAGTTGCGGCAGCAGTTGTTGTTGTACTTGGGGCAGCAGTTGTGGTTGTTATAGTTGCGGCAGCAGTTGTGGTTGCTGTTGGGGCAGCAGTTGTTGTAGTTGGGGCAGCAGTTGTTATAGTTGCGGCAGCAGTTGTGGTTGCTGTTGGGGCAGCAGTTGTTGTTGAGCTGCAGTTGTTGTTGCTGGGGCAGCAAAGTTGTTGTTGTTGTGCCGTTGTTGCCGTAGTTAAAGGTTGTTGTTATAGTTGCCGGCAGTTAGCTTCGGTTGCTGGGTTGGGGCTGTTGTTGCCGTTGTTGTGCTGTTGTTATTGTTGGTAGTCGATGTTGTTGTTGTTGCTGAGTTTCAGTTGTTGTTGTTGGGGCCGCAGCTGTTGTTGTTGTGCTGTTGTTGTTGTTGTTGTTGTTGTGCTGTTATTGTTGTTGTAGTTTTGGAGTTAAGTTGTTGTTGCTGTAGCTGGAGTCGCAGTTGTTGTCAGAAGCTGATGTTAAGTTGTTGTAGTTGGAGCTGCAGTTGTTGTTGTAGTTGGAGCAGCAGTTGTTGTAGTTGGGGCAGCAGTTGTTGTAGTTGGAGCAGCAGTTGTTGTTGTAGTTGGAGCTTCAGTTGTTGTAGTTGGTGCTGCAGTTGTGGTTGTAGTTGGAGCTGCAGTTGTTGTTGTAGTTGGGGCAGCAGTTGTTGTAGTTGGGGCAGCAGTTGTTGTAGTTGGTGCTGCAGTTGTGGTTGTAGTTGGAGCTGCAGTTGTTGTTGCTGCAGGAGCATTACACAAACTCGTCCCACAGCAAGTCGGTCCGCTGGAGATGGTTCCCAGACTCTGCAGGAATGGTAGGCTGCCCAGGCTGGCAGGAGCTGCACACAGGTTTTGAGATGCACAGCCAAAGGCTGGAGAAGTGCTGGACCCACTCGTCACTGTAGAAGAAAAGGTGTGGTAGAAACACTGTCGTGAAAACATTTTACATTTGAATGATTTTCCAGATTCACGTGTGTTAATTAGTTTGAAATACTGTTTCAGTTGTAAAGTATATTAGTAGAGAAGACTTTGTGCCGTAAAGACTCACCACTCGCTTGAAAGCACTGGTCTTCCAGTCCCTGACATTGTAACGGAGTGGTGCATTGAGCGGAGGTACACGAGTAACACTGCAGGCTGTTATCTGTCGGAGCTGTGGGGACTGAAACAGAACAACATTATTCATTCTCAGAAGAGAGAACATTAAAGAGCTGCAAGATGAACTAGAACAAGATTGAGCTACTGATGTGTGCATACTAACAAGCTAAAGTTGCTGAGTTGCAGTTGTCCGTGTTGCAGCACTGAGCAGATGCAACTGCACCTGCAACACCCAAGTTGGCTGAAAACGTCTGATCGCCTGTGGTTGGACACAGGGAGGACGATGCACACGCTTTGAAGATTTGCTGTCCTGTGGTTCCAGATGATGTTGCTGTAATATTAAGTAAAGTTTGTTGATGTCAGTGGAAAGAACACATCAGTTTGCAGTTCATGTTTTTCACTGAGAAGTCAAAGAAATAACTACCTAGGATGGAAGCTGTTATACACATCGTCTCTGAGGAACAGGTCACTGGTGCTGTGCCTGAACACTGCGTGTCGGTGCAAGTTATACACTGAAGTGCTCCAGCTGTAATGTAGAGAAAAATATGAATAATGATCACATCTGGAATGTCAAATCAAACGTCTGAAGGGTTTGATGGGCTGGCATCATCTTCTTCTTCTTCTAATATAGAATAAGTGTAGTTACCTGTGCTGGAGAGAGTCCAGATGAGAGTCAGAGAAAGGATCAGCTTCATCGTGATGGACAGGGAAGTGCTGTTGATTCGTCTTCATGGATGGTGATACCAGCAGTACTGCTGCTCTTTATATACTGCAGGTGCTCAAGCAGTTATTGACATATGCATGTGTGTGAAAAAGCCTCCAGGGAATGGTGTTCCTGCTATTTTAACAGACTGACCATTCAGACACTCGCCTTCTCCTTTGTGACACAAACTATCGTCATGTCAACACACCCTCACACACCCTTTTTTTATTGTAGCGTTTACTTCTGCAGGACTGCACATCAGAAACAGGCCATTCTGCATAACGAGTGCTCAGCTTTTGTACTTTGAGTGCATTTTGACATTAATTCTTCTCAAACATAAATAATTTCACCATAAATCACTTTAATTGTCCATTTTAATGATTCTGATGTCCTTCTTTTAATATCTTTGATGTGTGGGCGGGGATCTGTCTCTTTTTAGTTTACATGTTTTGCTGATATGATTCAGTTTTTGCTTCCTGGTAGAGATCATGAGATGTGTCTGTTTTAACCTCATTAATGGAATATTGTTATATAACTGGGAGACTTTTAATCATTTTTACAAAGAAGCAGGAGTGCATCGCTTTTCATATTTAGTTTGTTGTTTTATTTCCTGTCAGCGAATGGAAAACATGATGAAAGACAAACAATATAAGAATGTTCTCTCAGCATTAAAACTCCAACACACCGTCATTCTCTTGTACACAGATTCTCATTGTCCAAACTATATATAGGCACATCCTTACTCACACTTTATTATTATGATATCTCTTACATGCTTTTTTTGTTTTTCCATCATCTGGAATGTTGAAACTGTCAGTGCGTCTGTGCACCATTCACTGATGGCATAGACTACGTGAACTGCAAGTCATATCCTCCCCCAACACTGTGGCGTGTTTAATGCTTCACTCCTTTTAGATTATTTTCCATTTTTTCCTTGTTTTATTTTTATTTTTTTATTATTATTATTTAATTATATATGTACTTTAATATTTTTGGAGTTTTATTTCATATATTGTGTCTTTTACCATATAACCTTGGTTTTGCTTTTCTTGGTAAAGGTGTTACACAACTAAATAGAGTCTAACCAATATCTGTAACTTTAGCAGTACTGCTGTTTATATCATTTAATATGATATGTGATATGTACACCACCGTGTTTTATATATATAGATGTGACAGTCTTATTGTTTGTGTGTTGCTGTGACTCCAAGTCTCTGCAGAAACATTGGCTTGAGTCTCTTTAATATACAGTGATGTGTTGCTGTGACTCCAGTCTCTGCAGAGCATTGAAGCTAGTCTGCTATACAGTGATGTGTGCTGTGACTCCAGAGTCTCTGCAGAGCATTGAAAGCCAGTCTCATACTATACAGTGATGTGTGTTTGCGGCTCAAGTCTCTGCAGTGAGTCTTTGCTTTAGCTACAGTGATGTGTTTCAGAAAGCAGCTTCTGACCTTTGCAGAGCCTCATCGCTGCTGAAAGCTCGGTTTCACTGCAACTGAGACGTTGTTCATCAGAGAGTTTGTATCCTGGGTTCGGAAGCATGAAGTCTCTGAAGGTGATGAAGGCCACCTCTAGAATAGAGCCCTATTGGCATTTGGGTGCTCATGGTGTGGTGAGCCACTTTTACATATATATACTTCAATAATATTAGGCAGGTCTGAAATGGGCCATTCTGCATAACAGAGTGCTCAGTTTTCCTTTGAGCAATTTTGGCTAAATTCTTTTCCTTTTGTTTGCGTGACTGTGTTGCGGTATGTCTACACTGTTGTATCGCTGCTTTTATGACCTCCAGTACTTCTTTCAGTAGTAGTTTGAGGGATTCATTTGTTTATTCTTTATTATATTCCACTGTTTCTACCAGCTCTGCCCACTTTAACTCTATGTTTTAACATATTTGATAACTATACATTTATACATAAAAATTCATAATATATACAACAAGTTTAGTTTTGCATGTCTGGTCCAGATCACCCTTATTTCTGTATAACTGTATGTGTCCTCTGTACAGTAATAATAGTAATAATAATAACACAATACATGATTGTTTTTTATTCTGTCAGCACCGGTGAAGTCTTGTGACTTGAAGGAGTTAGTCAACAGGTGAACAGAGGGCAGCTGTTTGATTTCCTGTTATTTATTTGTTGTAGTGCTGATGCTACCTGACTTTACTGCTGTTGTTGGACTGGCGCCACTGGCGCTCAGATCACTTGTACTATTCAACAATGTGTTGTGTGATACTCTATATCATTTTCAATTTCCAAATTGCACTTACGCTTTACTAAAATATCTTTTTCACTCTTGTTTGTTAGTTACTCGTATATTAGTTACTTTGTTCAGATGAATAAATGCCATCGTTGATAATCATGGCGTGTCTGGTAATATGACTAAGATAAATAACATGGCTCTTGACATTAAAACCAACACCTCAGACTCAATTAGCAGCTTACCAGCGCTTTTTGTAGCCAGCTCGTCTTTCACCTTCAACCGTCAGGCTAGGGTGTTTAATCGCGTTCTTTGAAAACGTTGGAGTTCAGGATGATTGGATGATCGGATCGATTGCAGTAAATACAGTCGATGTACCCGTTCTACTACGTGTTGAAGGAGGCTGAGCGAAAGCGAAACTCTCATTTACTAAATCAGTTCCTCTACTGCGTTCTGTGAGCTTTGGGTCATGACTGAAGGACAAGATCCCGCGGATGGCGGCCAGAAAATGGGTTTCCTCCGCGGGTGGCAGGGTGTAGGGTGCACCCCTTGTGATAGGGTGAAGCTCTGTCGCAGGAGGGAGGCTCAAAGAGTAGAGCCTGCTGCTCCTCCACGCCAGTGGAGTCAGCTGAGGTGGCCAGGCATCTGTTGCGGAATGCCTCCCAGGGCATGCCTCCTGGGGGAGGTGCTCTGGGCATATCCAACCTGGAGGCCCAGGAGAGTCTGAGGACACGTTGGAGGGACTATGTCTCTCAACTGGCCTGGGAATGCCTTGGGATCCTCCCGGAGGAGCTGGAGGAGGTGTCTGGGGAGAGGGAAGTCTGGGCATCCTGCTCAGGCTGCTGGCGACCCGGAAGAAGATGGATGGATAAATGGATAGTTCAGGATGAGGACACAGGTAATGTAACATCTTCTCTGTGCCAGCATCGCTGCACAGTGGAGTGGTGCACCGCCACTACTGGACACCTTCCTGCAGTTTAGTGATGAAACAGAGGGGTTTTGATTTGCCGTTCTGATCAGCTTTTTGAACAGTTCTCCCCAAGAGTTTTCTTGCTCTGATCCCTTCCAGATCTCATCTTGACCTCTACAGTTCCCATCAACAGCCATTTCTTAATTACACTTCACATTGTGGGACGTGCAAGCTGAAAATGCTTCTTCTTGTAGCCTTCCCCTGCTCTGTGGGCACCGACAACTTTCATTTTCAGAGTCTTATGAAGCTGCTTAGAGTAACCCAAGGTTGATTAGTGTTTGCGCAAGGTTTGAAGTATTTCACAGCTTTGAAACTGCATCAGCTGGCACTTCCTCATCACAGTTGTTCACATGCCTAGCAAGCTGATTAAGATCTGAGCGTGTAAAAACTTTCACAAAGAATCTGAGACTCTGGAACACTTAGGATGCCCAGACTTTTGCAAATGCCACAACTATGTTTTTATATTTTTCATTTTTTTAAACTTATGAAATAAAAACTATCTATGTGGGAATGTTTGCTGGTTGTAATTGTGTTTTTCTGCCCATTTTATGAATTAAAGCAGAGTCTCAAACAACAGTAGATGGTGCTGCAGGGAGAGCTCTGAAAACCTGCTATCTGATGCAGCAAGCTGAATGTTCAGTGTCATCAATCAATTCAGCGTTATAATCATGCTGTTTTCAGCACTTTGTTGCTGTGTATTGCCCGTCTAAAATGTTAATTTTTCAGTAAGTGCTGGTGTGTGTGTGTGAATCTCTCAGCCTGCACCGTGCTTTGCAGTGAGGTACCAGCGCCACAAGATGTCAGCAGCTCCATTTAAAGCGCTGCGTATGATTTTATTTTGAAAGTGGTACAGGAAGTGTTGGGCTTGCAAAGCAGCACGCAGTAATAGAGAAAAGAGGAGAAACAATAAGACAAGAGGGTTTTAACAAACAGAGAATCAGAAACAAATGCATGCCTCTCTGCAGAATCAACACAAAACAAAAAGACAACAGCCACTTTTGTTTCCTACAAACCAAGATGGCGGTTGACAGAATGTAAAAATCGAGGCTTAAAATCAGCAGCAACTTACCATCCTGTTCCTCTTCTTCCTCTGTGGTGTTTAAAGATGTAGCTGTCAACAACTCAGCCTTATCCCCTTAAGTTTTTCGTGTGAATCTTAATGGTGGTGGTATGTGGGTGTGAAAAGATGAAAAGATTGTGAGTTGATGCATCTTGGAAAACCCTACTAAGAGATTACTTCTCCATGGAAAACCTGTCATCTTCTGTCCAACATCATTCCCTCCTGGTCTTCTCTCATGAGCTTTCCACAATTGTGAGTCTGATGATCCTCTTTGCCTGAAAAATAACCATGAATACACAACATTTCTATGCACAGCTGCCCACATCCACACACTTCAGCTTAGATCCATACATATCATGGGGGTGGGGGATGAGTGGATGTGGTGTGAAGGGACGGGGGCACGGGAAGAAACAAATAATCAATTTTTCAGTTTCTCATTTCTCTTTTGATGGACAGAGTGGTAGATGAAAACACCAACAACTTGAAAACAAATGAAGACAAAACATATGGGGTAAGCGTGTTGTGTGTGAGGTGGCCTGGGTTGGAGGGCATCCTGGGTGGTGGGGGATGGGTGGTAGCTCGCCCTGCTGCACTTTTCCCTGACATCCCATCGTGGCACATCATGGGGCACATATGGAAAAGAGAGATGGCACATCCTTAAACGCCTATTGTTGTTGCTGCTGATGTTGTTGATTCTTATCTATAACTATTATTATCTACACACACACACACACACACACACACACACACACACACACAAACATGCACAGGAGTTTTCAAATTAGATTTTCCTTATCTCTGTTTGTGTTTGTTGACATGCATGTTGTTTGTTTCTTTGTTCTTGTGTCTTTGGTTCTCATTGGTGCCTTTGTATTTGGTATTGGCCACATTGGCCGCAAATAGTGTCCCGTTCATTGTTTGCATAAATAAAAAAGGAAAAGTGGGCATGAGAAGATGCTGGTGTAACTAGTAAACAACAACCTGCACGGGAACAAAGGATGATGATGGAAGATTGGTGTATGTACATGTTGTGAAACTTTGTGGGTAGCAGGGGCAGGAGATAGCCCTTAAGATTAAAATTTAGGTTTTAACATTTACAGATGATATATTGTACTTTTTATACATTATCATAAGATAATATTTGTCATTTTGAATCACCAAAACAAAACACCAGAGGCACCACAGAAAAAAAAGAAACTGTTGTTGTCCCATATGTCGGAAAAACTTTATTTAGACAGGGTGCAATACAGACAGCAAAATAGATCTCACTTGATTACATAAGATTGCTGTAACAGCTATTTAATGTAATGTAATGTAATAACATAAAGAAGGAAATATAAATAGGTGTAAAAATAATGAAAACATTTATATTTATTTACAGATAATTATAATTAGAATTAATTTAAGTGATTCAATAATATGTGAATAAACACAAATACCATTCAATTAAATAACATACTAATAAATGATATAAATAACAATAATAATATGAATGTAGAATAACATTTTACTTTTATGTGATCCATTACACAAAACCAGCACTTGGTCCTGGCAGGCCCCAGAGTAGTGCTGTACTGTCAGGTAACTGCACAGCTCTCAAATTCATTCATCACCACACTGATAATTTGGGATTATTGTTCAACAACGTTAGATTAATAAGATTCAGATTCAGACAGCTTTATCGATCCCAGTAGACAATTCATGGTAGCTTCCCAATCCATCCATCAACAGTAAATAGATCAGTAAAAACAATAAATAGCAATTAAAAGCCCCTGAAACCTCTAACTAAAGAAGGCACTGAGCCATAAACCCATGTCCAGGCTTCAAAAGGTCAGTTCAGAGTCCTTCTGGAGGCGTCACGGGTGCCCTAAGCCTTTCTGTCTACCAGAGGGTAAACATCAGGAGTCCAAGCAGCAGATGGATCACAGCCAGTCTGGTACAGCAGGCGTCACTGGTAGTTGTTGTAGTTGTGGCTGGATGTGTCACTGCATTGCAGGTTCTTGTCTTGGTTACCGGGAGGGCAGTTGTTGTTTTTGTTGGGTCTGTTGTTATTGTGGCTTTCCCTATTGCTGATGTAGTTGGGGCAGTTGTTTTGGTTGTTGGGGCTGTTGTTGGTTTTGGGGGTGTAGTTTTTGTTGGAACTGTCGTTGTTGTCGTTTTTGTGGCTGTTGTTGTGGCAGTAGTTGTTTTTGGGGGTGTAGTTGTTGGGGCTGCAGTTGTTGTTGTTGTCATAGTTTGTGCAGCAGTTGTTGTCGTAGTTGAGGCTGCAGTTGTTGTTGTTGTAGGAGCAGCAGTTCTTGTAGTTGTTGAGGCAGTTGCTATCGTTGTTGTGGCTGTAGATGTTGTGATTGTTTTTGGGGCAGCAGCAGTTGTTGTCATAGTTGGGGCAGCAGTTGTTGTAGTTGTCGGGGCTGTTGTTCTTGTCGTTGTCGGGGCTGCCATTGTTGTTGTGGTTGTTGGGGGTGTAGTTGTTGGGGGTGTGGCTGTTGTTTTTGTGGTTGTTGGGGGTGTAGTTGTTGTTGGGGCTGTTGTTGTTGTGGTTGGGGGTGTAGTTGTTGTTGTTGGGGCTGTTGTTGTTGTTGTGGGTGTAGTTGTTGTTGTTGTCGGGTCTGTTGTTGTTGTGGTTGTTGTGGGTGTAGTTGTTGTCGGGTCTGTAGTTGTTGTGGTTGTTGGGGCTGCCGTTGTTGTTGGGGGTGTAGTTGTTGTTGTTGTCGGGTCTGTTGTTGTTGTGGTTGTTGGGGGTGTAGTTGTTGTCGGGGCAGTTGTTGTTGTGGGTGTAGTTGTTGTTGTTGGGGGTGTAGTTGTTGGGGGTGTAGTAGTAGTAGTCGTTGTCGGATCTGTCGTTGTTATTGTGGTTGCTGGGGCTGTAGATGTCGTGGTTGTTGTTGTTGGGGCTTCAGTTGTTGTTGTTGTCAGGACTGAAGTTGTTGTGGGAGAAGCAGTTGTGGTTGTAGTTGGGTCAGCAGTTGTGGTTGTAGTTGGGGCAGCAGTTGTGGTTGTAGTTGGGGCAGCAGTTGTTGTTGTTGTGGTTGGGTCAGCAGTTGTGGTTGTAGTTGGGGCAGCAGCTGCTGTTAAAGTTGGGGCTGCAGTTGTTGTTGTAGTTTGGGCTGCAGCTGTTGTAGTTGCGACAGCAGTTGTGGTTGTTGTTGGAGCTGCACTTGTGGTTGTAGTTGCGGTAGCAGTTGTTGTGGTTGTAGTTGGGGCTGCAGTTGTTGTTGTGGTTGGGTCAGCAGTTGTTAAAGTTGGGGCTGCAGTTGTCTGGCAAAGCCCTGCAGAACATTTTTATTTAAAAATTGACAACTAGATCAACTGATCAATACAATACAATACATTGATATGCTTTTTAAGCCTAAGTTCAGTTGGCAACTAAGCCAGTAAAACAAGTAAAGACCAGCTGATTCACAAAACTGTGTTTTTCCATCTTAACCCCCAGGGAACAGACCATTTATTATTATTTAATGGAATATTACATTAGCTATTTTTACTTTACTTTCTCCTTTCAAAATGATATGCTACAATTGGGTCTAATCAGCAAAGAGCTTGTCTGACACTCGTTCCCACGTTAATAAATAATGTTTACTCATAGAGTCTGTGAACTAAGTGAACAGAAAACAAAAGTCCAGGCTGCAAGAGGTCTTATCAGAGTCCTTCTGCTGGACTCCTCACTCAGTCAGGTCTCATCTACAACTAACAGTTTTGGTTAACTAAACTAAATCATCTGGCAGTTCAACTCTTTTTTTTTTAAATCAGTCATGGTAAAATGAGAAACGTCTTGAAATCAGTTTGAAATTAGCTTCTCTAGTACCTGCAGAGAGTCTAATATAAGAATAAGTGTAGTTACCTGTGCTGGAGAGAGCCCAGATGAGAGTCAGAGACAGGATCAGCTTCATCGTGATGGACAGGGAAGTGCTGAACCTTAGCTTTCCTCATCCTCTGCCCCTTTATACTGCACAGATGTTGCATAAATTCATGACGTATGCATATGCAAAGCTGCAAACCTCTCTCTCTCAAACACACAAACTTATATGTGCATATATTGCATTCTCCACCTCACTTAGTTTTTAGTTACGTTGCGAATGCAGATTAATAAATAAATATACAAATTATAGTTTTTTTATTGGATAAAACTATATTGATGAAATCCACAGGCTACATGTCAAGTCATCAGCTGCAACAAAGTCATGAACACACTGATGCATCAATGCTTATGCTTGAATATCGTATATATAAAGTATATAAATATGTATATGTGATATAACAGTACTTACGTTTTGCACTTTCAGCGTATTGTGATGCTCAGACTTGTGAACTCATACCCTGGTTATATTCTGCATGCAGGACTCGAGGCAGAGTGTTTCCAAACTGTTTGTACGTCTGCTTTTAAGATCTGGTTCATTCTTTCATCTGTCAACCATTTTCACAATGATCTTTTAATTTTTTGAGTAATTGTTTCAAAGCAAAAATGATCAAAATCACCAGGTTTAAAATTCTCTATTGAAAGGATTTGTTGTTTTTTGTGTTTTATGTCATAGTAGACAAAACATTGACCACTCTTTGATATTTGGGACCAGCCAGTGTATTGATTAATCAGTTAATCTGCAGAAAAATCAATAAAATGTCGCCCTGCTGTGAATCACTCTGTAACATTGTAGACCTAAAATAACTAGAATTCACTGAGAATGAATAATAAACTCATTAACTCATCCAAAGCTGATTGTATTTAGATTTCTGACTGCTGATTGGACAACACATCTGGACAATTTTCAACACTTCATATAGAAAATGGTTTACTAATTAATAATAAAAAAAATCTGCAGATTAATTAGCAACCAAATAATTGTCAATTTAAAATAAACTCACTGCACACATTAGAAATAACAATCTGACCTGCAGCCAGTGAAACAGTAGGCGAGCGTGGAGGCATGCACTCACAGACACACCTGCATCAAGTGGAGGGCGTCAAGCTTCAACTTCCCTTAATCCGATGAGCTCACCTGGTCCCTGAACTCCTCCAACCTGATCAGAGGCACAACAGCGCCGCCCCAACCTCCTGTGGCGCTGCTGCACTGGCAGGCTCAGCAGGGGGCTCCCCCGCGAGGCTGCAACCCAGCTGACCTCCACGCCACAACTCTACGTTTTATTGGACTCAGTCCTGCAATGATCATTCTTACACTCATAAACAAGTATGTATATGTAAGTGTATACATAAATCTATTTTTAATAACCTGTATACACACATACATCTCTCCACCGTCAATAACACTGCATTCTGTAAAATTTAGCATCACTCACGCCATCACACCAAACGGCTCCTGCACCTCTCTGTGTGTAGCACTTTGTGTTTTGCACATGTTGATCAGAGTCTCACTGTGTGTCACTGTGTCCTCTGCACAGTGACAGTACTGTGGAGTCTGAGCTGATATGATTGTGAGACTGTGATTGTATCAAACTGCATTCTGTGCTCGGGCTGTTATGATGTTTTTTTAGCTGACAATTAAGCATCATGCAATGTGCACGCCAACTTAACATAATGACAGAACCGATTCTGAACCCAAGACTCCGAGACCAAGACCAGTTTAAAGCTTTATTTACAAAGTTCAACACAAAATCCCTCTGAACAAGGAAAACACAAAGTAACAAAACAAGCTCAAAAAGGGCGAGAACTAGAAACAAAAGACGACCACGAGGGCGACTTAAATACACATGAGGAAGGGGGAACAGGTGCAAACAATCAGGGCCGGGGAAGACAATCAGACTGGTGGGAAACACAAGAGGAAGGGCAAGCCACCTGAAACGAGAGGGAAGTTAGTACTTTCAAAATAAAACAGGAAGACACAAGACAAGACAAAAAATACTTGACAAATTACTTCACCATGACACATAAGGCACTGCCATCGCTTGGATATGTACATTCAACAATATGATGCTATATGCTATTTCCTGGATTACCAGATAAAAGTGTTCCTGTGTGATTTCAGTCACTGCTGGTTTGCAGGTTTGTGTCTCACCCAAATTATATTTTGTAGTAACCACAAATACCACGAGATGGCAGCCGCAGGTAACGTTGAAGGTTTGTTCTAGGCTTTTTAACCCTTTAACTGCCTGCTCGACCATATGGTATAGCACATTTTGAGTCTTTAGAAATGCAGTGTTTTCATTTTGTTGCTGTATTTGCTCTTGTTGAAATGAAAACCTGCAGTGTTTTGCAGCATATTGCCAGAAATAAAGTGGCTCCATCATTGAAGATTAGATTATATTTGATTTTTTTTTCTGCAGTTTTTGCTTTTTGTATGAATTTCAGCACTTTAACCATGAAGTGAAATCTCAACCATCTGGTAGAAGTTTATATATTAAAAACCCTGGGGTCTGTTGAAAAAGAAATGATTGATTATGGTTATTAGTGACCTAAGGGAACAAAAAATGCAAACAAAAAAATTTTCATTGGTTTTTTTCTTGATGGGGCAGTTAAAGGGTAAAGGAAACAAAGGGATTCTGTCCACTGTTCATTTGACATGGACACAGGAAGTGCTGAGATTTCATTGTTTGCATGCGGTAACACAAAGTCAACAGGGCAAATGGGAACAGATCAGAGAACAGTTAGACAACCTCTCACTCTGCTGCACATGGATTCATTTAAAACAGCTTTACCTGAGGTAAATGTGACAAAAAGTCAGTAAAGACAGTGAATTCTTATTATAGTAGGATGAAACACAAAGGAAAGTTTCCATGAAAACATATTTGTGAGAATTCTTTGTATTTTGTATTCCTCAATCAGAGTTCAGCTGGCAACTGAGCCACTAAGCAGAAAAGTCCAAGTCCAGGCTGCAAGAGGTCTTATCAGAGTCCTTCTGCTGGACTCCTGGCTTCAGCAGAGGGTAAGGACGAGGAGTCCGAGCAGCAGATGGATCACAGCCAGTCCGACGTGGCCCGCGGCGCTGGGAATCGGGGCTGCAGTTGTTGTCTGCGCAACAGTGTTACACAAACTGGTGTTGCAACAGGATAAGTCAGTGGTGACGTAACCCGAAGTCATGTTGGCCATGATCGCAAAATTCTCACACGCACTCTCAGATGCACAGCCAGCTGTTGAAGTGGTGTTGGACCCATACGTCACTGTGGATGAAAGATCACAGTTTCACCACACAAACTATATATTTTGTGGATTGATGATAAAAATAGCAATGCCACAGTGGACAAACAACTCAGTAATGTTACAACACTGCACCAATTTAGATCTTTCACTGAGATGTTCCCAAAACATGAGCCGTACCTCGATTATTTTGAACAGGCTTGAAGACAACAACAATATAACGTTTGTGCAAATCACACCAAACATGAAGAGCTGCACTGAGTGTTGGGGTTTTCTGGGGGCATATGTTGTAAAACAGCTACACAAAATGACCGGTGATCTAAATGAGCTCAAAATCATTTTTGTGTCATCGTTGTATCATGAAAACTCACCAGTGTATTGCAGGCAGTGGTCCTGGTTTCCCTGACATTGTATTGGAGTTGTGCATTCAGAGCCGTTGCAAGAGTAACACTGCAGGCCGTTATTGGTCTGATTTAGAAGGACTGAAACAGAGAAAAACACCATTTATCTGTTGGAGAGAGAACATTAAAGTCGTAAATGAGCAGCCAACGTGTGCATACGTACCAGAGAGAGTCTCAGAGTTGCAGTTGTCTGTGTTGCAGCACCTCAAACTTGAAATTTGGTTGGTGGCACCAAAGTTGACTGAAAATGTCTGATTGCCTGAGGTTGGACATGCGGAGGATGATGTACACCCTCTGTGGATGAGCTGTGTTGTATTTCCAAATAAAGTTACTACAAAATCAAATGACGTTTGTTAATGTCGATGGAAAGAACACATCAGTTTGCAGTTCATGTTTATCTGAGAAGTCAGAGAAATAACTACCTTGAGTGAAGGCCATCATACACATCGTCTCAGTTGTCCGTGTTGCAGCACTGAGCAGATGCAACTACAGCTGTAGAACCCAAATCTATTGAAAACGTCTGAGCACCAGTGGCTGGACACACGAAGGACGGTGCACACGCTTTGATGGTTTGCTGTACTGTGATTCCAGACGTAGAGGCTACAACATCAAAACACAGTTTGTTGATGTCAGTGGACAGAACACATCACGCCAGTTCATGTTTTTCACTGAGGAGTCAGAGAAATAACTACCTAGGATGGAAGCTGTTACACACATCGTCTCTGAGGAACAGGTCACTGGTGCTGTGCCTGAACACTGCAGATCTGTGCAAGTCAGACACTGAAGTGCTCCAGCTGCAATGTAGAGAAAAATATGAATAATGATCACATCTCAAATGTCAAATCAAACGTCTGACGTGTTTGATGAGCTGTAAAGCATCACATCTTCTTCTTCTTCTAATATAAGAATAAGTGTAGTTACCTGTGCTGGAGAGAGCCCAGATGAGAGTCAGAGAAAGGATCAGCTTCATCGTGATGGACAGGGAAGTGCTGTACCTTAGTTTTCCTCATCCTCTGCCCTTTTATACTGTATGGGTGTAAATTCATGACATGCATATACAAAGCCACAGGGACTGGGTGTGGTGCCATTTTAACCGAGTGACGGTTCAGACACTCACACCTTAACACACCCTTTTTTAGAGTTTAGTGTTTTCTTCTGCAGGACTGCAAATTAAAAACAAAAGTGTGAATCAAACACTTTTAATTTCCTCATTGAAGTGATTATGGTTTCCTTATTTTAATATCTTTGACATGTGGCTGTGTCTGGGCACCAGAAGCACTAGAAAGGAGGCGCACTAGGACTA
Organism: Datnioides undecimradiatus; assembly: GCA_008933995.1. Taxonomy (NCBI): domain Eukaryota; kingdom Metazoa; phylum Chordata; class Actinopteri; order Lobotiformes; family Datnioididae; genus Datnioides; species Datnioides undecimradiatus. Next base: position 23,901,226 of record WARS01000029.1, read on the forward strand.
GAGTCAGGCTGGCCACCAGCTGGACATGAGGAGCAGGAGTTGTTGAATGTCGATGAACTCAGGGCCAGCCTCAGGAACAGAGATGAACAGGGACCAGAACAGGACTGAGGACTGCTGGGACCCCTGATGCCGAAACAGGACTGAGGACTGCTGGGACCCCTGATGCTGAGATAGGAGTGGCATCCCATGATTTAAGGCGCAGTTGTGGCTCTGACTTACGGGACAAGAACCCCACTTCCTACTTGGGGTACAAACACCTAGATGCCTAGGAGCTCTAGGAGCCCTAGGAGAATCGCAGTTTGGGAATCAACGGTGTTAACAAAGTCTTTTAGCCTGGAGGGAAGGGAGTCCTTCAGCCAAGGCTTAGCGCTCACTTCCTTGTGAATCAGTTTCAGTTGGCTTCCACATGTTTGCGTTGTTCAATCGAAGTTCAGTTGGCAACTAAACCAGTAAAACCACTATAGACCAGCCGACTCACAAAACTGTGTCTTTCCGTTATTCCCTCAGAATAAAAATTCAGGCATTCGAATTTTATTGTTATCACTTAAAGGAGTATTTTATTTGAAGTTTCACAGCAAAACATTTTAATGACATTACAACATTCAATCAAGGAAATCCCCAGTCAGTTTAAAGGCCTTGAGTAAATTAAAATGAAGAAGTATGTGTGTGTGTGTGTGTGTGTGTGTGTGTGTGTGTGTGTGTGTGTGTGTGCTGATTACACTTCACCAACCTCAGCTCCACCCAGAGTCCATCCTCCTGTTTCCCTGAATCAGTCTTCCTCACTGTACCCTGTTCCAGTTCTCGCTCTTTCTCGTCTAACCAGCTGATCCTGGGTGTTCCTTCCTTCTTTATGTAACCAATCAGATTTTGCCACGGTCCCCATTAGCCAATCACATTGCTTTAAATCTGTTCTCCTCTCTGCTGCTGTCAGCTGTCAGAGCATCCTCCTCCCCCACTGTTCATCACGTCACCAGAAGCCCACTCTGCTCATCTCATGCAGATGTTCACCCACATTTGCCACCACCACCACCACCACCACCACCACCACCACCACTGGTGGTCAGACTCCATCAGGAGGAGTCTACTTCACCCACAGCTTCACCTCCTCCTTTCTAAATGATATGTGACAATGGGGTCTAATCACCAAAGAGCTTGTCTGAGTCTCTCCTGATTGAACTGAAAGAGGCCAGTGAGCAGAAAAGTCCAAGTCCAGGCTGCAAGAGGTCTTATCAGGGTCCTTCTGCTGGACTCCTGGCTTCAGCAGAGGGTAAGGACGAGGAGTCCAAGCAGCAGATGGATCACAGCCAGTCCGACGTGGCCCGCGGCGCTGGGAATCGGGGCTGCAGTTGTTGTCTGCGCAACAGTGTTACACAAACTGGTGTTGCAACAGGATGCTTCAATGGTGATGTTAGCCAAAGTCATGTTGGTCTGGTTGGTAAAACTTGCACACACGTTTTCAGACACACAGCCAAATATTGAAGTGGTGTTGGACCCATACGTCACTGTGGATGAAAGATCACAGTTTCACCACACAAACTATACATTTTGTGGATTGATGATAAAAATAGCAATGCCACAGTGGACAAACAACTCAGTAATGTTACAACACTGCACCGATTTAGATCTTTCACTGAGATGTTCCCAAAACATGAGCCGTACCTCGATTATTTTGAACAGGCTTGAAGACAACAACAATATAACGTTTGTGAATTGACGTTAAAGAGTGCACAAATCACACCAAACATGAAGAGCTGCACTGAGTGTTGGGGTTTTCATCAAATTATCCACACAGATAAATTTGATTAGCAATGACTGATAAAAGCAACTGCAGACGATCTTTGCTGTTATTATCAGATATGAGAAGCAAGCTGAGGTGAGACAACACAGACAAGTTGTTTCATAAAAAGGACCATCCTGTCTCACTCTACGGCTGGACCACTGTAATTCCTTATTATCAGGATGTCCACTTAACACGCTGAGAAACCTGCAGCTGATCCAAAACGCTGCAACGAGGGTTCTGATGGGAATTTAAGTAAAGCTTAAAACTTTCCTGTTTAACAAAGCTTACAGCTAGTTATGCTAAGCCTATAGATATTGTTTCTGAATAATGCCCGTAACAGGACTGGCTCAGGTTACTCATCACCTCTCTACAGATACCTGTGGCTCCGGAGCAGAACATCTGATCTGTGGCCTGGCTCCATCGACCCACCCACTGTCCACTGCTACTATTTATTATTATTATTATTATACTTTTTATTATTATTACCATTGTTGTTGTTTTTATGCTGATAGTGATGGCCATAGAACCAGTTGAGACCGATGGTCTAGAACTGCTCAGTAAAGTGCCCTGAGATGACCTTGGTTGTATGGAATGAATTAAAACTCACCAGTGTATTGCAGGCAGTGGTCCTGGTTTCCCTGACATTGTATTGGAGTTGTGCATTCAGAGCCGTTGCAAGAGTAACACTGCAGGCCGTTATTGGTCTGATTTAGAAGGACTGAAACAGAGAAAAACACCATTTATTTGTTGGAGAGAGAACATTAAAGTCGTAAATGAGCAGCCAACGTGTGCATACGTACCAGAGAGAGTCTCAGAGTTGCAGTTGTCTGTGTTGCAGCACTTCATAACTGAAGTTTGATTCACAGCACCAACGTTTAACGAAGTCGTCTGAGTTCCTATGGCTGGACACCCAGAAGACGATGCACACTGTTTGTAGATGAACTGTGTTGTATTTCCAAATTCAGTTACTACAAAATCAAAGCAGTTTGTTGATGTCAGTGGAAAGAACACATCAGTTTGCAGTTCATGTTTTTCACTGAGGAGTCAGAGAAATAACTACCTAGGATGGAAGCTGTTACACACATCGTCTCTGAGGAACAGGTCATTGATGCTGTGGTTGAACACTGCAGATCTGTGCAAGTCAGACACTGAAGTGCTCCAGCTGTAATGTAGAGAAAAATATGAATAATGATCACATCTGGAATGTCAAATCAAACGTCTGAAGGGTTTGATGAGCTGTAAAGCATCACATCTTCTTCTTCTTCTAATATAAGAATAAGTGTAGTTACCTGTGCTGGAGAGAGCCCAGATGAGAGTCAGAGAAAGGATCAGCTTCATCGTGATGGACAGGGAAGTGCTGTTGATTCGTCTTCCTGGATGGTGATACTGCAGCTTGTGAGCACCGCTGCTCTTTATATACTGCACAGGTTTTCATGCTTGAAAAGCGTCAGGAACTGGTTGTGCTGCTAATTTAACATAGCGATCATTCAGATCATTCAGATCATTCAGACAACCACTTGTCTTGTGCACCAAAAACGAAAGTGTGTCAACTCCTATTTCATAACCATTAAACATTTGGAGTATATGTTATTAGTCATTACATCTTATCTTATTGTTTTATGGTTTTGTCAGACAGAAACACGTCTGTTACAACATTTTTAGGTGTGTCCATAATTAAGGCTTTATCCTCAACAGTTGAATTGCTTGAACTTCTTGTTTTCCAACATCTGGAACACTGAAAACCTGTTTGCGTGCTTCATTTTAAGATACAATGTAATGGTCTCTGTAAAAAGATCGCTCTTGCTCAAGGCCTCACCAAGATAAAGACAGCGGCTCAATCAGTCAGTGAAACAGTTTATGATGATTAAGAAAAACCCAATAAGACTTAAAGGCACGTGTGTAACTTTCAGTCAGTTTCCTGCTTCTTGCTCTGCATGGGTGCAACACGAGAGACAGTGTGGGCCCAAACAGTGGTGGCATGCTTGAGAGTGAACGCAGCAATCAGTGCCCATTACTGGAAAATGAATGAATGAATCAGAATAATAGCATTACCAGTCGTTTTACTACATGTTAGAGAGAAAACCAGCGTTCGTTCCATGGGTCACTATCCGGTCAAGTAATTTGCCAAGCAAGACAAGCAACATCATCACTTTGATGGTGTTTTTAGTAAGCGAGCAGGGTTAATCAGAAACTGTGCAGCTGCTGCAGAAACGACAGGAAGAGAGAGGAGAGAGACGAGGAAGCTCTGGAGAGAAGAGGATGTTGGGTTAGTAAGATGTGGATCAGTGCATCATGGGGCAGACTAGGCCTATAGCAGCATCATTAGGCAGCTTACCTGAGCTCACCTGAGCCAGTCCTAACTGTTTGCGTAAGTAGAGAGGAAGTTGACTGTTAACATGCACGCTCATGACTGTGCCCCGCCGCCTCTATGCTGATGACACGCTGATCCACCTGCTTGCTCCACCGCCCACTCCAACTGCCTGCGGGAGGTCAAACACTGAAAGTCACAATTTCTTCTACAGCTCAGCTCGGGCAAAGCACTTCACTTCAGTCGGCCCCAAACACACAGCGAAACGTGCTGCCACCTGTTGTAAAAAAGATCAAAAATCTATTCATTTGCTTCAGATCGTTCAGAGCTCACGCCTGTCGACCTCTCAGCTTATTCATCTGACCTCCTGCTGGAGAGGGTGCTGCTCTGAACCGTTTAGCTCTATAAACATAGATTATTATTAATATTAGATTAGTATTATTTGCTCTTTTGTACTATACAGTTGTCTAGTAAAACAGGTCAGGCAAGACCATCCCAAGCATTAATTTCAACAGTTGCAGAACCAATGACTGCCAGGGAAACTGTCGCCCAGAGGGCCTGCAGTGTCAGACTGTCTGCAGTCTGTTTGGAAATGATGCGCATGTCGGAGCATGCATCATGTTATCCTCAGGTGCATTTGACTATTTTGACACCCCTCCTTCCTTAAACTTGGCAGATTGATTCATTCATATCTAAATGCAGTAACACTGAACTTGAACCCGTTTGATCTGAGCGATATGTTTATGAATTAAAAGAGGGGTTGTTTTATTTCCTCACCATCATGCTTTAGTATAAAATGTGCTTCCTGGTGCAGAGTCACAGTTTGTATGATGAGTAACACCGGTGTCCCCCCTGCATTCTGAGAACTGCTCATTCGAACTGTCTCAACTTTGGAGCAGCACTCAGAGACACATAGCAAACGATCTGCCTATCTCTCTGTGCGAGTAAGAGACCAGATACACAAACATGGGCGTAAACTCACCCATGCAACTGTGTGCATATGCGAATATAGGAATGAGATCTTTTCTTCAGATTAATAAAGCTGCTCTGCTCTGTTTAATGAACTGAATCACTGTGGAACAAGGCCGGCGTGCATGGGCGTCATTTCCACTGCACAGTGACAGACTCAGACATGCAAATGATTATTTAATGGAGTATTTTATTTGTAATCAGCTAAATAATTAAATCTTGTGACAGCAGTCAATCCAGTTGAAATGCACAGAAAGAGATAATCCCCAGTGAACATAAAGTAGCATTAAAGGTGCATCGCTGCCTGCTCGTCCCTCCTCTGCTCCACCCACACTCCACCTGCCGTTTCCCTTAATGTGGTTTTCTGATCCCTGTAACTACCAACTACACACGCCAGTAAGCAGGAAACCCAAGCTCAGGTCCTATCAGAGTCCTTCTGCTGGACTCAACAGAGGGTAAAGAAGAAGAGTCCGAGCAGCAGGTGGATCACAGCCAGACTGAGGTGCCAGGTGTCACTCGCAGCGTTGCACAAACTGGTCTTGCAACACAGTGTTGTGCTGATACTACCAACATATTGTAGGAAGGGTATGTTGCTCAGGCTGTCAGCAACTGCACACAGGTTTTCAGATGCACAGCCGAGGTACTCAACAGTGGTGGACCCAGTCGTCACTGTGGATGGAAAATCACAGCTTTACTATGTCAGTCAGCATTTAATCATTTAGTCGCTGAAAAGCAAATTTACAGGCCTGTCTTTTTAATAATCATGTAGTTTAATAATTTAATGTGACGCAAAAAGCTTCAGGTGTAAAGTCATCAGCCTGTTCCTGATATTACATTACAGTAAACTGATCTCTGCTGGTTTGAAGAAACAGGACCTGTGATGGGCAGTTTTGACAAAAACAATGAATTGACAGGTGTAAATAATATTTATTTGCAGCTTTAATGAGCTTAATGATCACTATTGCTAACTTGGCTATCATGGCTATCACAGTATTCACCTGAAGTGAAATGGATATATCAAAGGAACATGGCTGAACATAGCCACTGTGTAACTGCTCCTCAGTTTGTCTGAGATTCTCTGTAAAACACATTTCCAGAGAATCTTTGTTCACCTTTGCTTCATAAAGACTCACCACTCGCTTTAAAGCAGCGGTCCTCTGCTCCCTGACATTGTACCCAGCTGGTGCATGGAGAGGAGGTACAACACAGCATGCCTGTCTGAGCCCTGGGAACTGAAACATTAAATTGTTGACAAATGAAAATATGATTTTTAAATACATCTTATTTTATTGATGCCTGCACACTTACAGCTTGGAGTTTCAGAGTTGCAGTTGTCGGTGTTGCAGCAATTGACAGAGTAAACATTTCTGTAAACACCCATGTTGACTGACAACGTCTGAGCGCCTGTGCCTGGACACTCAGAAGACGATGCACACCCTCTGTGGATGAGCTGTGCTGTATTTCCAGATGAAGTTGCTGTAAAATCAAAGCACAGTTTGTTGATGTCGGTGGAAAGAACACATCCGATCAGTCAGACAAATAACTACCTTGAGTAGAGGCCATGATACACATCGTCTCTGAGGAACAGTTCACTGGTGCTGTGCCTGAACACTGCAGATCTGTGCAAGTCATACACTGAAGTGCTCCAGCTGTAATGTAGAGAAAAATATGAATAATGATCACATCTGGAATGTCAAATCAAACGTCTGACGTGTTTGATGAGCTGTAAAGCATCACATCTTCTTCTTCTTCTAATATAAGAGTAAGTTACCTGTGCTGGAGAGAGCCCAGATGAGAGTCAGAGAAAGGATCAGCTTCATCGTGATGGACAGGGAAGTGCAGAGTGGACAGTATCTCCTAGGCTGTGATGCTGCCGCTGCTTTTATAGTCTGCACGTTTTGAATAAATCAATGAGATATGCAAGTGCGACATTCATACACTCGCCTTATCACTGTGGGACAGAATATCACCATGTATATTTGCCACACATCAATGCATCAGCTACAATAATACTGCACCAGTACATGGAAAACAAACACGTCTTTGCTCCTCTCCTCTCTCTTTTGCAAGACAAGAGCAGACTCAAACCTCAGATGTTGTAGTCCAGGGGTCGCCAACCCGACGATCGCGATCGACAGGTAGATCTTTAAGATTTTCCCAGTAGATCTGGAGAGCAATAAATGTGGGTGCACATACAAGCAGGGTGTTCATGAATTTGAGGGGAGCGCAGTAAGCTGCACTTCCAGGATCAACCACTAATCGTGATACCTGGCGATTGTTTACGGCAAATATGGAAGATGCGACGCGAAAAAAGGCAAAAAACCCATTGGCCAACCCGTACCCAGACTAAGCAGAAACAAACAGCGAGTCGGACAAATCAGCTTTTTGGGCTGGATACTGGCCTGAGGTCAGATCAGTCATGGATCAGACTGGACTAAGTCATCAGGAACAGGAAGAACTTTACCAGCAGGATGACAGGAACTCTGTTTGAACTGGTCCAACAGGATCGGGTGCTCTCATCTGTTTGCATCAGTGATCAGAGCCATTTTACTCCCACACTATGAATATTCACTCATGTACAGCACTAAATTACCAATCTGAGGTACTCAGAGACGCCACCGTACACCACCGATATATCCACAGTTCATGCATCTGTGTTGAACTGAAAAGGACCTGGAAGCCTTAAACACGTGAAAACAGAAACATATGATTTAACATCAGAAAGACAAACATCTCGTGATGTCAAAATGAGTAAAAACTGGAAATGCATCAGTAAAAAGCTAGTAATCCTTACAAAGAATTGTTTTTAATACAAAATGAAATAAAATATGATGTTTTGATAGAAATTAAACTGGGAGAGTGCCAATGAGTCAACAGACAGAATATTAATTGGAAACTATTATATTTCTTTTTACAAAGCAAACAATAAGTATTTTTAATAAGGACATGGATCATCAGCTGCAGTCTGACAACAAAATTAGCTCAAAATGAGCTGAAACAACCAACTTAAACAGTAAAATCCTTCTTTTCCATTAATGCACTTTCCCAATCAGGTAATAACAGAACAATCAAATGATTTTTCTTCATGAAATACATTTACTTTAATACTTTAAGTGCATTTTCCCGATGATACTTACATACTTTTACTAGTGCCACTTTAAATGCAGAACCTACATGTACAGTGTGGTCACATTTGTCATCCCCAACTGTTTGAAACATGAGTTTCATCATTTTTAGAAAAATAAAAGACGGGAAGAAACATTTGGGGAAGTATTGATAGACTGGCACGCAATATTCAAATATATAAATATATACATACCACAGACTTATGGACTGGTTTCCCCAAAGATACCATCACATTGTTTCTGTGTACTGTACTGTACAGATGTGAAGAAAGTTGTCTGTGACATTTGCATGCTGGGTTTTGTGCTGTTTCCCCTGCAGAGTACTTCCTCCTGATGTAACCTGTGCAAAGTGGATCAAGACTTACACGCAGGTAAGTGCACATCCACCATCAACAGACAGATAATGTTTCCTCTTCTAATCTAGATACACAGGAGATGTATTGAGTCTTAATTATAGATGTGTTTTGCACATAACACATATTAAACCATTCATACTGCATACTGCTACTTAAATAGCACTTAGCAACAGCAATGTGGACACTCTGTCTCCACTCGACTCCATGATATTCACCGTTTGACTGCACGTAAGGTGCTTTCACATTGTTGTAGAGCTACGAGAGCAAAGATTAGAGTCTGAGTCACAGCGTCATGTGGAGGATCATCAGCAGCTCCGACCCAGAGAGCAAACAGCAGTCTGAGCAGTGGACATGCTGCTCAGTCAAATAGGAAAGTCAGTGCAACAGCTGCAGGGTTGTGCACCGTGGATTCATCCCCCAGAGTCAGAGTGACCCCGGTGCACCGGTCTGAGGGGTCTGAGGGAGGAAACTCAGCTCAAACCACCTGAACTGTGGCGCGATCACGCTTTGGTTCCCTGCCGCTGTCACCAAGCGTTTGCTCATGATGAGAAGTGTTGGGTATAGTATATATACAGTTGAGTCCTTTCACGCCTGCAAGACATTTTGAGCTGTCTGACTTTTCGTATCAAGTCCCAACCACGGGCTGGCGGACTATATATTCCTATGTATTTGTATATATTCCTGCCCGCTGCCCGGGAGCTACGACGGGTTCCCTGCCGAAGTTTCCCCAAACTCGTTAACAATCCAGATGCAGACACTCTGCCGGACAGCGCACAGTCTCATCAATGCTTGGCAATTACTTGTTAATAAATCTTTCAACATATCTCGTTGATGGTGTGGTCCTTGCTCGTGAAAGACACATGATAAGGAGAAAAACCAAGGATGTTTACGTCTGCGTTTGAGTGAATACAAACAAGAAAATATAAACAATCCATACAAAATTGAATTGAAGGGGAAATGGGCTCCCTGTTGGTCCGCAGCTACCACACGGCAGCTGCACTGCAAAGCTGTAGTGCAAAGTGACCATCACAGTGTGTTTATCAGTAATGGTAAACTTTGCTGCAATGCCTGTGGAACATCAACTACACCATTAAATGATTATCATTCATGTTTTCACGTATTTACTTGTTTTCTTCCTTATTTGACAACTGAATTATTATTTGAAGCAGACATTAGACTGCCCTGTTTGTGTTTGCAGTCATGGTTTGGTCAAATATAACTGGTAATTTAACTTTGCACCAGCTCCAGTTATGCAGTGCATAGTGCAGTACACACTCTGCAGGGTGATTTGTTATCAGTCACTGTCACTTGATGCAGGAGCAGAGACACCAACCTGGAAAACTCACTCAAGAATGAAACAAAGTCACAAAAACGTGATGTTTTTTTTATTTGAGGGCAGTTTTTGTTTCTTAAAAATTAATTTCAGACGTAGAAATTTATTATTGCGATATATTTGCACAACTTACATCTGAAAGAAATATGGAATAAAGCCATGAAACAACACTGAGTCCAGCTGAAATACACAGAAAAGCCCCTGTGACTGAAAGTAAATTATAAAGCTGCATCACTGTGAAACTGCACAGCGAGTAACTTAAGACGATTTGAGAAGATCTAAGTATTTTAATGGATTAATATAGTATATTGGAAATTATAAAGTCCTAAAGCAAATTAAAATCAAAAACTACACATGTGTAGTTACATTGCTGCTGACCTGCTCCACCCAGACTCCGCCCCCCTTTTTTTCCTGAATCTGGTTTAACTGACCGCTGTGATATCATCTAAGGACGCCAGCGAGCAGGAAACCCAAGTCCAGGCTGCAAGAGGTCCTATCAGAGTCCTTCTGCTGGACCGCGCCGCTTCAAGACAGGGTAGAGAAGAAGAGTCCGAGCAGCAGGTGGATCACAGCCAGGCTGAGGTGCCAGGTGTCGCCCGCAGCGCTGCACAGATTGGTCTGACAGCAGGTGGGTGTGGTGAAGTTGCCAAGACTTGACAGTAGAGGTAAACTGGTCAGGTTGGCAGTGGCTGCACATAGGTTATTAGATGCACAGCCGAGGTACGCAGTAGTGCTGGACCCGATCGTCACTGTGGATGGAAAACTCATTTTAATTCAAGTAAAATCAGACAATGCCACGCACGCTCCCTTAAAAGTTCCAGCATGACAAACCAAAGAGCCCCTGATCTTCAGCCCAAGATCTTCTGATACCAAGTCAGATTTGATAATTACACTTATTTCAAATCTGACACTGCCCCGATACAGATTGTTGGGATTTCATTTCAGAAAGTATAATCAGAAGAATATGCTGCACCAGTCAAAGGACTTCCTGCAGAGCAGTTTCTCGTATTGTTGCGTTCACATGTGTGAGCGATATATTATTAACACTTAAAACTTATTGATTAACTGAGAAACTCATTTCATAAACTCATAAATCGTTTGCAGCCTTATTTGCACACCCATTACTTCTAAAACTATTCTCTTCCTTTTGACTCACCACTCGTTTTAAAGCAGCTGTTCTCCACTCCCTGACACTGAATTGAGGTGGAGCAATCAGTCGTGTTACAACACTGCAGGCTGTTATCTGTCTGAGCCCCGGGCACTGAAACAGAACATTATCATTTATTATCGGAGGAGAGAACGTCAAAGTGTTTCGACATGAAAATCAAACGTTTTTTAAATACATCTTATCTTTTCTTGATGGACTGAGCTACTCGTGTGCATACGTACAAGCTAAAGTTGCTGAGTTGCAGTTGTCCGTGTTGCAGCACTGAGCAGATGCAACTACAGCTGTAGAACCCAAATCTATTGAAAACGTCTGAGCACCAGTGGCTGGACACACGAAGGACGGTGCACACGCTTTGATGGTTTGCTGTACTGTGATTCCAGACGTAGAGGCTACAACATCAAAACACAGTTTGTTGATGTCAGTGGACAGAACACATCACGCCAGTTCATGTTTTTCACTGAGGAGTCAGAGAAATAACTACCTAGGATGGAAGCTGTTACACACATCGTCTCTGAGGAACAGGGCAATGGTGCTGTGGTTGAACACTGCGTGTCGGTGCAAGTTAGACACTGAAGTGCTCCAGCTGTAATGTAGAGAAAAATATGAATAATGATCACATCTCAAATGTCAAATCAAACGTCTGAAAACCCATCGTCTTCTTCTTGTGCAGCAGGGTTTCACACGATTCTCTGATGGTTAAAAATGCTTTTTTCCCTTTTTGCACTGCTGCACTGTAACATGTGAACTGAACCTCTGCAGATCCATCAAGTCTCATCTACAACTCATAGTTTTGGTTAATTAAACTAAATCATCTGGTAGTTAAACTCTTTTATTAAACCAGTCATGGTAAAATGAGAAGCGTCTTGAAATGAGTGTCTCTGTTACCTGCAGAGAGCCTAATGTAAGAATAAGTGTAGTTACCTGTGCTGGAGAGAGCCCAGATGAGAGTCAGCGACAGGATCAGCTTCATCATGATGACCAGGGAAGTGCAGGTAAGTGCTTTGTTTTCCTTATCGTCTGCCCTTTATATAGAGTACAGGTTAAAGGAAATTTACCCAAGAAGGCGTCGGGGACTGGGTGTGGCGCCATCTTAACAGAGTGACCATTCACTTCTCTTTTATGATTTGAGGGCTCGTTGTGTCAACACACCTTCACACACCTTTTTGTTCATTTCAGCAATGTTTGGATGGGCAGCGAAAGGAGAAAGTGTGTCCATGATTTATAACCACTGAACCTTCGGATGGAGATCTCAGCTGACAGGAAATGATTCAATATAAATACTTTCTTATAATTTTGTTTGTTTTGGTTTTTGTGTCTTTGATACTTTTTACTCGCGTCTAATTTCATAGATGTTTCGTGTCAGTTGATTCAGTTATTTCTTAAAACAGTGCATCTTCATCCCTGGCACCGAATACCCCCCTACATCTTGATAAAACCAAACAAAAACCAAAACCAAATAAAATCTTGAAAACAAACAAAAACAAACCAGCTGAAGAATTTGTTTTTCTCAGAGAATGATCATCTCATCGTGCCCAACACGGTTTCGACAGCGAGGAATTTGTCTATAATCCTGTGTAAAGGTGCGGCCTTAAAAAACCTTAATTGCTGCATCTGTCCCTTCGCTTGTGCCTCTAGTCTCTCACCATCTGGAACTTGGTGACACTGGAAACCTGTCTTTACACATTCAGCAACAGCACAAACTGCCGGGCTCCTTCATTTGCCGCTGCAAGTTGACTACAAGCTAAAGCTCTGAGCCTTGCTGCGTTACGTACCATCCGGGACGCTGATGGTCTGTGGCAGGTCTGCTTTCTGCTCCTAGAGTCAAAACTAAACATGGAGCACATGGTTTTTAAGCTAAAAGTCGTTTGGATGCATCAACCCTTTGGAGTTGAACAACTACCGTCGTAGATTCAAACGTCCCACGTGTATGCTGGTTACTTTCTGCATGCGTTACATGGCTGTGCACAATTAATTCATCCTTCAGGGCCAGACCGTCGATGCTGCGCTGAAGCCAGACAGGATTTTGTGGCTGCACCAATGCAGTCTCTGCCCACGCTGCTTCCTGGGTTTGATCACCAGCAACGTCTTCCACCGTAAAGCGTAGTGTCGCCATTTTGTTTCTGTGCACCTCATAAATGATACTGGGAGACAAAACATGGCATGCAAACAGCTGCTGTCATTCCCCTCATAATGTTCTTCATCACACGCACACAACTCCAAAAAGATGCATATTTGAAAGGCAAAGTAAATCTTCACAACCACCGTGGGGTGGGCAACCGCACTCCCAAGAGTTCTTTGGATGAATACAGCAGTCCATCAATCACAAAACACATTCAGCTGAAAAACGGGTACAGCTGTTCTGTTACTGCCTGAACTAAGCAGGTGGGAAACTGTTGGTGACACCAGAAAAGGCAGAATATGGCACAGTTGTACAGTGAAACAGGTTTGTCCAGATCATTGTGATGTTTGTGTACACAAACTTGCGTCTTATCTTAACATTTGTAGCAAACTTGTCAAACTTAATCACAGCTCTGCTACGATCACACCTACCAAACAGACATTCCTAAAAACTGTGTGATCGTAAGTGTGCAGGGGCAGCAATGCAGACACCGGGGTGCAAGTGGTCGCATAGAGGTCTGAGCACTGACCTGTTTGATCTGATCGTCATGCTTTAATGAACTTTATGTATAAATGTACTTCCTGGTACAGAGTCAATGACACCATGATCTCAGTCCTGGCTGAGCCACAAAGTGTGTGTTTGCAAATAATAATACTTGTCTGTGTGAAATAGCGCCTGTGGGCTGTCGGTGCTCAATAAAGAACAAGGAAACAGGCGTTCTGGAAGCAAAGCAGGTGCTACGTTACGGGGGTTTCTCCGTGAGCTGTGTGTGAGCGGACCAGAGAAGAAGAACAGACTTTCGCCAGCTCTGACAGCTCTAGGCCAGATCGTAGTTATTATTCAATCTGTCTACGCCCACAGCCACTAAGTATCTTGCTACCAGTGTTTGACCTTTTGATCTGCCCATGCAGCGTTGCCTGCTTTGTCCTCCAGTATCCGTCTCCTGGACCCCGGCTTCCTAGACCATCCCGTTCCCCCCGCTCCTTCGACTCCTGCTCATCCCCATCTTACAGCTCACCAAGATCTGTTGGTTTGTTGGTCTTTGTTAAATTTACTCAATGACTGAAATCTCTACAGGAATTTTACACTGAGGTTGGTTTATGTTCAACATGACGCAGTGGATCTAATGACCTCTGCCAAACACGAAAAGCTCTGGAAACGACAGTGCAGATGATTTTGGGAACAGAGAACCAGGTCTGCAGGATCAGCAGGCCATGGTATGAGAGCAGCTGCCGTGATAAAGATCACCATCACTGTGCTCCGATGATCAACACCTTTCAAGCCCAGACCAAAAAAGTGCTTCCTGAGATGCTTACAGTCCAAACACTGAACTGCCCGTAACTACGTGAAAAACAATGCCAAGAAACATCGTCTTAACTTTGAAAGTACCGTCTGAGATACTGAGAAGAGCCAGCAGGGCCACGAGAACAGGAAGCAATTTCAGTGCCAAGTGCTACTTTAGCATGAGAAAAGAAAACCAAGCTACGTGCACGCATGTGGCTTTTAAAATGTGGGTTCTCCAGCCAAACTGTCACGTTTCTAATGGACGACTGACCTGAGCACCCCTCCCAGCGTGAGTTTCGTGCACACAGTTGAATCTTTCATGCTAACTCCCTGCTGCAATTTGCTCGGACAAGATTTAAGTTTGGCTTCTTTTGGTCGCCATTTCGGGGAAGACTGCGGGCGGTGCCTACGCCAGTGGTTAAATATGTGTACTGGGAAGTCGATGATAAAGATCTGAGAGAAGCAGATCACGTTTCGCTTGAATGAGCACAGATGCACATAAAAAAAGGCAGGAATGCAGTTTCTGATACAAGCATATTCACACAGTTATACATTTGCAGGATCAGATGAAGAGGATGAAAAACAAGACTGAACCGGACAAAAGACAGATGTGGAATTAGATTTACTGTCCACACACTCAGCAGGGATGGTTTGATCAAAGCAACTTAGTTTCACTCAGTACTGCAGACTTAATCCGCTTAAAGCATGAGGGCATTTCTCTGTGGACGGATTATGAGACGATGGGTCCTGTACGTAGACGTTTAAAGGTGTGCATTGTCTATTTGTGGTCTTTTGGTGTTGTTGTAGTTTGTTTTGCATCTTTATGAGGTGGTTTGTTGTCTCTGTGGTTCTCTTCTGGTTGTTTTGCATCCCTCTGACGTAGCTTTGTGTCTTTTTGTGGTCTCTCTTCTGGGGCTGTTTGGCTTTTGCACTTGTTTGGTTCCTTTCTGAGCCACTTCAGTCTCTCTTTGGAGCACAGCTTTCTGTGTTTGTGTGTCTCCTTTGAGATAGCTTTGTATCTTTTGGCAGTGCCTTTGTCTCTCTTAGTGGTGCTTTGTCCAGCCTCTCTTTGAGGTATCCTGGATTGGTACTTAAACCGCACCCAGGGTCTTGCAAGTGGATGGGATCATAATGTTAAATCACTGAATTTTAAAACCCAGAAAACCAAAAAGTCGCTAAAACCATTTGAGCAAAATCTGACCGTGTGTGTACAGTGGGAGGATTTTCTGCAGAGCTGTTAGCGAGGTGTACCTAATTCAACATTTTTCTCTAAGAAACAAATATTTTATAACCTGTTTCTGTTTAGTAGTGTTCGGTTTTACCTTTGCATCAACAGCCTGTGAATGATGGGAGCTTTTGCTATTTGCCACCACAGAGCTGCCCAAGGAGAGCCAAGGCTGAAGTGTCACTTTACTTTTGCATTAATAAGACGCAGCAGACACAAGTGTCACTCTGCCTGCTGTGCTTTGATTAATGAAAGAGCATCTTTACCTCACAATAACAAAAAAAGCACAACCAGTAATTCATATAATAGTATATTTTAGATTAATTTTCACTTGTTTATTGGTAGAAACATCTTGCGGGGCCAGTTATGGCTCCTTGGCCCCATATTCAGGCAGCCTTGTGCTTACATTTTGGTGGATTTCAATCATTTCTCAGCAAATGCAGCTGTCTGAAAGCTCTATATTAAAATGATATGCTGTTTCTTCCGTATCACATATATATATCCACTGTAATGGATGGTTTATTTAGTGAGATGATGCTTAAACTGTTCTAATAGAGATTGTTTTATTACTGGAATAAATATTGGAATAATCCCTGTTTCATCTGTGCTTTTATTGAACCCTGCGGTGTTTTATGATGCTCATTGACGAAAATGTGTTTCATTTGACTTCATTTGACTTTATTTGACTTTATCTGACCAGGTAAAGAACCTCTGTCTCAAGCGATACCTGGAGAAGAAGGCAGCATCATGACAACAATAAATACAAATGACATAAACAGACTACAAGACAGACAGACGATCCAGTTACTAAACAAGTGCGATGTTGAGAGAACCGAGGTCGATGAACAGCCTCAGAGATCGATGTATAGCAGAAGCATGACTCAGCGCTCGGTTAGCCCTCGTGTCGTTACACACAGTCACTTCCGGTCGAGGTTTCCTTTTGGTTAGCGACACTCAGTTTTGCAGGTTAGCCAGGAACATTTCTATCTCTCCACACATGCGGTTTCTGTTTCTTTCTTTAACCCTCTCCAGAATCCTAATGCTGTTCTCGCGGTAGAACGATTGCAGCGGTATCTCTGCTGCTCTCATGTGATATTCGATCGATCTGTGGTTCTCCTGTCGACAGAAATGCAAATATTTGGCATAGTAGTTGTAAAGCATCAGCGTCGCTTTAGGGTCCAGGTCACTTTCCAGCAGCTCTTCGTAGATCTGGTCGGCCTCCTCCTGGCGATTCAACTTTCCGTAAAGGTTGGCGAGGGTTATTTGTCTTTTCAGTGAAGAATGCGGGTAAAGAGAAATCACCTCCTTAGAGAGACTGATGGCTCTGTTGATCATGCTTTGCTCCAGGGGACTGTCCTTTTCCAGGAAGATCCTCATCTTGTAGCAGATTGCAGCGCACCTCTTCAGATACCGTTCGTCTGGATGTCTTTCCAGAATCTCCTCTGCCAGGTCAACGGCTTCATCCATAGACATGTAGATTCTGTACAGCCGTAGTAACGGTTTGATGCCGCTGTAGCTGCTGACAGCCTTTCTTAAAACCCTTCTGGCCAACTCACGAGCTTCATTTTGTACTTTATTTCTTTTCTTGGCGCGTGCCTCAAGGTAAAGGGCCGCAAGGTACAAGTTCTCAGGATCGTGTTCCTTGGCAATTTTCATTTTCTCCAAGACTCCAGCCTCCAGCTCTTTGTTGTTGTATTTAAAAACATTGACTAGGCCTATGACGTAGCTGGTGTGCCACTCCACCATGTCTGGCTGCATCCTGATGGCTCTCTGGAAGCACTCTGCAGCCTGCAGCTTGTGTTCTGCGCTGAACTTCATCAGGGTCCAGGCTTTTTCAGCGTAGACCTCCGGGTGGAGCTCGTCCTGGGATGGAGATGGATATTCATCCAAGAGGGCGTCGACCTTTGACAGGTAAGCTTGACTATCTGCTTCTTCTCCCAGGACGTGGTGCAGCCAAGCCAGGTTCCCGTAGTTCACCACCAGCCAGGGACCCTCATCTGAGACGGTGTTTCTGATCTGGCGAAAGGCCTCTGCAGCTCTACCGAAGAAACGCCGGGCATCATCGATGAGCCCCAGGTGGAAGTGAACGTACCCCTGCAGGTTGTAAATGTGGCCCAGCCAGCTGTATCCC
Source organism: Datnioides undecimradiatus (assembly GCA_008933995.1). Taxonomy (NCBI): domain Eukaryota; kingdom Metazoa; phylum Chordata; class Actinopteri; order Lobotiformes; family Datnioididae; genus Datnioides; species Datnioides undecimradiatus. Next base: position 23,919,024 of record WARS01000029.1, read on the forward strand.
TCCTCGGTGCCGATGTCCTCCAGTTTGTCCCTGAGGCGGAGAAGTTTGGGCCTGCTGAGGTCCAGATCCCAGGTGAAGTGGCACTGCAGGGATTTCAGTCTGGACTCCAGCGATGTTGGACTCTGAGCAGCACTGACGGAGAAAATAACCAACAGATATTATCTCACATATGCAGCTCAGTGATGTAATGTGCTCTGTGGTAGATGTAGATAATCACTGTTCATCTCATGCGGAGGTTTGAAGGATGGTTCGAGGGAGCAACGAATGGACAGAAACGAAGGAGCGTGTGAGAGAAGGAGAGCAGAGAAACACCATGAAAAAGTGTGCGTAGGGTGAGAAGAAAGGCAAAGAAGAAGGGAAGAAGCAGCACAATCTATATTTTACATGACAGCAGTGCTCTGAGCACTGGTGTGACATGTCGAAGCAGACACTCACCTCATCATTCAGCTGTTACCTGTAGTTTTCTCACAGGAGTCTGTGGTTTTTGCTCTTTGTGCATGCCGTCCCTTTAGGCACAGCACCATAAAACCACTAATGTTCAACTTCTCCAGCGCTGTAAAATTACATCATACTGGATTTGGACTCAGTGGACTTTCGTTTCCCCACTAATAGAAACCTACAGCCACCTGTGTGTCATAGTGAAAAAGCACTGAAGTCATGATTCAGCAGATTCTGCATACAGCACAGCTTATCTCATCTCATCTCATTCCAGTGTTGTTGGCTGTCAAGTCTGGAGTCTGGAGACGAATCCAGTGTCAAGTCCAAGTTTTAATCTTTGATTTTTGTGCCCTAAATAACTTAACACACCCTTCATCAAATTTAGTTTTCAAAAAATCAAAACAGAGACAAACTGTAAAGGAAATTTACTTTCTTTGTTTTTATAACTGTCAGTATTAAATCAATAAAAAGGCACAAGCAACAAACCAACCAAGCACACTTTCAATCAAATCAAACATTTTAAATCTTTGGCCGTGTTTAGAGTTTACTCAGAGCTCAGGTATTCAGGAAGTTTGTTCCACAGGTGGGGAGAATAGAAACCTAAAGTGAAGGTGAAGTGGTGAGTCATATGTAGGTAGGTCTGGATGAGCATCACACTGTCCTTTGACCCATTTGTGGCCACCCAGGCATAATATAAACCACGTTGTTTTGTCTGTTGCGCAATATAAAATGGTTTTTCTTGTCAAGTTTCCTGATCTGATCAAGAATTTACTGTTACATGTCTAAAGTTACATTATTTTACGCTTTCATAGACAGATTATGATGAGGAGTCTGTGGAAACACATTGTCAATGAAGTGTGGTGATTTACAAAACAGGTTTTGTGACGAAGCTTCTTCCGAGACTGGAAAATTCACATCCAGAGGAACCGGAGCTAGAGGTGTCTTGGAAGTTGATGATTGTTTACTGGGCAGGAAGGCGTGAAGATGTAATCTGAAAAGTAACTAGGAACTAAAGTCTTCAGACAAATGTAATGGAGTAAAATATTATCATAAAATATTACTATTTTACCTGTTAAATGTAGTGGAGCAGAAGTATAACAATGCATAAAATGTAAATATTCAGATAAATGTAATATTTACTAAGTACAGTACTTGATTAATTGTATTTAGTTACATTTCACCAATAAATGACTGCCACAGACTATGACACTAAGAAGAATGACTGCTATAATTTATAACTCGTCCTGTTGGGGGCAGTAATGAACACAGCAGGAGAGTACAGTAGAAGAAGAAGCGGGAGTAAGACGCTCGATGACGTCAATATTCAGCGACAGAAGCACCGCGCATGTAGCATGTAGCATGTAGCAGCAGTAACAAGCGATTTTGCAGGATATTCCTGCTGGCTACGTCATTTAATCGATAATGTGAGTTCTATTGACGACTCTGTGAGTAGCAACGTTAATATTTTAACAGAGAAAGACACCTGGAGTTTGTTAAAGTCCGGTAAGTGAGCCAGAAGTACTCAAACAGTAAGCTAGCTATCGTTAGCTAAACTTGGTGGTTAGCTAACTTTACTTCTGACCCGCGTCCTGCTTTCGTTCGTGTCTTTACAGATGATGATGTGACCACCAGCCGTGTGTCGGTGGTGTTGTGGAGCAGTGCATGTCCCGGTGGAGGTGGAGCAGGGCAGGCGGAGGGTCTGAGCTCAGTGTCGGCGGCTGTCGGTGTCCGGGATGGAGACCTGGACCCCCAATCCCCGAGCCAAGCCTTTCATCCCCCGCCAGCAAAGAAGCTTGTACCTCACCTGGAAATACAAACTAACCAACAAGAGGACGATCCGTCGATTCTGTCAGGTACGCTTTAAAACGATAATCACATCTGTTGTTGCAGCAGCATCGCAGGAGAATCTGGACTTTCTGTTCCAGCGCTCAGAGCTTGATATTACAAAACATTAAGTTTCAGTTCAGATTGTAGCGTGTACATATCATCATGCATTGTCAATCTGCGTCTTGCACACTCTACACAGTGTGTACAGACATGCATACGTGCATATACATTATTTTTCTTTGAACTATGAGCATTGTTACAACTTACAGAAACACTTGACTCATATTTGAAGTTTTTATTTATACTCTTAATGGTTGCCATGGTAAAGTGATGAATGCTTCCTCATCACGTCCCCGATGGGAGTGTACAGTTAACATGTTGATCACAGATGAGTGTGAGTGGAGCGTCATATGGCCTCAGCTGTTTACAGGTGTCGAACAGAATCAAGGAAACTCTGATTGACAGGGGTAAACTGTGACATCCAGTGAGCGCGCTCTCCTTCCACAGGCTGGTGCTGTGCTCTTCCTGCTCATAACTGTCATAGTCAACATTAAGCTCATCCTGGACACGAGAAGAGTCGCTAACGAAGATGCAGCTGCGCAGGAATACGGTGAGAAACAAGGCTAGTGTTTATTATTTCTTTTACTTTCAGACTAACACAACTGGTGCGTGCAGTCTTCAGGCTAAAACACAGCTGTGAGGCTGTTATTGTGCTCATAATAGCCAAATTATTACATGGCTCTTTGTAAACATGCACTGGAGGACGGTAGTGTACCTGTCTTTGGTCGACCTGTCGTTTCTCTATCTTTGATCTGTTCAAAAGGCTTTTGTCCTCATTTGACCCTTAAAGGTCACAGTGTTGCAGACTTCAGTTTACAGATCTAGACTTGATCTAATCAGCCTTCCTAAATCTGCACTGCTATCAACTCTTACAGATATTAGCTCGTCTCTCCCGCCTCGCTGTCGACTCACTGTTGTGTAAACGTATCAGATCTGTGCATGGCCTCCCTGTGGAGTGTCTGATCTGTCTAATGCTCTTTTTAGAGGACGCAATGCCCAACATGGAGACGCCACGCAGGCCGGCTAATGGACGCAAGGTGCTGGACATTGAGGTGTACTCCAGCCGCTCGAAGGTGTACGTGGCGGTGGACGGCACCACTGTAAGTTCAGCTGACTCACTGATGCCTCGCTGAAATATATAATACTAAATAAAGCTTTCTTGTTTATTACTTATTGGTTTTTACACTCACCTGCACTGTTCGACCAGGTGGAGGGCGGTAAGGGTTTCAGCTAGGCTAGGCTAGGCTAGGCTAACACTTAGCAGAACCACCTTTGTACCAGAGATGACACATCCTCTCATTCGGCTCTGAATGTGATTATAACCCGACGTCTCCCCGCGCTCTAGTCAACACAAGTCAAAAACTGGATTTTCTCTAATAACCAGTTGAGGCTGTCTCCAGATCTGAGTCAGTTACCCATAATCCTCCACGTTTCTATTCTGCAGGTGCTGGAGGACGACATGCGCGAGCAGGGCAGAGGCATCCACGTGATCGTTCTCAACCAGGCGACTGTAAGCATCTGTCTCTCCACTCGGTTTAATCTGTTTTATCATTATTTCATTTTCATCTGATTTAATGTTTTTTAATTATAAATGTCCAGTTTTCTTTAAGCGTTGATCCCGTTTTTTAAACCTGTAACAGCACGTTAAAACTCTGCTTTGAAAACTACTAAAAAATATGATTATCACTATTTTTAGTAGGCGACTCATCTGATTTGAGTTTCATGGCATTTTCACACACGGATAAAGAGAATTTAGTTCTGTAGCTGAAGAAAATGAAGACATGAAGCCAAAAAACCCTCACTGTCTGGTGTGTGTGTGTGTGTGTGTGTGTGTGTGTGTGTGTGTGTGTGTCAGGGTCACGTGATGGCCAAGAGGATATTTGACACCTACTCCCCACACGAGGACGAAGCCATGATCCTCTTCCTCAACATGGTGACCCGAGGTCGAGTCCTCATCTTTACCATAAAGGTGAGTCGCTGCCGCCGACGCCATGATGGACTCAGGTCACATTCGTTCGGTCGCACAGACAAATTGAAAGAACAGGGGCTTCTCTGCTGCAGGACGAGGGCACGTTCCACCTGAAGGACGCAGCCAAGAACCTGCTGAAGAGTCTGGGCAGCCAGGTGTCGCTCAACCTCAGCTGGAGGGACATGTGGACGCTGGTGGTGAAGAAAGGAGGTAGAGGAGTTGAACAGGATGTTAATGTGTTAAACATGAGTCCAGTTCCTAATCCACAGCTGATTCAGATAACAGGCTGTACACAGGACAGCTCGAACTCTGCAGCCTCCTCCCAGTAAAACAGAAAACCAGACGCACTTCCTGGAGTCTGCCTTTCCTCTGCCTACCTAATTATATATGTAAATGCACCTGCTGTGCCCAAACTGCCCTGTACTTTCAAAATAAAAGCATTAACAAGTACTCAAATCAGCTAAAACTATGGCTTATACTGGTGTTTGTTGACAGTGTCTGTTTACGTGTGTCTTTACCTGTTTTGACCTGCTGTGTGTGTGTGTGTGTGTGTGTGTGTGTGTGTTTGGGCCTTAGGGCAGGTGTATGGAGAGAAACACTCAAAGTCTCCAGCTCTGTCGACCTGGGGAGACCCGGTGCTGCTGAAGACTGAGGTGCAGCTCACCGCCTCTGAAGGTAGGGCGGTCTTTAACATGTCCAGAGCTGCAGCCGCTGAAGGTGTCCTCGTGAGTGTCCAACAGTGTGACGGTGTGTCCTGCAGAGGCAGAGTGTCACTGGGCGGACACCGAGCTGAACCGGAGGAGGAAGGTGTTCTGCAGTAAGGTGGAAGGATACGGCAGCATCTGCAGCTGCAAAGACCCGGCGCCCATTGAGTTCAACCCTGACCCCGTAAGACTGAGAGCCTGAGAATGAAGCGGGGGCTTATTTTTGATTTGTAACACATTTTAACAGTTTGACGTTGTCCCACAGAGAGCGTGTTTCAGGATGTTTTCTTTCTTCCTGCAGCTGCCCGTCAATAACGTCCTCAACGTCCCAGTGGCCGTCATAGCCGGGAACAGACCCAACTATCTGTACAGGTGAGCCCCAAAAACCGCCGCTGTAAGGGGTCGCACGAGATCCTGCAGCTCCTGTTTTCCCTTTTCTGAAACACATGTTAGAAACTGCGCCAGGAGGCAGGAAGTGTGTGTTAGTTTCAGTGGCTCAGCTGTGTGTTTGCCGTCACACCCACAAAGTGGAGTGGGGGTCTTTGTATTTAAGGTGAACTTGGGGCCGCGTGTCGTCTGTTTTCAGGATGCTGCGGTCGCTCCTGTCGGCTCACGGCGTCAATCCGCAGATGATCACGGTCTTCATCGATGGATACTATGAGGTACCACTTTATTAAACTCCGTTAAATATAATTAATGCTATTTCACTTCAACTTCTTGTTATTTTGACTTTGGTGTCGTTGCACACGGTGTGCATTAATAATTTATGAAATCAAGTGAAACGCCTCATTACTTCACCTGCATGAGTTTACTACACCTTTACAAAGAGGTGGTGGCTCATTCCTCACGTCAGAGATCATGTGTCAGGCTGCATGTTGACAGTTTTAATCATTTTTAATAAAATAAACCTTGGTTTTTGTTTTTCTCTTTTCAAATTTGAAATATTCAGTATAATATAAACACAAGCAGCTGTACAGAAACTTCAAAAGTGGCTTCATGTTGATTTAAATCAGGTCGTTTAATAACAACTTTTAATATTTTGTTATTTCTGATACACATTAGCCATTGGCTGTGTGAGGATGCTGTATGTTTTACATTATCTGACGTCACAGTCCTCTGGTGGCCACGCTAACGCTCATACGTGTGTGTGTGTGTGTGTGTGTGTGTGTGTGTGTGTGTGTGTGTGTGTGTGTGTGTGTGTGTATTCTCCAGGAGCCCATGGATGTGGTGGAGCTGTTCGGGCTGAAGGGAGTTCAGCACACACCAATCAGCATCAAGAACGCCAGAGTGTCTCAGGTAAGCGTCAGATCAGTCAAACGCAGGTTTCATCAGGTTTGAATGTTTCCACTGAACGACGCACAGCGTGTTTCCATCAGCAGTTTGCTTCAGATCCTCTTGATAATCAGATAAAAACACGTCTGTAAACGTGTTGAGGTCCAGTCTGTGTTGAAGTCAGTCTGTGTTTCTGTGCTGAGACTCGACCGTCTGTCTCTCTGCTGCAGCACTACAAGGCGAGTCTGACTGCAACCTTCAACCTGCACCCGGTGAGCGCCTCACTCTCCTCTGCGTCAAGACACACGACTTGTCGCGTAGTCGATGGATGAACCTTTGACACTCGGCATGTTCTTATTTTGTTGTTTTCACCAGGACGCCAACTTCGCCATCGTCCTGGAGGAAGACCTGGATATCTCCATCGACTTCTTCAGGTACGGCCTCCAGAATAGATACCGAAGGAATGAGTGAACTTATCAACGGGATGATGCACAGAAGAAGTATTTTAATTGTCTGTTCACTGCTCCAGTCACAGATATGAGGGTTTACACCTTCTTTTCTTTTTTATGATGATGATCAATGTCATATTTTTAGATTCTGGGCACAGAGCAGCAGAGTTTTACACTGTTTTCTGCCATTTTTAGAGAAAATACGTCTAAAATCTTTAATTAAATGACGATTAAATCAAACACAGTTGCAGCCTGATGTATAATAGTTCTCTTCATAGTGCATCTCAAAGATTTGTGTCATTTTACAAAACAAATTTAAAGTTTAATCTTCACTTGACAAGAATAAACTGTTTGTTTATCCAGAGTTACCCGAGCGTTACTCAGTAAGCAGCTGTCAGAGGCGCCTCCGGGTGGCAGCAGCTCCACAGCGCTGAGGCTGCCGTCAGCCTCTCCTTTGTCAGACTGTGTGTGTGCTGCTGTGGAAGCTGCTGTGGAGGCTGCTCTCTCTGTTACCTTTACACACTGACCTGCATGTAAACTGACAACTGATCAGCCTGCTCAGAGGAAACGTAACGGCTTCACCAAACCGCCGTGTTTTAGACAAACGCGAGCTTCCAGCGGCGTGTCCGTGCACAGATCTGTTGATGATTTAGCCCCTGGAGACGACGTTCAGGTGTCCAGTGTTTGGGTCCTTCCAGGTGGTGTTTGCAGGGCGATTAGCATTAGCATTGTGCTCCTGCTTGTGAATGCAAAATGCATTTTAAAAACAGACAATTAAAAGCTAAATAGTCGTCAGATGATATTTGGTTTCAGTTCTGTGCAGAAAACTGTTGATTGAGTTTGACTCACATCTCCTCCCACTCGGCCAACGCCTCACTAATACGCATATGCAGAGCGTATGCACTTAAAATGCCATTAAACCTTAAAACAGGAGGTCTTTGAACTTTGCCAGAAGATGCTTTTTTAATGCTCACTGTCATTAAAAATGTCACTTCGCCAGCCGTCGCGTGGAACCTGTTTGATGTCTTAATATTTTATGTTTCATTAATATTGAACAGTCCCGTCTGATTCGTTCAGAGAGCGACAGGTCGTTTTTGCTGTAACTTTCCTGTTTTTCCTGCAGTTTTCTGAGTCAGACCATCCACCTGCTGGACGAGGACGACAGCCTGTACTGTATCTCGGCCTGGAACGACCAGGTGAGTCCCTGCTGCTTCAGCTGCTCACGCTGTACCTGCCGTTGCCCTGCAGCCTCCACCTCCTGTCTTTGATGTTTTAAACTCTGAAAGGGCTCATCTGCTGCGAGCATGTTGTCCGCCCTCAGCTTTTCATGCCACGCCTGTGGAAACATCAAACAGCTGATGGTTCCATTTTCCTCTGGCTTCATTCGTGTCCTCCCTGCTGAAAATGAGCCCGCAGGACGACTCGCTGCCTGCAGAGCTGCACGTGTCACTGACAGCTGCTGTCGTTTGACAGGGCTACGAGCACACAGCTGAGGACCCGGCCCTGCTCTACAGAGTGGAGAGCATGCCCGGCCTGGGCTGGGTGCTGAAGAAGAGCCTCTACAAGGACGAACTGGAGCCAAAGTGGCCGACACCTGAGAAGGTGCTGGGTTTCCTGTGTTTTTGATGATTTCACATCAGTTTTTCATCCTGACCAACTTTAATCCATCACAGTCATTTAGTCCCTGTATTTATTCAAGTTAGAGACGAGCAGGTGCAGAAAGTTGGACGTTAAGCAGCTAAAGTCAGATCTTTATCTTCTTCATGGAGCTGAACTGTGATGTAAGGTGTTGTTACAGTTTATCTTGATAGCTACTTTGCTCTGTGTGTGTGTGTGTGTGTGTGTGTGTGAGACGATCGGCAGTTGTAAACCCTGTTTGTGTGTTTGTGTCTCTGCAGCTGTGGGACTGGGACATGTGGATGCGAATGCCGGAGCAGAGGAAAGGCCGGGAGTGCGTCATCCCCGACGTGTCGCGCTCGTACCACTTCGGCATCATCGGCCTCAACATGAACGGCTACTTCCACGTAAGATCTGAGGCTCCACGATACGAGAGAAAGTCTGAATACTTAAACATGATCTGCATGAAAACCCGCTGCATGTTGCATCGTTGTGTTGAACCGTCCTTTCTGACCATCTTCTGTCTCTTCCCTCTCACGCAGGAGGTTTATTTCAAGAAACACAAGTTCAACACTGTTCCCAACGTGCAGCTGAGGAGTGTTGACAGGTGTGTGTGTGTGTGTGTGTGTGTGTGTGTGTGTGTGTGTGTGTGTGTCATGTGTTGAGCTGTTTCTCACATCCCAACGTCTCACACGTGCTCGTTCTTCACAGCTTGAAGAAAGACGCCTACGAAGCGGAGATCCAGAACCTGCTGAAGTGAGTGAGACACGGACGAGACCAGGAGCCTGGAGCTGGTTTACACCCAGAGTGTGGGTGGATGTAGTGACGTGTGTGTGTGTGTGTGTGTGTGTGTGTGTGTGTGTGTGTTCCCAGGGAAGCAGAGGTGCTGGACCACACGAAGAACCCGTGTGAGGACTCGTTCCTGCCGGACTCCGAGGGGAAGACCTACGTCATGTACATCAAGATGGAGACGGAGACGGACACATCCACCTGGACAGAGCTCGCCAAGGTACCGCCATCAGTTCTGTCGCTTGATGTTCTGCTTCGCAGGAAGTCGATGGACTCAGCATTAACCCGTAACTTCCTGTTGACACCTCAGAGCTCATCAGGTGCGTTTATCGACGCCGCGTGTTCCTCTGACAACACGCAACAGGAAGACGTCCGGAGCCTGGCCTCCGTTCACAAAGTAGCACGACAACAGTGCCGCTTGTCTGTCAAGCGATGAAACATCCCTCAGCTCATACCAGGAATGTCAGACAGGCAGACAGACAGGTTGGAGCAGGTCGACTCGTTCAGAACCGCTTAGAAAACTGGCTCCAGATCAGACAGCGCAGCCTTTTCAAGCCTCCGGCCGGCGCCGTTCATGGCCGCAGGCGTCATGTTTTCATGTCGTCTCTCTGTGTCGTTGTGAAATTAGGAGCGCTTCGAGGGAACGGATTTAAAAATCGTTACAGTCCCTCTTTGACGTTTGTTTTGTGCGTCTGTCTGATGAAACAAACTGGCTGTGGTGCGGCGATGAGCTCTGGTCTCTTCCTGTCGTCCGTGCAGTGCCTCCACGTTTGGGACCTGGACGTTCGAGGCTACCACAGAGGCCTGTGGCGGCTCTTCAGGAAGAGGAATCATGTCCTGGTGGTCGCAGCGCCCACCTCCCCGTACTCGTGAGTAAAGCTCAAAACTAATAACAATAATAATAATAACAATAGTAATAAATAAACAAACAAACAAACCTGAACTAATTATGATTGTCACCTTGTTGGTTAGTGGTGAGTTAAGTGACGGCAGCCTGGGGTTTAAATGAGTCCTCCTGTCTGTCTCTCTGTCTGTCCTCCTGTCTGTCCTCCTGCCTGTCTCTCTCTGTCCTCCTGTCTTTCTCTCTGTCTGTCCTCCTGTCTGTCCTCCTGTCTCTCTGTCTGACCTCCTGTCTGTCTCTCTCTGTCTCATGACCAGTGTGAAGAAGCCAGCCAGTGTCACTCCGATCCACTTAGAGCCTCCGCCCAAAGAAGAGGGAGCACCGGTGGAGCAGATGTAGACCTGATGCTACACACACACACACACACACACACACACACACACACACACACACACACACACACACACACACACACACACACACACACACACACACCAGCCCAGGCCTTAACTCTCCTCTCTGGTCCAACAACCACTAATGTCTCAGCCTGGGCCCCTGAACCACACTGACTCTTCCTGAGCTCGTGCACCAGAGGGGTACCTGGGAAATGGAGTCTGGATTACTGTTCTTTGTTTTAAACTAAAGCTGGATTAACACTACAAACCGCACACTCGGTCTGTCAGCAGCCTGACAGGGAACAGAGACGCTGACAGAAAACTTTTTCCGTTTCCGTGACGACCGTGACTCCGGTCTGAGCTCAAGCTGTGACTTCAAACGAAACGAGACCACCGCTCCCTGTCGCCGCAGCCCGGCGCCTTTGTCCTCTGGGTTGCTGTGTTTTCCTTTTAACTACTGAGTGCTCCGACCGTTGTGTACATACGTTCTAACTTATCTATTTATTTTACACCAGCAATCAAACAGGAAGTTCGGCCGTTCGTTCGCATTTCTTTGTTTTGTTTTTTTTTAAAAAAGATCAACTTTTATCGAGATAAATGCATTTTTTAAGAGCCTAACGTTTACAGACACTGAATAATAATGTATATATACATGCCTATATATATTTTTGGATGAAAATTTAAAGGGTCAGCGTATTTTTCAGCGTTCGATATCGAAGAGTTTGAGTCGATATCAGCCCCGTGGGTTCCTGCTGTAACGGACCGGCCGGGCTCAGCTGCCTCTGATCGGGTCTCATGAGCGTCAGCGGTGGCTGAAAGAGACAAAACTGACTGAATATCACAGATTTAACAACGTACGCTCCGATTAGAAACATCTGAAACACAGTATTATATTAAATATTTACTGCTTTGACCGCGGTGATGCTTCTCACTGTCAAGTAGAGACAAAAAACTCTTTTTGAATTTATATATTTGGTTTAAATGAGAAAAATCCAGTTTTTAACCTTTGTATTCATGTATTTTAAAGTTTAAAGTAACAGAAAATGATTATTTCAGTGCCAGACTTGGAAATCTGTCCTCAGCCCAAACATTTAAGCTACAAGATGAAGCTGAAAATGTGAAATTTCTTCATTTTTTAATTTAGTTTTTGTTCTTATTCATTTCATTTTAGCGTATTCGGTTGCGCTGCGTCGTGCTCGCTGCAGCTTTTTGTTCGCCGCATGTTCCTAAACGCAGCGTACACGTCAAATCTGAGAAAAATGAGCTAAAGGGTCCCATGTGACTGAAATCAGCTGCTGTCATTGGCCGAAATGAGCTCGGCGTCGTTACAGCAAACGTGACAAAGGTTTAATGTTCTGTTGTCGTTCTGCCGTATTTCTTCACTGTGTCCATCTGTGGTGTCGCGAGGTTTGTTCTTAAATGTCTTCGGCCAGTTGTGAACATCCACATCGATCCAAGATGGAGAAGCTAAGAGCGTTCGCTGCTGCTGCTGCTGCGGCTGCTGCTGCTGCGGTTAGATCAGGTCCAGTATTTCAAGATTCACTTCAATATCTTTAAAACAAACCTTTTTCTGCTATGTTTCAATTTAACTCGTTAAAATCCTGAGATTCAATCCATGTAGAAGTAATTATGTTACTGTTTCATCTGCAGCTGAGACTCAGATAAACCACAGATAAATAATCATGTCTCAGTTTATCAGAAAGGAGACAAGTAATAAAATGAAACACTAAGCAGCTCATAAGCTCTAACTGAGTGTTTTATGACACTGACGCTGCTATAAGCATAAAGACGTATGTGTCACTAATCATAACTCGTTACGAGGCGTCTAACTGCTGCAGGAGCAGCTGATGGAGATAACATGATGTGTTATCACACATACGGACAGATGAACCAGCTGCAGCTCACTCTGAAGAATGAGCATTAGCAAGCTACGCTAACTGGCTAGCTGGTTAGCTTAGCTTCACCAGTTAGCAGCTGGTTGGTAAACAGGTTTTAACATAAGTGCTGACGGATTGTGTGTTGTCCAAAAACCTGATGAAACGATAAGATTTGCAGACCAGCTGCAGTATCGCCGTCGTTTCAGGTGACAAATACATAAACAAACTTATTTAAAGTGTTTCTGCTTAAAACAAGATTAAAGTATTAAAGTCTTCTTCAGTTATTAACACACGACTGATAAATGCTGTTACAGAAGTCCTTCAGGGCCCGTCCCAGCTGGAGTTAGAGCTGTTTTTAACTCTAACGTGCAGCTCCATCAGCGTCCGCGCAGTCGTTTGAGTTTTAACGTTTGACGACGACGTAATTCACAACAGAACCGCTGATTCAGCAGTATTGTTTGTGACTGATTCACTGTCCGTTGGAAATGTCACTTTGCTTTTGAGGCAGTGATTCATTGAACCTCCCGTGTCTGTTCGCCTGCTCCTCTCCGCTCTGTTTGAGAGGCTAAAGCGAAATCATCGTCTCAGTGGCGCAGCTGCGTTTGTGTAACGCCGCGTGACGCTTCGTCGTTTGTTTGGACAGAACGCAGTTTGACACATGTACGAGTTCTTTATCTTCTGTCCTGGAAATGAATAAAGATGTTTTTTTTACAGATGATTCATCTCCTGGTTTCAGTCTTGGCTGTAATAATTCACACGGGGGGATTTATTATTAGCGCCTGTAATTCATGGAACAAACTCGGAGCTTTCGTTATTCTTAGCTCAGGTGTTCGTACCTGTGCGGCTTCGTGCCGGCTGCAGATTTCCCAGGAGAGCTGCAGGCAAAAGCAACAGTGAGAGGAAGGAAACAAGGGAAATGCATGCAAATCCTCTGGGCTCTGCAGGTTCCTGCAGCCACGCGCTCCACCAAGAACAAAGGATCGTGGCTTCGTGCCCTCTGAGCTCTGCGGACTCTTCAAAGTCACATTTGCATCCGAACACATCAGAATCTATTTGTTTATTGTGTTATTTGTTTATTTTGTTTATTTGTTTATTGTTTTGCAACATGCAAAGCTCTAAGGTTTTGATGCATTCAAAGGGCCTAAATGTCTGGATGTGTCAGTCTCCCCTGCTTCAACCACAGAAACACAGCAGACGAAACATCTGCATCGCCCCCTGATGTCTGGCTGCAGTGCAGCTCATAAGCCCTGCCCCCTGGTGTCTGGCTGCAGCACAGCTCATAAGCCCCGCCCCCTGATGTCTGGCTGCAGCACAGCTCATAAGCCCCGCCCCCTGATGTCTGGCTGCAGCACAGCTCATAAGCCCCGCCCCCTGGTGTCTGGCTGCAGCACAGCTCATAATGACATCACTGGAATGATGGCGGCGAAGGTATTCGGGATATGTTAGCTTAATTTTTGTCCACTGAAGGTGGAAACATGTCGGCCATCTTTGTTTACAGTCTGTTTCCAGGTTTGTTTTGAGTTTGAAAGTTGTGAACTCATAATGCAAAATGAAAAAAGGTTTGTTTTATTTCATTTCTCATGTTCGTTCGTCTCGTTCGTTCGTCTCTCCGTATTACAGGAGGAAATGCTGAGATCTGGGTTAAAGTTTGTCATAAATCAGAATTAATCTGATTGCATGGATGCATGAGCAGCGGCGCGGGTGGGCGTCCATGATGTCTGTCATGTGTTTGTCAGCAGCTGTCACAGTTTGTGTTTATGAGTCTGCTGGAAAAACATTTGCATCAGGTCTAATTAAGATGGATCCTCTGAGTGAGAGGGAGATGATAGCTGTTCTGTGTGTGTGTGTGTGTGTGTGTGTGTTTGTTATGTACTAACTCACAGTGGCAACAGGGTCATGTGAGCCATTTGTTTGATTGTTCACACACACACACTCACACTCACGCAAACATGTCCATCATCTTCAGCTCCAAACCTGGTCATTTGTGCCTGTCAGTCAAAAGTCGCTGGCTTGTATTGCTGCACGTGTGTGTGTGTGTGTGTGTGTGTGTGTGTGTGTGTGTGTGTGTGTGTGTGTGTGTTTGCCGCCTTTTAAATGTCATTTTTGACCTATTGAGCATTCTGATGAGCCGAGCTCAGAGGCTGATGGCTCAGATGTAGATGGAATATTGATTTTGTGTGTGTGTGTGTGTGTGAGAGCTGGGGGTTATTGTTAAACATGGAGCTCGGCGGCGCTGAGATGATGACAGATTTAACTCTAAATACCTCGCAGCGCTGTAATTGGACGGAGGAGCGAACGGGGTTTGTCTCCTCGCTGCACCGACGCAGGTCACAGTCAGTGTTGTTTAGTGTTCGTCTGTGATCAAACACATGAAACTCTGTGAAAAGATCAAATTAAAAAGCCGAACAGAAGCTGTCTGCACAGGGATCTCTCAGGATTTGTCTCCATCGTGACTTTGAGTTTAACCTTTTTTATCATTATCATCATCGTTTATTCGATAAAAGTTTGTTTTCTCGCCCTCACACCTGAAGCTCAGAGGTGTCTGATGTCTTCACACAAACCAGGAGGTAAAGAGAGAGAAATGTGCAACATCGTGGCACTGATCAGACGACACTCAGGTGTGTTTGATCGACTCATCGGAGGCTCGTCCAATCAACTCAGCCTGCACCACCTGTTATAAATACGACTGTGTGACGTCTCTGCAGCTCCTTGTTGCGCCGTCATAGCTGGAAGCGTGGTATCAGAACTGAAGTGAGGTCAAACTCGGCCTTTTCCGCGCACCGAGCAGACGAGCAGCTGCGTTAGCATTAGCAGCGGTTAGCTCCCTTCATCCCTACGTCGCTGCTCGATGTTCCTCTGATGATCTCTGACTCTGTGTGACGCTGAGCTGTGAACACGAGCCCTGAGTTCGTCTGTTCGCTGAAAATGGAAAAGTAAAGTTGCACAGGAGCTGCACAGACGAGTGATGTTTTCCAGACACTGATGGCACGTCCTTGGAAGAGTCAGCCTTTGTGTTGCGCCTTTTGGTATCAGCACTTCCTCTTCCTGCTGTTGTGTGCCCCCCCCTTCTCTTCTGTCACACACAGAAGTTTGGACAAAGCCTCTGGTTTGTGAATGAAGCTGATTCAATAGCACCCAATTAGCCTGCTGCAGGGCTGAATGGCGCTCTGCCTCCCGCCTGTAATTGGTCAATATTTAGTCAACCTGTCGCCGTGAGCCGCAGCCGTCATGAAGTGAAACCAGGACGACAGGCGCTCTGAGCTCCGCTGCCTCCTTTGGTTCGTCGCACACAGGAAACAGGCTTTAAATTCATGTTTTTAGGTGAAGCAGAGCCGCTCAGTCTGGGTTGAAGATGGCTGAAGTGTGGATCATGACGCAGTTCTGATTTTACAGAGTGGCAAAACACCCAGCTTTGTGTGGTCTTATAGGCCTCAGTGTGGTCTGTGTGTGATCGGTTTGTGTTTCTTTGTTGCTATCATGCAGCACTTTGTCGTCACTTTGCAGCCACTTAGTGCCTTTTTGTGGCATCTTGTGTCTTTTTGGTCATTTTGTGTTTGTCTTCGTTTTGCATCACTTTGCACATATTTACGTTTTATTGTCCTTTGGCATTGATTTGTGGTCATTTTGCATCACTGGTGGACGTTTTGCGTTGTCATAACTTTAACTGTGATTGGATATTTGTTGCTGAAATGCACCTTGGAAGTCAAAGTTGACTTCAGATGGTTTGACGTCCATCCAAGCACATAAACAGGACCCCTGAGACGTGTTTGTGTCCACCTGATGGATGCTGTCGCTCCTTTTAGCTCTGATTCGTCTCTTTAACTGCTGGGCGGCTGCTGCACAGGTGCACAGTTTATCACAAAGAAGGGGCCAAAAGGCTGAAACAGGCTGAAAACGTGGTTGTTAAAATAAGAAAAAAGGCTTGATGCATGAAGGAATGATGAGAGGAACAGGTCGATCAATCGGCTAAATGCTGTTATTTTATTGGCAAATGTGAAGTATTTACACTCTGCAGGTGTTAAAACAACTTTTCACTAGTTATAAAATCAGAAGCTTTACGGGAGATTAAACTGATCCCAAATGATAAACTGATGCAGATTAAATCACATGTGATCCGTGTGCGTCTCAGCTGACTCTGCTGTCCAGGTGGCAGTACAGGTACATGGACACGATCATTGCAGCAATCTGAGGAAACAAGGTGATACGGACATGAATCTGTTTTTTCTTTTTACTCAATAAAACCTGAACGTTCAGATGGTTTTAGTGCCTCGTCTTCTCCTAAAGCTGGAGAAATGAGGCCGACTCATCCTCTGATACTTGTTTTTAACCGACTCTGCTCTGATCGTAACACAGAAGCTGCATCTCCTGCACATTTTGGACACTTCACTTTGTTTAGACTCGTGCAGAGAAAAGCTGCCACAGACTGTCTGAGCTTCAGATCCCCTCTGGGCCGGCATGCAATGATCTGGGGTTTGTGAGCTCTTTAATAAGTATCAAAGCAGCTGCACTGCGCTGTGCTATTTCACCTCTAAGATGCCGATTCCTGCCGCGATGCCTCCCACGATGTTGGCGTGCTCCTTCAGGTCCTCCAGGATGTGCTCAAAACAGCCCTGAGGAAGAGAGCGTCTGTAGACATGAACTGCTGCTCAACAACAAGCAGACAACAAGTAAAAGCACCAGGAACTGAAGAAATTAGGTTAGCATGCTAAGACGCTAAGCTAAGAGCGTGAACAGTTTGTGCTGATGTTGAATTGTAATGCATTATGCTGAGAGATGTGTCTAATGTGTTTTCTACCAAGGCACTGATTGTGACTCTTGACTCGTGTCTCACCTGCACGCCGCTGCGCTCTGCCTCTTGCGAGCTGCAGGGGGCGGCGTTGGTCCAGCAGCAGCTCGGCGGCAGACTGCCTCCGTTCTCCTTTTCAAACTTGGAGCCCACGAAGTCTGTGTAGTTGTTGAAACCGCAGCATCTAAGCTGAGGGAGGCAGGAAAACACGGCGTCATCACACATCAGAATCACATCACATCCACGGATATGCTGTTAGAGCCTGCAGAGCTTAGCTGTCGCTCCGTGCTCAAGCATGATTGGCTAACTGCTCGAGCGACTGAGCCCCTGACCAATACACACCTGGTCTAACGTCAGCTGCTCGGTGTGTTCCTGCATCACTGCATGATGCATGTTGCTGCACAAGCCCAAAATGCAGGAGCAACACACGCTTTAGACCGTGTGCTACAGACTGTTTGATAGTCTTAGCCCTCTGGTTGCTTCCTGCACAGGTGAGACACGGACCTGGTGTCGTCGTTTTGAGTTTCTGTCTGTTTTTGGCGACTTCCTGTTTTAATTTGAAGAGTTTCTTCCTCTTGTGTCGCCTGTGTCTGATTAATTCATCTGTTTCAGCTGTTCGCCATCGTGCATTAGCTCCTGTCCCACTTCAGAGTGTTTCCCTGCGGTCCCACATGTCTCTGGACTTCCACCTGTTCTTTTTCAGGTTTCGTCGCTCTTGGACTGACATTTCGACCCGGCCTGCTCAGACCAACCTGACCATTAAACGTTAAAAACCTGCTGTAAAAGTTACACAAACCTTTTAAAGTCATATACAACACGGACAAACATAAAAACTCAGTTCTATTCGCTTAAAAAGCAGCAAATCAAACTGAAATGATCTGCCTGACGGGACACAAACAGCGAATAAACTGTAAATATCTCTCATACAGCACAAGGTCTGACGGCGTTATATGTTTCCAGTTTAAATGCAGCCATTGTCATCCTGTCGAACTTGTTTGAATTAAAGGAGCGAGGGGGTTTTGATCGGAGGCTCCTGAGTTACCTTGACCTGATTGTGCGCAGGTGAACTAACGGACAAAAGCAGCGGTTACTGTGCGCAGTGTTGAGTCGAGGCTCCGTCGCTGCTTTTGTTTGATTTGTATTCAGAAAACTTCAGCTTTGCGTCGGCGCCGCGGGGCCGTTTGTTTAATGGCTTCAGCTCAGCGAAGGACACGGCAGAGCAGCGGCTGCACGGGATGCAGCTAAGCTCCGGCACGCACACTGAAATCGCTGGATTACCAACAGGACGACCACACGAGACTGTCCTGCGCTCCAAACCCTGCAGGTTTAGCTGTTTTTCTAACTGAAGCAACTTTATTTTAGAATATGCAGCATTAAATCATCACGTTAATGGGTCAAAAAGCTGCCAACATCTTAATTTCTTCATTTATTCCAGTGCACACTTGGTGCACATTCCTATTTATTTTACTTTAAGACAGATTTTGAGGCATGCAGGAGGAGGAGACGCTTATAGAAACGCCTCTGAGCGCCGACGTGGTCGTTACTCTGCAGCCGTGACACCGTGCAGTCAACATTCAGTTCACAACGACAGGTTAAAGCGACTTGGATCGACGTTCATGCCACAGAAGCTGTTGTGAAATACTGAGATCTATTTCTTGCCATGTATTAACACACACTAACAACGTGCGGGTCGTGCACCAGTCTCCTGTCTCCACATGCTGAAGCCACAGGTCAGGGGTGCTGTACCTCTGTCATGGTGGTGTTCCAGATCTTGGTGACCACAGGATCGCTGCCGTAATCCTTCTTCAAACCCGGGGTCGCCCACGCCTGGAGGATCCCCTCCGCCTGAGGACAACACACACACACACACACACACACACACACACACACTAGTAAACAACAACAACAACAATCTTCAAGTAGCTCAACATCAGTGTTTCACAGAGCAAAGGCAGAAAACTGGTTGATGCACGCGACGTCACCAGTCTCCAGATACGGAGAAAGCTTCTCCTTAAACCAGATTATTATTAAAATACTTCTAATTCGTTATTTTAACAAAATACCT
Organism: Datnioides undecimradiatus; assembly: GCA_008933995.1. Classification (NCBI taxonomy): domain Eukaryota; kingdom Metazoa; phylum Chordata; class Actinopteri; order Lobotiformes; family Datnioididae; genus Datnioides; species Datnioides undecimradiatus. The sequence goes on from WARS01000029.1 coordinate 23,938,113, forward strand.
TATTATATTTTAAACATTAAGCCAATATTTTGAGATATTAAGTCAATGAGTCATTATTTTGTTGTATAACATGAGATCTTTAGACATATTTGTTATTATTTCAAGATACTAACTCACTATTTTGAGATACTGAGTCGTGTTTGAGATAAGTCCTTATTTTGGCAGACTATGGGATTATTTTTATTATATTAAGTGGAAAAAGTCTTGTTTCACGATACCAACTCATTATTTTGAGATGTTTAGGACATTTTAGGACAGTAAAACAATATTTTCAGACAAAATTGTGACATTAAGTCATTAAATTGAGACAACGAGTGGTTATTTTGCTGTATAACATGATTATTTTGGACATTAGGTAGCTTTTTGGAGGAAATGCATCATTATTTCAAGACACTACCTCAATATTTTGAGATAAGTCGTTATTTTGGCGTAATGTGCAGATATGTCAGATATATTTTTGGGAAAAGTCTGTTGTTATTTCAACAAACTGAGATGTTAATTCAAAAATCAAAAATGAGCAATATTTAAATAAAGTTTAAGTGAATACTTTGAGAAATCAGACATACTAAGTCTTTATAATGACTCATGGGTCTCAGTGGTGTGAACGGGCTCCTACAGTCCAGTGTGAATGTGTGTGTGGACATAAAAGCACACGACTGCACTGTGGAGCTTTTACCTCACACACACACAAGCACAGACCCTGGGAGAGGCCCTGAGAATAAAGCAGTGTGTGTGATGTGGCGGCGGCGGGGAAACTCTCCTGGAGCCACCGATTCATCAGAAATTAAATAAATCTTCTCTCAACACAAAGCACCTGGGAAATAAAGCGCGGCGGCCGCACCTGGAAGAAATGAAAGTAAATCAAAAAATTGACCGAGCCATTATTCTCCATTCTTATTCTGCTTTTTATGGTCCTAACTGTGTGAGAGAGTGTGTGTGTGCGTGTGTGTGATGGTATTTACATATATATTGATGCTGCTGACACTTTGCTCAGGACACGTTTTGTCTATTTGTGCTCGTCCACAGTGCAGCGGAGGAGGGCTGTGTTTCAGGCGGGAGCAGGAGTCTTTTGTTGTGGAAGGATTCCTGCACAAACACGCAGGTTAGCCTCCTTCCACGCCGTCCCTCCCCCCTCCTCCCCCTCCTCCCTCCTCTCTGCAGTCTGTTTTTTCCATTTTGATTAATAATCCCGTCGTGTACAGTCACACAAAGACCCGTCTGATGAGGAGGGCGAGTGTGTGGTTTACTGTATGTGCACGTGCGCCACGCGTCTGTCAGTGTTTGTGTGTGTGTGCGTGTACAGTTGAAGGGGGCAGGCGTGTGAGATGCCGGAGGGGATGCTGGGATACATGCCACAATTAAAAGTGCCCCCCAAGAAGCTGCGAGAGCGGCTGAGATCAGAGCGGGTTATTACCAGCCGGCTAATTCATCACTGTCACTCGGCCCCGCGCCTCACCACGTCCCGTTAAATACACACACACACACACACACACGCTTACACACTGATATGGGCCCCTACAAACAGCTCACACACACACACAGAGCGGACAGGCTGGACAAAGCCTGTAGCAACACACAGCACAGTGCAGCAGGAGGCGATAACACATGTATCAATACAGCGAAGCCAACGCTCTGCACACGTGATAAAGATCTGCGGTTATTGATCGCTCGTCGCTTTACAGCTCGCCGTCGCATCTGGAATAATTATCCATATCGTTTGCTGCAGCGACTCGCCGGCTGCTAATTGGTCGTTGTTCTCAAGAGGAGAAGCGATGAACAGAAACCTCCGCAGTCAGAGTTTTTCAGTGGATTTAGCTCATCTTCTACAAGCTAAACAGGAAAATATGTCACTTCCTGCCTTTTCCAGCTTTGTTTGTATCGGATCTTTAACCGGGGCGGCAAATCTTTTTATTCTAAGCTGCTGATGCAGTTTGATTTTAGCAAACAGAGCATTCGTTTGGAGTCATGCTCGTCTCCACCTGATGAGTTTAAGACAAACACTCTCATTGTTTCAGCTCCGCTTTGGTCTCAACCTCAGGGGAAACATCTGGTTCCAGTGCGTTCGCTGGCTTGTCGCTGGCTGCACGGTTGCATTTCGCACTATAATCAAACTGAACCAAAACCAAAACAATAAGCTGAAAGATGCTAAAATGCCCCGCGGCGCACTCGGACCTGCCTCTAACTTGTGATTGTAATCTGTACTGGATTACACTTTAGAGAGTACATTCCTTTGCTGCACATGCGGCTCGCTGTCATTCATTAAACGCCACGTCGCATCTCTTTCATCCACCCGCCGCCACGCCGGTAATAAATCTGCGCTCCGGTCACTTCCGAGTCACTTGGCGGAGAAAGAACAACCGCGACCGGTGGCGGCCTCCCATAATGCCCGCTGGAATTGCTTATTAAATCTCCGTTATTCCGACCACCTGAAGGTTATTGGCTCTTTGGGTGGATGAGCTGCTGAGGCCGGCGGGCAGGAGGCAGATTTATGCTGCAGATAAGTGGAAGAGAACAGATCAACGCTTTATTTACTGCCTCCTCTCATTGTCTACGCCGCTGTCTCTTACTTATTGACACAGGCGGCTATATATATGCATATTAGATGTATACTGCCCATATTCATTATTCGGATGCTATTGTGTTTACTGTGTCTTATCAAAAGCAGGAGATGGACAGCTGCTCTCGCACGCGCTCATATCCGCACGATGTCCTTTGTGTTTGTAATGAACAGATGATGCTAAAGCTAACAAACAGAGCGTTAAATTAACTGAAGCATATCTATGATCTCCTTAAGGAAGACAAATCTATGAGTTATGTCTTGCATTTCACTGAGCTTCGGACAAGCGCACACCTCCCGCTCTCTCTGTTTGCAACGGCACGCTGGCTGATGTCGATTCTCCTCTCGCCAGATGCCGTTTACATCTCGCCGTGGTTAGCAAATGACGGGCGAGAGATGGGGCAGATTTATCTCAACAAACCTGCCTGAGCAGCAGCAGCAGTGGCTGCCAAGGACACATGCACACACAAACACACACACACTCACTTTGCCTCTTTGTGTGAGAGCATGCTCACTCAGGATTGGTCAGAATACATTTGATTAGTGTGAGGGAAAGACTGAGGGATGCAGGACGAGCTGTAGGCTGCAAAAAATGTCTGCAGAGTCAGAAAAAACTCAAATTGTGACATAAAACCTGCAACTGCAGCCAAAATGATTCGACCTGACGCCGACAAAAGACAACTTTAAGGAATTTCTAATAAAGAAGCATCTTTTCTGTAAACGCTTTGCAGAAAAATTCGACTGAAAACTGATTTTTGCAGATTTTTCTTGCAGCGTGCAGCAGCAGCAGCAACTCAAACCAGATTCCCAGCAACACCGGCACAGACAAATGAGATTCCCAGGCAGCGCAGAGTCCGCTCTCCTGTGCTCATCAGCTCCTGCCTGCAGAGGGATGTTTGTTAGATTACCTCTCTCGCTCCTGGGGACTCCGATGCATCCTCTGATTGGATAAAAACTCCACTTTCTATGTTCTCTATTAGGACCCCAGTCTTCACTAACCTCCTTTTACATAGCTCATTTGAAATCCTTGTAATTATTATACGTGGCACTAAATGGAAATGGAGTACGTGTGTGTGTGTGTGTGTGCATGAGAGGGGGACACATATGTAAATAGGCTGTTTTGCATATAAAATGCTTTAGCTTCAATATTCCAGAATAATAAATTGCTCAAAGTTAGAGACAGCGCACACGGCCCCGGGCTATCCCGGAGTCATTAAGTAGCCGAATGTAGTGAGGCGGACATAAAGCCAGTAATTCAATGATGGCCGCGCCTATAATGGAGAATTTACATGGAGATAAAATCCAGAGAGTGGGACGAGGAGGTGAGAGGGTGACAGAGAAAGACGGGGAGGGACAGAGAAGCATTAAGAGACAAAGGAAAGGGAGTGAAGAGGAGGAGACGCAGGAGGAGGGGGAGCTGTGATGAGTGAAAGGAAGAAGAGGAGGAGGTGAAGTGGGGAACTTACAAATGAAGAGTAGGCAAGAGCCACGACTCCGGCTGCCACTTCGGCGATGAATATGATGAGGATGATGGTGAAGAACTGCAGGGAGAGGAGGAGAGGAGGAGGAGATGAGCTTTTGGGTTTTAAATGATTAAAAAAGCAAATAAATGTTTCTTTTGTTGAGCTCGTTTCACAAAACTAGACAGAAGTTTACTGAAAGAAGATGAAGTGACTTCGATAATCAGTTCAGAAAGTTGCCGACAGCAGCATCTTAAATGTTTCTATTCAATAGTAAATTGAATATTTGGGTGTTTTAGATTGTTTGTTGAATAAAATGTGCAGCTTCTTTTGTGATTTTTCATGTTTCAGGACTTCATGCATTTATATTTTCATGAAATGCATGAAAATGCATGGCATTGAACGGGTGTGTTTGTGTCTTTTAAGTCAGTCGTTTTGTTGAAATTTGCTCTGATTAAGATTTCTGCTGCTTAAAAACCAACATCTGGTTAAATTAAATTCGATAAAATAAGTGAAACGTCGGACAAAAGCCGATCCTGAACTTCCTCTGGGACCCGGGATCCCGTTAAACAGCCATTGTTGTGTGTAACAATCACAGGCTGTCGATAAAGCTCGGCCGATTGCACACAGGGACAATAAGGAGGCCGAACGATCCGTCCAATCAGCTCATCCGCTCTCTCTGTTCACTCCATTACAGCTGTTTCTCACGTGCGCTGCGTCCTGCGCCGGCAGTCGCAGGATCTGCTGCACCAGCATCGTTCAACTCAATGGGAGATGTGGACATGATGGAGGCTCTACGGGGGGAGAATGCACCGCCCGCGCTCCTCATTACACTCACTGCAGTGGACTAAGAGGTAGTTAGCCTCGTCGTTAATGAGCTTAATAATGTAGACTGTATGATTCGGGGGTGGTGGAGCTGCTGCCGCTGATATAAATGAGGCAGGAGGGGCTGATGTGGATATTAGCCGCGCTGCTGATGAGTCGGGTGTAAGCGCAGTGATGGGTGAGGCGCCGACTGGATGTAAAAGCAGCCGAACGAGATCATTTGTGGTGTTTTACTTTGTCACCAGTCGATTGAGACATCTCCACCGCGTGGTGGTTTGGTTTCACCATCCTGCAGAGCGACAGTATCACATAATGGAGTCGTGATCGTGTCCACCTGATTAATGTGAGGTGTGGTATCTACATCCTGAGGGAAATATCTGGCTCTTAACAGCTGGAGCTTTTACTTTCTCCAGCAGCTGCTCTCTGACTGAGTTTCCCTGCTGTCTGGTGCAGGACAGGCAGTGGACTGAGACTGAACCAGACAGGAAGTGTGCAGCAAAACCAAAACTACGAGCTAAAAGAGGCTAAAAAGTTACTGTGACCAACAAACTTCACATTACACCTGATTCATTAAGAGAAACGAAGCAGTGAAGCTTTTATTCAGTCTCGCGCTGGATCAAACTAGCTTATCTGTCATTTTGCAGTGAGCTAATGCTGCTGTGTGACAGTTAAAACTGACTGATATGTGATTTAACATGCAGCTTTGTGTCTGTTGTTTCCATTTCCTTTTTTCTTTTTCTGTATGTTTAAGTTGCAATGCTGCACCCAACAGTCAGTCAGGCTCCTGAAAGAGACGTCACAGGGCCCACACGCTGTGCCAGTCAACTCTGGGTGATGCATGATTAAATGCATGCAGCGTACGCTTCAATCTGTCTGGCAACACTGCAAAAGATGCATGCTTCTGCAGAACACGTCAAAACCAGTGCATAAGCAAAGTCAAATATGATGTTGAGCTAGGTGTTAACGTTTATTGATGCACAATGACGCACAGTTCGAACCACAAATCATACAGAAGTGAATTGATTTGAATTGGGAAAACCCAGCCTGGTCCCTCTGAGCATCAACTTCCTTTTGCGCTAGTTGAACCAGGACTTTTAGCACCTACCGTCAGCAGCAGACACTTGCTCTCCTTCTGGGCGCCGCAGCAGCCGAGCAGCCCCAGCAGCACCAGCACGGCGCCGATGGCGATGCAGAAAAAGCCCACGTTGACGAACTGCATGCCTTGGTTGGAGAACGGGCCCAGCAGCTTCAGGAAGGAGCCCCCGTCCACGCTCACCCAGATCCCCATGGCCAGCAGGGTGAGGCCGCCCAGCTGCAGGAGGGTCCAGTCAAACACAAGCAACACGTACGTTATGCAGCGGCATGACGGCGCCACGCAAACCCCCTCATTTGACCAGTCAGCTTTCCAGCGGCTGTAATCCACACTTAACAAATGTCAATCATCCGTCATTCAGGAGGGGTCAACAGCTCTTGAGGCGGTGTAATAGGTTTTGGAAATGAGAGGCCACCTTACATCACTAAGCCTCTCTTACTATTGCCTCTTAGTGACACCGTGACACCTCCATATCGTTCTCGCCGTTCAGACAAAGGGATTTCCTTTTGCGAGCTGCTGCCTCAGGCTTCCCATTATGTATCGAGGACAACCAACAACCTCTTTTTACCTGCCTGGACAAAACGACTGCACTTTTCCACGACCGCCTCTGCCTCCCCACTCATGTCAGGCCGGCCAGAACCCATTTAGTGATCATCTTGTGCCAGTGGTTAAAGCCGGCCTTGGGGTGTCTGGAGGCAGGCTGTGGGATTATGGCGTGGACAGTTAATTTGCTGTCCTTTAAAGACACTGTAATCTTTCCACAGCTGTGCAGCTAAACTCTGCAAGTTTTAGATCATGATTAGAGCCACACTGCTGCAAATCCAAAGAACTCATGCATGCATTAATGAAAAACAATTCAGCAAATGCAAAATGTGCGTGTAAAGATGCAGGAGTACGTAACGTAGACCAGCGCTTTGCCTTTTAATCATCGTTCCTGCAGGGCCAGAGTGCTGTGCGCCTGATGCATGATGCATGCAACCTAAAAAGTTGTTTATTCACCTGATCTTCACCTCGACCAAACCAGCAGGAGACCTCACACACCAGGACCATCAATTAACAAAAACACACTTCAATTTGCGCGCACAGGGGGGGAGGTTTGCCTTCGGGCAGTAATTACGGTAATTACTTACGCTCTTCATGCTTTCGACTGGTGTTCAGCTTCTGTCAGTGGAATAAAACAAGACTGTGACCTTTGAGCTGCTGGATGGTGTTTAATGTGAGAGTTATTTGTGCTTTGTGCTTCAGATAGCAGGCGATGAAACTAAATCAAAATGGAAACAGACAAAAAATGAGTTTTTACTGACAAAATATTAAAAAATTAGGAACGATTTTAATTAAAACGTAGATTTAAGTAATAAAACCATAGAGGCTCCAGTGCAGTTTAGGTTTGCATTGATTAAAGTTGCATAAAACTTGCACAAAGCGCTCAGGCCTGTGCCCCAAGCTGCACATTACAGTGTGGAAATCACCTGATCCCGCTGTCATCCCCCTCTGCCCTCCCTCCCTCTCCTCACCCATCCACCTCCGACCTTCTCTTCCCCCTCTCCTCCGCCCTTTCATCCCCCTCCGTCCCCTCTGTGCATTTCACCCTGAGTGATTTCTTCTTTCCTCCACCTCTGCAGGAACCATGTTTGAAACCTGATATTGTCTGTCAGGCTCCATCAGACTCGCTGCAGTCACGGGCCCCCACCTCACCCTGCTCCCCCCCTCCTCTGCTCCCCATCAGGCCCCCGCGCTCCACATCTCCTGTCAGATGCTGACATCTCCCACGTGGGAATCATCTCACTCTTTGTCTCTACCTTTCCCAACCATGGCCCCGCTCTATCTATTTTTTACTCTCCCTGCCTCTCGCCATCATTGCGCTGTTAGCTAAATGTGATACGACAAGCATATTCCCCCTCTAACTCCACGTGTGCCACCATCATCCCTCACCAGGTATAATTATAGCTGGCACGCTGTCTTTTCTTTTTTTTTTTTAAGATGGCTAATCCCTTTAACGGTGCGCCATACACAGGTGGATGTCAGCTGAACATCCAACGTGGCAAAGGGAGAGGCGATAAATCAGGTATTTGAGAGAGAGAGAGCAAGGAGGGGGGAGAGAAGAAACACGGTCCCATCTATGGAGATGGGGAAATCTAACCTATTAGGGTTAGAGGAGGGGGAATGAATAGCAGGCTGCAGAATAGGAGGCCACGGCCTCCAGAGAGGGGGAGGTGGATGGAAAGAAGAGACAGGAAGATACAGCAGGAGCAGAGAGAACGGGTCCGTCCCACCCCAATTGAAATGGAATTGGTTCTCTTTGAAAGGGCTGGAATGAGAAAGACGTCAGTTGAGTATAAAACCCATCTTCATGGGTCATATTACCGGGAGCGGGCGATCTGATTAAGTCCCGACACTCGACCGTGGACCTGCACGTGCTGAGCACACACGGAGACACTTCTAATTTCCAATGCATTTAGATCAGTTTCAAGGAGACGGCGGAGCAAAGCCTCACGACAGAGGAAATCAGCGTCCGCTCCTGCTGTCCGGCCTCTAATGAGCTGCGTTTCGTTGCCAGGCAGTAAAAAACAAATCACTTGTTAATTCTGCTGCACAGTTTCCTGACAGTGCATGTTCTTTCAAACACCCTCAGCTTGTTTCGATCAGATCTTAATGCTTCAGGAAACCTTCCCCTGCTTTAGTTCACAGTGTTTCAGTCCCTCAGTGACTTTCTTGGTTGCATGCTGTGCGACAGACGCCCGGTGAAACGTAACACTGGCATGTTATTAAAGGCAGGAAACGGCAACATGTTGTCGGCTCATGGCAATGATCAAGCATATTCTGGCTTATTCTGATTGGCTGGACTGTCGACGCAGTCGCTCTTCCTGCAGGACTTTCACTGCACGAGCCTCAATCTCAGCTCAGTCGAGGAGAACTCAGCTCACCTGCTCACCTGCTCACCTGCTCACCTCACAGACCTGTTGCAATCAGCCGCTCGCTCCTCTGGCTTCCTCACGTGCTGCTTTTCCTTTTACTTCATTTTCTCTTTTCTTCAACTTAATTTAACCTAAATCTTGCATGTGCTCTCCTCGGAGCCACAGCTGCTTTGTGACCTCACATAGTTTCTACTATATCATCATTTTAATCGAGTTTCCTTATTTTATTGTTTTTAATCTATTTTAATGTTAAATGTGTGTTTTTTCATTATTTATCATATTCATTTCCCCCGTGCAGCACTTTGTTTGCTTTGCTCTTTAAATAAAGTTTATACATAAAACTTTGGTTTTTCAAATCTGTTTTAACAATCTGTCGAATAAAGTTGATCAGGAAACATCTCAACTGATCATTTACGGGTTTAGGTTAAGCTAAGAGGACGTACAAGTTGCTGGAAAGTGGTTAAACTGCAAATCCTGTTTTCCTTCATAGCATCACAGTTAGCAGCTACACGAGACCACACAGGCGACTGTTAGCACAGCGCGCTCAGCAAAGAGAAGCCGAGTCTCACGTTTTCAGACTTGTATGACTTGATTCTCATGTAAATGGACATTTCCTCCCCCTGGTCCGACGGACAACAGCAGCTTTTCCCCGAAAGACGATAAAGTTGCGACACCGAGCTGGAAAAGCAGCTGCTGCATGGTCTTTACGAGCTTTATCATTCTGCTCTGCTGGCTAACATTTCAAAGGTGTGTGTGGCCCCGCAATCAGTGCGCCGCTGTGACTTTTAGAGCACATGCATCAGATTTATCAAGCGGCGTGCTCAGGCAGAAACGGGAAATGTGAGGAAAATGATGACTTGCTCCGGGAGCTTCATGTGTGACAGCGGGAGCCCAGGTGGGCCCCGGCTCGGCCAGGCGGATTCAGCTTACCCCTGCCGAAGTCTCTCTCCATTTCACAGGACGCATCCGTTATCAACATTAAGCCGAGGATGTAAGTGGCAAAATTAGAGGCTTTGAAGTTAATGAGATGAAAAGGTGGGGGGGGCGAGAGAGAGGGAAAGAGGGAGGGAGGAGGGAGAGAGGAGGCGGGGAGGAGGGAGGCGAGAGGGAGAAGAGGAGGCGAGGAGGGAGGGAGAGAGAGGAGGGAGAGCGAGGGAGGGAGGGAGAGAGAGGGAGAGAGAGAGGGAGAGCGAGGGAGGGAGGGAGCGAGGGAGAGGGGAGAGAGAGAGGGAGAGCGAGGGAGGGAGGGAGAGAGAGAGGGAGAGCGAGGGAGGGGGAGCGAGCAGCATCGTTCAGGTCCTCAGCCTCCTGATCTGACATGTTGCACCAAATGATTTTCCACGCAGAGCTGAAAGCTATTGTTTGCTTTTTTGTATTTTTAACTTCACACACACAAGTATCTATGTACAGATTTCACACACACACACACACACACACACACACACACACCTCCTATGTGGCGCCACACTCCCCCCTCATATACATGCAGTCAAAGCAGAAACATACTCACAAAGATAAGCAAGTTGAACAAGACCATCATCAACTTGACGAATGTGAAGCAGCCCATTTTAATCTGTAATAAAAGGAGGAGATAAATTGTAGCATTTCCTCTTTCAGCCGCTCTATCTCTCTCTCACACACACACACACATATGCAAAGTCTACGTGGCCAATCTTCACATGCATGCTGTGTTATTACATCCAGCAAAATTACTGTGGAAATCACATCGCTGACAATGAGTCTTAATGATAACATGCATGCAGCTGTGAGAGACGGTGAAGATATCTGCTAATGGGAGATCTATAGGAGACGGAGAGCCGTAGTAGAAAGCAGTGTTTACACGTGGCAGAGGCATTACGCAGCGCAGAAGACAAGTCTTACCCGTCAGTGTATGAAAAATAAAAACCATAGGACAAAACAGACGGTTCTCTCCTCCTGCAGCTCAGGTGTTTCCAGGTGACTGTGTCTGAATATGTCAGGGCAGAAATCTGATGACGCTCCTCCTCGGGCTTGCTGGTGGAGGAGGACGAGGACTGGGTGTGGTCACCGGAGGACGCAGGTGACGGCAGGTGTGCACCACGGAGGCTCGAGTGGCAGCTCTGACACCTGCAGGTACATGGTGATACAGATTGGCGGTGCAGGAGCAGCTCTTTAGGGACTGCAGGCGTGAAAAGGTGGATGTCTACTGTGTCTCAGCTATAGAACAGGAATAATCCTCAGAACCTGCGGACAGTCATACGAAGCGCGACAGGTTGGATCATATGTTGCACAGTAATGATAAAGATGCAGTCATAGCCCGTCAGCTGGAGTCTGTCGAGTCTCACAGTAAAGCTCTTATATAACCAACTTTGTTTGCATTTCACTGAGAAACCTGATATAAAACAATAATTGGATGTGTTTATAGGCACACAGATTATTGCAAATTTGACACGAGTCATATAAAAACATATTCCACATGAGGCCTCGCTCCCAGCGGAGCAGTTCCCGGATGAGATAAGTGAGTTTTGCTGATGTTTCTCTGGACATGTGTGCAGCACAGCCACATTTCTGTTCAGGAGGGGAGACGCACTTTGTAATAAACTGTTAAACAGTCTTGCATACGACAGGTTTTTGGATGATTGGAGGACAAACGAATGAAAAGTGTAACTGCGTCGCAGCTAAACGCAAATATTAATGCAACGATCATCTTTTTATAGTGAAATTGCTCCACTTTCCTCATAATTTTCATGCTAATCATGCTAAGAGAAGCACAGTTTTGTGATTTTGTCATAAAGATGACTTGACCTACTTCCTAATTTGGCTAACTAGCTAATTAGCTTAGCTTATTTCCTGGTATTTTATGCTAATTCACCTCTAAGCAATTAGTTCTCCAGTTACTAGCTAGCTAGCTGTTGGTTAGTTAGCGTTAGCAGCAGAGTAGGGTGTGTGTGTGTGTGTGTGTGTGTGTGTGTGGGTAACAAACACACACATAAACATACACCACACTTGTGTTTTGTGTATTTGCATAACTTCAAATCAAAAGTCAAACGTGGTCCAGAGACCCAGAGTAATCTAAAGGAACATGGTGAGTAATCCTCCCATCATCACTGCGTCTTCGATTAATCCATAATTAACTGCCATTAAATGTGTGAGAGCCTGAGCGCCTTTCATTTTATGCATGTAAAATGAAATGTTTGGGGGTTTTAAAGAGTGAAGGTAACTACAGTAACGGCAGCTCAGAAGAATAAAAACGTCAGCATCGTATTTCTGTGAATCGGATTAATGCACATTTGAGAGCAAAGGAGGAGAAGCGCAGTTCTGCAGCAGCAGCAGCAGCAGCAGCACGGTGGCCTCTGCTCCGTGGCTCCGTTGCTGCTTTCTGCTGTCGACTCTATTGTTCATCTCGACTTCCTTTGTTCCGGCGGCTCCTGAACGCAGCAGTGGCCCCCGCTGACCACCAGAGGGGAGTAGTGAACTGCAGAGGTGGCCGTCAGAGCCTCGTCTCCTCATTGTTGTCCTGCAGCTTCAACTGGTGATCAGCGGTGATCTGAGTGGAGGAATGTGCTCGTCTTTGTCCGGGAGCATGAGAATGAAACGATGGTCAGACCATAAAACATGAAACGATGAGTTAATCATAGTTTTCTTTTGTTGTTTTAATCCCACGATGTTGTCAACTCAGTGGGAGACTTCAGTCAAACACAAGTATTAAATCGTCTAAAAACCATAAATCTGAAGCTCAGAGTAAACATCTGAGTGCATGCGCGCATTGTTTCTGCACGCGCCGCCTGTTTTTCTGCATCCTTGCGCAGGTTTTTACGGTTTGAGTGCAGCAGCGGGGGCTCTCTGCGTCTCCCTTTGTCTCATCACTTATTTCCTCCTCCGATTCTTCACCAGTCGAAGCCCATTTACACTGAGCTGCAGGCGAGAGAGGAAAAAATAAAAAAGTCTTTGACAAATGGCAGCAGCCCTCCGCCCAATGCCACCTTGTTGGGGAGTTGAGCCCATATCAGCTGAAGTCTTTTCTCAGTAATATCACTTTAATGGCCTTATTGTGAGTTATGACAATCTCACCCACACCGTCATTAACCCACTGGTCCTTAATCTCACCGAGAGGAGCACCTGTCAGGCTTCGTTAGCCATTAAACCGTTAATAATCTCTGACCGCGTGCGCGCACGCACACACTCGGCGGCTGCGGCGCGTGGAGGGAGAAATGATTAGACGGGTGCTTTTTCATCAGCTCTGATGAAAGCAGTGACGGGCCGCGGAGATCTGGGCTGAGATGGAGAAGGTAAAAAACAAGGGTCCCTTAATGAGGTCTGCTAGATTGAGCATTATCAGTGGCCCTCCAGGGCAGCTGCCACAGTTATACATCCACTGCTGCCGGCCTGGTGCCATTACATGTATACCTTGTAAATCCCACGCGGGCATTGATTCATTCTTCAGCTTGAGTTTAAGTCTGATATCATAATATCATCCAGAGCGCGCTCGGCAGCTTTAATGGGCCTAATGTTCATTAAAAGCTCCTCTTTCCATGACTCAGTAGCCACAATTAGCTGGCGACACTCGGAAAACCTCCCATAAATCCACGGTTTTCCCTGACACCACCGGCCCAAAACATGTCAGAGGGGAAACTTTCAGTAACACAGTCACTCCGCTAAACGTGTGAATGCTTCCTTCAAATTGCAAAACTGTGCAGGTTTATGCATTAATAATAACTGAGCGTTGAGAGGAGACAGACGTACGTCGTGTTTGATGCATAATATTCTTCATCCTGCATTCAGTGGTTTTGACTGCATTGCATTGTCTGGACTGAGCTTTCAGGTGGGTCGTTCAGGTAACGTCTGACACACAGCGTTATGTTCAGTCGTCTGAGGGGAGAACATCGTCTGACGTCCGATACAAAAGACATGCAAATGATCAGGAGGAGTCACATGAAGGGAAGAGGCCTGGGAGCAACAGGGTCTGAGGTGTTTTTTATTATTATCTAACCATCGCGACTGAGTTTTCTGACTGTAATAATGAAAACATTGCCCATTTTGCTGGGAATTAAGCTGAAGTTTGTTCTGTTTGAACGTTTTACCCCGTCGCAGATGCAAACAGACACTCAGTATGTCATGCATCATTGTTTGACCCGGGAAGGAACAGCCAAACCGAGGCGGGTCAGCAGCTTGAATCCTGAATTTGGGGGACGATTTAAAGAGTGGAGGCAGAAATCACTGAGCTGATGACATGATTCGTCAAAGGCCCCCCCCCCCCCCCCCCCCGAGCTGTGATCAAAGAAAACACTGTTCCTCTTAGTGAGCTCCTGTGTGTGTGTGTGTGTGTGTGTGTGTGTGCAGCCAGGCGCCGACAGGCCCTCTGTCACAGGTTTTCTGATACAGGCCGCAGAGTTCATGACCCGCTGAACTATAAACCACCAGCGCGGGACCTTTTGACTTTGGTGTAAACAGCCTCTGGTCTGAGTGTGTGTTTGTTACAAAAAGTCACATGATGATGATGATGATGATGGTGATGATGATGATGGTGATGTATCCTTGCACCTGTCCTGACCCCTCTCTGCACAGCCCTCTAATCTGCCGCCGCCCTCGCTCAACAAAGGGAAAATAACCCACGGGCTGATGAATCGCCTCCAAACACGCCGCTCTGACATCCAATAATACCTTTTGTCCACGCAATAACAATCACCGGTCCCGATCTTTATGAAGTGCCTAATTATTTCCACATGACGAGCGATACTGAGCGAGCTCACAGCAGTCACTCTATTATTGTTCATAATCCATTATGGCGACATCACAAATTGATCATCTCCTTCAAGAGAGCGGGTGGAAGTCAGGAGCGCCGACTTTAAACACCGTCGGGATGGAGAGTGGTACCTCAGTGACCTCTATTGTGTCTGCTGCTCTTTAATTTATCACACACACACACACACACACACACACACACACAAGCATTGCATATTAATTCGCAGCAATCCATTAGACCATAGGAGGTCCGCGGTCTATAAATCAAAACTAAAGGGCTGGCTAATTGACTCACACACACAAAGGAACGGGACGGCTTGAGAGAAGATGGGGAGAGATAGGAAGGAGGGGTGGAGGAGGGCGAAGAGATGAAGAAGAGGGGATGAGGAGGAAGGGGTTAATGGAGAATTAAGTGAAGGACAGGAAAAAGAGGAGGAAGAGGAAGCAGCGGTGGCGGCAGTGGCGGCGGCGTATCGCTGCCTTTGACCCGTGTGCCTCCTTTGTTCTATGACTGATGGTATTCTGTGATGACACACATTGCTTATGAGCCCCTGTGGCCACGGGCTCGATCTCACCACCTATAGGGCCACTGTGCCGCCGCCGCCGCCGCCGCTGCATATAGGGGCCAATTCTCGCAGGGCTCTTAGCAGCGCCGCTAATTAGCTAAAAGGGGTCATTTGTATGCAGCTTCTCTGTCTCTGTCTCTCTTTCAGTTATCAACCCATTCTTCCTCCTCCCTCCATCGTCCCTACCTCAATTTGTCTCCGCGGCTGTAATTGTATCTGGTCTAATAATTAGCGTAACTCAAGTCTAATAAGTTGGCTGCTAGCGCGCTAACAGATTAGAGTTTAGAAACTTTCATTTCCTCTCCCTCAGCGATTCTGCTGCGCTCACAGACTCAGCTAAAAGCCTCTGATGTGGGTTTCCACATACAGACACAGGTACAGGTCAGATTAGACCAGGACCAGGCCTGGGACCAGAGTCAGGTCTGGTCTGAATCCTCAATCTGTGCAGAAACAGCATGACTTTACTTTTAAACTGCATGCAGCAACTGACAAACCAATACTTCCTGTTAGCTTCTGTGCAGAGCAGATCCAGAATCAGCCATTAACATGGTTGTTATTTGGTTGGACTCTCACACGGCAGCGATCTGCTGGATGAAGGTGTGTTTGACCTCCTCCAGGGTTGGCCTTATGGTGAATGGATGCATCTGCTCTCCACTGGAGTTAATGGCAGTGACTGAGACACAAATCGGACTTTGCTGCACGCTCTGCGCGTCTGAAAGCCTGAGGTCGTGTTATGTGTATGCAGACTGCAGAAACCGGGCTCATATTGAGTCTAATCGAGTCCGTCCTCACATCCTTTCCCCAAAAAACACTATTCTGGGATTTTCTGTTCAGGGTGTGAGGATCCAAAGTGCTTCATCCGGTGTTGCATCTTCTACTTCTTTGTTTGCTTCCACTCCTTTGCCATTCCTCCTACTTGCACACACACACACACACACACACACACACACACACACACACACACACACACACTCCATCCCTCTCGGCCCTTCAGCCCCCCCCCTTTCCTGTTTCCCGCCTTGTGTCGGGGATTGATGGAGATATGGGAGGCTGTCATGCAGTAAATAGCATGGACATTGGCTCCCCGCCACGAGATGGGAATCATGCCTGCTTCTCGTGCTTCCCCTCTCCTCCCTGTTCCACTGTAACTGCTGACCTCCTCCTCCTCCTCCCACCTCCTCCTCCCACCTCCTCTTCCTCTGCACCTGAAAAAACGTTAAGTATGGACCTCAGAGGGCGGCGGAGCCTCTGCGAAGTCTCCCTGCCATCCTTCACCCTGATGCACGAGCCAATATGCCATCCCTAACAAAAGGCTCTCCTAAGCATCACTCCTTGTCCTCCTTCAGAGCAGCCTTCCTCCTGTCCTCCTCCTCTGCCGATCCACCCCTGCTTTCTTTTGTCTCCCTTCGCCGCCGCTCCTCTGCCTCTCCGTTTCTTTGTTTTGCCCGCTGAATGAGTTATTTCGCCGCGGCGGTTTCATCAGGCATGCAAAGCGCCTCATCGCGGCATCGCGGACACCCAGTCCCTCTGGCTCGTGAAAGGTTAATGCTTCAGATGATTGGAAATTGTTTGGCTATTTCGAGCGGCTGTGAAAGGGATAAGTCAACCATAAAATTTGATCGGCTGCCTCCCCTCTCTTCCTCCTCCACCTCTCTCATCTGCAGCCTCCCCTGTCACTTCCCTCAATCATTCTAATTTTCCTTCCTCTTCCCTCTTTCTCTCGCTCCCTCCCCTTCGCCCCTGCTGCTCACTTTATCTACATTTCCCCCTTTTGTTCCCCAAACACGAGTTCAAAGGTGACGAGACTGAAATCCCATCCCTGCAGCGTCCGCGCGGCTTCGTCCCACATTAGGGGAGGATTTCAGGGAACTTACCCCCCCCTCTCTCATTATACCTTCGACCACAATTTACAGCGTGGGACTACAGTGGGGGATCGTTTCGGAAGAGTGCAACGACTTTCATGTGCTCACATGGTTATCATTAGGCCCAGCTGGAGCAGACAGCGTCCCCATGTCACCCTCCATAAAGCAGTGACCCCTCGACTCTTTGAACAATAAAGCATGGCGTCTGGGTGGCTCAGCGGGCCGAGGCCTGCTTCCCTTCGCCAGGTAGAGTCGACTGGAGCGAAGGTGTGCTGACTCTGTCCTCTGAGGTGATTATTAAAGGTCCTCCGGTGACTAAACGTCAACTAAAATGATTATTTTAAAATGATTATTTTAAGTGTGATGCATTTAGTGCACAAACAGCCGCCGCTTAGCAGCGTCCCTCAGAGGTAACGGCCACATGAGGTCACTGCTCAGCAAGACGCAACCTGACCATGATGCTGTCGTTTGCAACTTGCAGCAACACAGCTACTGTTTCTCAACCGACAGGTCACTGCACGTGTCATCATCACTGAAATGTACTTTAGATTTAATAGAAATTTCATTTTATTTTGGAAGAAGTGGCAGACTGTGGAAACAAACTTGTTTTGTTCATTTTTCAGTTATTTCAATGACTTAAATCAAACTGCTACAGCATTAATGGCTGCTATTAACCTGTATTATCTTTATTTTATTTGCAAAACATGCACGAGAAGATTAAAGCCACAAATGAGTCGAGCATCAGTTCATGCTAAGGCTGCAGTACCAGCAACTGCCCCAAGGTGGTTGCAAAGACTTCCTGCTCTGCACCAGTAAAGTAAACCGTGTACAACACTGTGTCAAAGTAAAGCTGTGGCCCTTTACTTCATTTCAAAATCAAGTTTAAAGACCTTCATTATCAAACTTCATGTTGTGTTCACACGCTGCGATTTCCTTAATAAGGTTTTGATTCATTGAAAGGTGCAAAATTTAAAAAAAGCTCAAACAACAGGAGCAGATTTTATTTGAGCGGAGTAGTTTGAGTTTCCACTGTTGTCCAAAAACTAAACTTTAGTGTTGCATTGGGAAACATATTCCTTCATTTCCACACTGGTTCTTCCTGATATTTTGATCTAAACATGCATGAACACATCAATCCACAACCCACAGTAATGTCTTCCTGGTTCCTTCAAAGGAACCAAGTGGCCCAAAGTCCATAAGAGTGGTGTAATCCTAAATGTAATCCTATAACCCTCAGAGTTACACTGAATTCAACCTTCAAGAAACTCACGTTTGCGTCAAAAAGACAATATTTGATTCATTAAAAGCCTTTTAAATGAGCTGCACCAGAAACAAGTGAAGCTGTTTCGTTGTGAGGCTGTTTCACCAGGAACCAGCTGCTCCAGATGGATGATGCACTTACACTCATGCACTCGTGTTTTGGAGCAAATGGAGCAAATGGCGGCTGGCTGCGACACGGGAGACCCTGTGTATAAACTGCCTCGGGGCAGATAATCACACACCAGTGCTGCTGCTCACTACAGCACCAGTTCAGAGGTGTAGGACACCGCAACACATCTCAGCTCCAGTGAACACACGTGTCAACACACACGAACTGCACGTGAACACACAAGCGCGCCGCCATTGGCAGCAGTGGATTAGACACCGCCCTGTACACCCTCATTAGATAAATTCACATCATGCGTCTTATAAACGGCTCAGAACCGTGCAGAAGATGTCATAATTTCTCATTTCATGCTGGCGCAGCCCGGCGCCGCCCGGTGCAGGAAGTGTGTTTATACTGGACGAATCTGCAGGACTCAATTTATTCCAAATGTTAATTCAGTGCCGATGCAGGAAGCAGCGTGACATTTATGCGCCGCAATCAAAATGAATGGTAATATGTGCGACTCTGACACCTCGGCCCGGCTCGTCTCGGGTCTCAGCACAACAATTAATCTTTTTCTTTTTGTTTAAACCACAATAATACATTTTCCATGACACTGACAAAAGGTCTGAGTTGTTTCCTAATAGAAACAGGAGCAATAATCATGTAAAACAATCAGAATCAGCTTTATTAGCCTAGCACGCTATCATGTAAACACAGTTTGAATGTCAATGATACACACAGGACAGTATACTTATAGCTGTATAGATGCAGAATATAGATATACAGCTAAAAACAAGGACAACACAACTGAACAAAGGTCAAAACAGGCGCAGAACCATGTGGACGTTCAAGTGAGACAGGAGTGTAAAGAAAAACATGCATGAAGCAATAATAGAAAATGCCTATTGTTGGTAAATACAAATAGTGCAAAGCACTGGCAAAGTAATAGATTACTTCACACTCAGGCTCGTCATTGTAACTTGCAAACCCAGGCTGACAGTTTGGACCAATCAGCATGAATCTTGCTCGACGGCATGTGCAACAGTGGTCCAAAGCATTTCTGTTGTGATAAACACGCTGCAGCGTCAGAGAAGAGGCCAATGCAAAACCACATCCAAAGAAACATTAAGTAGATGCAATCACAACAAACAGTTTAAGAAAATCAGAAAAACACAAAACCTGAAGAGAAATGCAACAAAGGCCTTCTGCACATGCAGGCCGGAGGAGTTCTCCAGGCCTCCAGGGGGAGCTCTCAGTGATTTTCGATGGCAGCTCACTAAGCTCAGGCAGGTATAAATGATGCGTTTCCTAACACACACACTAACACACACGTGCAGCCACATCGGCTACAGAAACAAAGATGGTGTGACTTCAGTGTCGCCATGACTCCAGGACATTGCAAACAGCTGTTTTCTAAAACATGCTGGGGCTGAGTGTCGTGTATATAACCTTTAACAGCTTAATGTCATGGTGACATTTGCAGAGCAGGTTGGTGAGCGAACTGTTAATGCAACGTGTTAGCATCACCCAGGCCAGCTGACACTGTGTGAAGACCTGCAGTTCCCTGAGCGTCCACCAGAGGCTCCAGCAGTGAGTCAGTCCCCATAGACCCCCATGTTAAAATGCAGCAGTAAACATGTTTACAGCCTGGTACAAACAACGGTTTGGTCTCTGCAGCTAGTTTCCCCGTTCATGACGACTGTACGGGCTGAATTTATATAGAACTCACTCCTTTAAATCAGATTAACACCTGAAGTGATGCAGAATGAAGGGGCGGGGCTTCTTTGACTGACAGCTGTCCACCAGCTGTCTGCCGTGTTTCAGCGACCATGCATCATTCGGCCCCGTGTTTTAGATTAGCCAGGAGTTAGGTGATGTCACATGCTGCCAAGGAGGCCAACGTCCAAGCTTTACAGCTTCACGCTCTGCAGGAACCTCTGGGTGACGTCGTGATGGTCTTGAACTGCTCTTTTCAGATGGTTTGATGAGCATGTAAACACTTTGCACCACCTGAGTTTACAGTTTTTTAAATTATATGAGTATTTGAAATCTATTAGCATTTGTTTGTGTGAAATGTATCATTCTGCACTGAGAAAAACAGCGAGTAAAACGCAGAAATTGACCTTTTTATCATGTGATCTCGACCCTACAGGCATTAAAACACATTCCTCCTGGCACAGAGGCATAATGGGAGCTGGTGGAAGATGTTCGGAAACAGCAGATGATTGGATTGGTGCACCCTGCGGAGCTGATATTCAATACAGATAATAAATACTCATGTTTAATTTTAACCCAATGAAAAACACAAATAGTATTTATTGCGCAGCTCCTCTGGAATGACTGTAAAGTCATATGTGTCTGTGGAGAGGTTTAATATTGGACCCGTGAGAGGACATTTACTTACCACAGCCATTAGCTCGTCACATTTTCCCTGCGGGGATTTGTTTATTAAATCCACGGAGCCTGGACTGACTGCAGGTCTGCTGTGGTTATAATTACACAGCAGGGATCTTCAGAGGACAAGGCACCGCCGCACCAAACTTCACGTTTCGACTCCTTTAACTCTCTGACCTTGGGACTCAGACATGATTGGATCCACGAGCATGGAGCAAAACACTCCTGCAGGTGATATTAAACTGTATATAACCAGCGCTGGTCCTCAGCCCAGCTGGTTTTTGGGGGTTTTCCTGGTTTTTCTGGATGTGTGGTGGAAGAGAGGACGGTGAGGAGATAGCTGTTACATGTAGCCTGAAGATAAATGTGACAAAATGGATAATCGGTAGCAACACACACACCTGTCGTACAGTTTTTCATATCCTTGCACCTGACAGGGATTAATAACAGTGTCTAAGTGGTGCATTCGCTCCTGCAGGCAGCAGGCTGAACACACACACACACACACACACACACACACACACACACACACACACAATAAACTTCTCACTGCGAGAGCGAGGACTCTGTTTATTGAAACGCATGCATGTGACAAATACACACTTACAAAGGAATATATACACACACGAATGCAGTTCGACTCGTGCCCTCCGGAGCCTCTGACGCCTTTGAAAAGCCACTAGAGGATGAAGCCACAACAAAGGGAGTAAAAGAGGAGCCCCGGCAGTCCGCCACCGGGCGCTCGGAGGACAAAATAAAATATACAGTGGCCGGCAGCAGAACCGCTATCTCAAATTAAAATTTCATCTCCGGCTCCAAGAAGTATATAAGTCTGTAAAATATATATATTTATGATTTATTGGACATACAGAGCCGGTTGAGGGCCGTTAATCATATGCCATATATATACCCGCCATATATAGAGCCGTATAGTTGAAATATGAACGCCATAAAAAGGATGCAAGACGTATGGGAGAGTGGGAAAAACATGGAGTGATGAGCTTGTCTTTGATTGTGGGGAGGAGGGTGAGGAAAGGGGGGAGGGAGGGAGGAAAGGAGTTGGCAGTGAATCTCTTTGTCTCTCTCCCGTGTGAGCCGGATCTGCCCTTGCAGCTTTTTTTTCTGTCGTGCGTCTTCTGCCCTCGCCGCCAATCGTCCCCGCGCTGCCTCGGCTGCTCAACAGATGGCCGGTTGGCTCATTAACTTTAATAAATCTAACATCAATTAGACCGGAGGTAATTGGGATGCCGCGGAGGTGATTGCAAGGTAGCGGCGCTGCATACGAAAGCCCTCGCCCTTTAATGAATGGCCCTCCTCTGTGTGTGTGTGTGTGCCAGGAGGGTGGCATTAAAGCATGGCAGTGCCAGGATGGATGGATGGATGATTGAAGGACAGAAGAGCCTCGTCCCTCTCTGACGTGTTACATCACATCAGCTGACCTTGATGGGTTCACACCCTCCATCTGTGCTCAGACACCTTCTCTTTGTCCTCGTCTTTGTTCGTCTTTTCCCACCTTCTCCTCTCATCTGCTGTCGAAGCCCCTCACATCCCGCTCCCTCCGTCTCTCCGACTCATTCCTACTTTCTGCCGTGCAGCTGTCCGTCTCCAGTAACGAGCTCCTCTCTCAGCTCCTCTCACAACAATACGTCTGTATTCAGCCTCTCGCTGTCTGTCTCCTTGAACTTCTTCCTACTCCTTCCTGACCTTTGATGTAGCTTTGAGAGATGAATATCCCTTCACCGCCTTTGTGCGCACGTGTGCACCTCTGTTCGTCTACACACTATCCATGTGCAGGTGCAATCAAAAGTGTGTGTTGTTGCATGTACCAGTGCTTTATTTTGCTGCACACAGCTTTGTTTGCATGTGCATGTGTGTGTCTGTGTATATATATTAGCTCGGGGACAGCTATCCATGTATCTGTCAGAGGGTTGTGCTGACTCAGCCAATCAGTGCCGCGTGTCTTCCAGGAGAAGCAGATGCACCTGCCAAGCGGCCTGTCCGGACTGTAAATGTAGAAAAATTGTGTTTGTCTGGACGCGTGCACACGAACATATGCCTCATTATGAATGCTTCAGCGCGGAGCGTAACTTGTCTCAAAGAGAAGGGTCTGCGCTTGCATGCAAACACGACGCCCCCGTCTTTAATCCAAACAGATTGCTTGTTTGGTGCGGATCAAGCTCCGCAGGGCTCGGCCTGAAGTGGAGTCGTCGCTTCACGTCCGCTCGATCCGGCCGTCTGCTGAACAAAACACATCTGCTGAGCTGCTGTTGACAGGGAAAGACCTTGAAAAGCTGCAGCGTTACATCTCAGTCCGGTCCAACTGAAATGATCCTGCACATTTTTCTGCAGCAGCACGAAGATCTGCTTTGCTAAAGGCACTTCCTGTGTTCTCCTGATTTAAAGTCATTTTGCCGTCCCCTCTGAAGAAGTCACCCTGTGCATTGAGCGTGTCATGGAGTGTCTGCAAAGCTCCTCCACTGTGTCCCACTGGCTCGAAATTCATTTTGGAGAAGAAGAAGCACGATCTCGTGATCCAACGCTCCCACTTCCCTCTCTGACTCTGCAGCTTCTCCGCTGCTCAGACTGACGTTTGCTCTGTGGCTCGGAGACAAACACAGATTTGAAGTGTGAACTCTATGGTGAAGGTGCATAAATGCACATGTGCAGCACATGTGCAGCAGGTGCAAGAGGTCACCAAACAGTCTGTAACTCCAGCTTAGCTGTTTAGCTTAGTTTAGCTTCAGCTGATACAACTAGGTACGCTTCACAGTTTAAGCTAGCAGCGGTTACTTCCTCGTTACTGAGCCATGCTGCGTTTAGGAACAGCAGCCAGTCTGAACACATATTAATCGCACCTTCAATTAGCATTGACCAGATGGTGTAAATAAATGTTCTGAAGTGTGCTTTGATTGTAGCACTCTTTAGCTAGCAATGTGGCTAGGAGGACGGTTAGCTTATTGCCTCCAACTGACTTTGCCACTTCCTGATTTTACTGAGCCTGCATCAAATAAAAAAAAGACTTTTCTAATAAACCTCAGCTCTGCAGGTTCAGACATGTTCTCTTTATGTGGAATTTTCATATATTTTCTATATTTTCTCTCAATTTTTGCATTTTAACTTCCTTTAGTGGGCGTAAACAGTCTGCACACCTTCAAGAAAATGCTTTTTGACACGTAAAAACTGCATAAATCATAATGTAAATGTCAGTGTTGTTCCATCTACATAACAATCACTTTTTTAAAAGCAAAAATGTTTATTATTTGAAACATTTTAATGAAAAACCTGCAGTTTCAGAAGGGTGTGCAGACGTTTTATATCCACTGTACTCTGATCAGTTGAATTGCCTCTTTTGTTGGTTTACTCTTCTTTAATTTGGAACATTTGAAAGTGTGTGTGTGCATTTCCCTGTGCAATCCTGCATCGTGTAGCCATAACAAAGCTGCAGCTAATGGATGAGCTGGAGGTGCTAGAACACAAATTATTCCATTAATTTCTATATTAAAGCACCTGGCAGCGCATCACGGCGCTCACATCGCGGCCGGTGGGAAAAACTGAAAACTTGGCAAAGCTCCAGTTACTCCACAGGAAGAGAAAACAATATGTAAACAATCAAACTATTATATTTAGAGTTTGGGTCGTTAACGGCTCCTCAGACTATTTATTTTTAACAGTCATGTGGTGTCAAAATGTCAGAAATGATGGAAAATGTTGTTTTTCTGTAAAAACAAAAGGATTTCTGTGCCCCAGACATGAGAAGGATGCATGATTATGCTTTTCTCTCATTGTTTTTATTAATGAATGCAGGATTAAAATGAGCAAATTTGTTAATATTTGCTTTTTTGTGATGTTTGTTTTAATAGCAGTAGAAACGAATTCATATCTGGATGATGAAAATGTTGTTTTATGTCATTTTTGATTCAGATCATTTAAAGGCAGAGCCTGGAACCAGAGTCATGAAGCTGGAGGAGCTCTGAACGGGACAACGTTCAAGATCATCGATCACGTAGTGTTCCCAGCAAAGGTTAGGACAGATGAGGGGAACTCCTCAACTGCCTGGACACCACAGCTACAGCAACGGTGGTAAGTAGTAAGTTTGAACAGTAATAAAGTGTTTTTATAACTTTTTGCAGCAACTGAATCAGCTGATGAACTCCTGCACAACAACACGTCCATCAATGCACGGCTGTAAAACAGTGGAGCAAGTTAGTGCGATGATTGGAGCGCACAGTTCACTCTGACGCAGTGAACGTTTGAGCTGGGATGGAAATAGACCTTTTCTAAGTAGATTGTGCAGCGACATGACTGTGAAAAGGTTTTATTTGCATTATATAGCTTAAAAAACAGTTTATACATTAGGGAAAATCAAGAACGTGCACACTTATACCAGAATGACTGACCTGTTTTTGATCGGTCTCTATGATAAGTCGGACTGATCTTTGTGCAGGACAGAACAGACGGAGCATGAAATATGAAAGATGCACTGAAAAGATAATTCTAAATGATTGCAGAGACGTAACAGATGGTAAAAATACACTTCTGTGTGCTAAACAAGGCTTTAATGTGCACTGTACGGACCTGGAGACCAAAGTGAATGCGATGGGGCTGCAGACAGATTCTCAGAGGTTACGCTGTGTCTTTGCTGATCCGGGTTCAAACTGAGACCCTTTTGTCTGTTATCCTTCGATCAGAGTTTCGTTTTAAAATGGCCTCAGCCTGTTGTCAGTGGCGCGGGAATATTGCACGCTCGGGGGTGATTTGCTCAAATCTAAGACGGCGGATGGTGCGTAGGGAGATGCTCGTTTTCCCTAAGCCTTCCTCTGTGTCCCATAACCTGCTCTAAGTATGGGGCCGCAGTCACCTACAATCCGTCTTTAGAGCTTCGCCGCTGATGGACCTTTTTTTTTTTTTCTGGCGCCGCAGCAGGCGAGCGCCGTCTTCTTGTCTTTGTGTAAATATCAGGTCCCTGTGGGCCGCTGTACGCGAGGATGATGGGGGTGGGGGTTCAGGAGAGGGAGGAGTGGAGATGATAACCATTAACAAGGGACTAGCCGGGGTCATCCCTGATTTTATTAGACAACAGGAAATGGAATCAAGGTGGCAGGGGTCGCTTTCTTTGTTCGGGAAACTTATATGGCTCCTATGGCGAGCCGAGGCCCCGCCCCCTCCACGTAGTGAGCTTCTGATCCAGGAGGTCCTCCAACTCCACCTGATTTTCTCTTTCATCTGTCTCTCAAATGAAAAACCTTCACCGTCCTTTGTTTGTTTTCTAGGAAAAATGAGTTTCTGATGTTTCTGCATCCTCCAAACCGCAGCAGGAGCAGTCAGGGCAAATCCATTGTTGTAAAACTGCCTCAGCCTGGTTCCTGGTCTCTGAAATGCACTCAACATCATCATTTACTGAGGGATTCAAGGCCGATTGGCTGTTTGCTGATTTGGAAAGACAGCGAGCCAATCAGGACCAGACGCAGGAAAACAGAAAACAGAGAAATTCAACAAAACGTCCACAAATTCACACCTTCAGGTCGACTTCACAGCTCTTACATACGTATTTTACAGTGTTTGCAGGTTCAGAGTCAGCTGAATCTGCAACAGGAGGTCGATTATGAAAAATAAATGTTCTCCACAGCAGAAAAAGACAAACATGACATCATTTATACTGTTTCATACATAAATATTATGATTATTTTGGCTTAAACCCACTTTAATCACTCCTCTAGTTCGTCTTTTATTCAAACTGACCTTATTTACTCTCTCAGCCTGTTAATTCACATCTTTTTATTCACAAGACTGAGTTTTTTTAGTCTCACCAAACATTTCAGACTCGCATATTTCAAACAAACAAACTTTACACCACACTTTGATCGTGTTTGACGCACAGCATGTGGCCGAAAGTGTGTGTTTACACACACAGGGCCCCACAGAGCCGCACACGTCTTCATTATGAAGCAGCAGCTCAGTGAGCGTCACGTTCCACTCCGATCAGACCAGAAGCTGCCTGACCCACTTGTCTTCTAATTAGCGCGTGGTTTGAAATTTGTCTTGTGTCTTGTGTTGCTTTATTTGGCCCAGTGTGTGTGTGTGTGGATAAAGACATCCACTTGGGAAATTAAAAACACACACGCTGATGCTTTAAAGAGCAGTTTATTACATAAGCCACTGAAAATACGAGCCTTGAGCTCAGTCGGCTGACGACAAAACACACACACACACACACACACACACACACACACACTCACACACACACACACACACTGATCTTAAAGTCTTCAATAATTAAGCTAAAATCTAAATCAAGTTGTTGAAAATCAATAAAAACATGATTGGACTTTTACTTGTTTCCTCGCGCACACTCACAGTTAAGGAAACTAAAAAACATAAATTGGTGATTGAGGTGTCAGATGATGCATCGTTTCAGGATTCGTTGTGTTTTTCAGGTTTAACGTGTGTTTTAATCAGGAAAAACAAACTGTACATCATTTAACATCGTGCTGGGCGCTGTGACCGACATCTTAAAGATCGCATTAATACTAAAACAAGTCTGCAGCCATGCCAGTGACTCTGTTACTCTATTAGCTAAATGCTAACATCTGCATGCTCCCTTGCTACAATGCTAACATGACGTCTACTCCTATGCTTGTATGTTCGTGGCGAACCAAACAACAGAAGAGACAAACAAATGTTTGTTTTACTCATATGTATCTGTCAAAGTTTAGTCTGGATTTAAACGAAGAGTCATTTCAGGTTAGCCAACTCAGCGCCAAAACATATGAACTGAATTAGCTTAAAGACGTTCCTGTCTTTAAGCTAATTCAGTTTATACAGATATCCAAAGTCAGACTGTCAGTCACAGCAACGAGTGTTAAAATAAAGCAACGTCTCAGTCGCTCAGTAACTCTGAGTTTATGTTTAAACCTAAATGCTCAGTTAGCACCAGGGCTAATTAGCTTAACTTACCACGTCGTTTGCATCAGGGTTAGTCTGTGGTGTCTGTGTGCTCTGTGTTCGGCACAGTTTGAGTAAAATATAATGTTTTACTTACACAACAAAACACACATTTCATCATTTATTTTAGTTCATTAATGAAAACTATACTGAAAAAATGTTTATTTACATAATTAGGACAACGTAATGCAGTTACGGCTCAGGATGCCGTGCTGCAGGCAGACTCCACCCTGTGTGACTGTGATCAGCCTGTTGGGTTGTTCATGCTGTATTACATCAAGTCTGAGGAACAACATGAGATAAAGACGTGTAGCCTGCCCCGTCTGAGCACGCACATATTAAACTCCTCCACCTGTGTCTTCTCCCAGCTGACTGCTCCATCCGGGAGGATTCCCAGCATCCTCAGCGCCTCACCTCAAGGCTGCTGCATTCACAGACGCACAGACGCGCGGGTTCAACACGTTGACCTGCAAATTATCTTTGTTTGTGTTGGCCATGATGCTGCCGCGGCAACGGCGTCGGCTTCCTCCTGCTCCTCAAAGACGCAGACCCCGGAGGGCTGTTAGTCGAGTTTTCTTGTGAAGGGAACTGGGTTTTACTGCTCGGTGCCGGTGTGCGTATCCCCCTCTGGATTCAGAGCAGCCGGATTAGATGAGCTTTTGATTCAATGTGGAAACCTCAGCGGGGATGGGAAAGGCCACCGCTGAGGTGAGAGGGAGGGAATCAGGAGGGGAGGGATGAAAGGAGAGGAGGGAAGAAGAGAGACGGCGTCTGTTAGGCAGGTGGATGCTGCTTCGTCTCCTGAGACAGACTCCCTGACACTGTTCACTCTGTGTGTGTGTGTGTGTGTGTGTGTGTGTGTGAGGCCTGGATAATGAGCGTTATATTCCCACTTAAATGACAACGCGTAGGTGCAGTGCCAACATCACATGACCTCCACACATGTGCAGGCTGTTGCAGGAAGCAGAGACGGGCGTCGCTAACAGGAGGCTCACGTGTTGAATGGAAAGTACCTGTGTGTAAAC
Organism: Datnioides undecimradiatus; assembly: GCA_008933995.1. Classification (NCBI taxonomy): domain Eukaryota; kingdom Metazoa; phylum Chordata; class Actinopteri; order Lobotiformes; family Datnioididae; genus Datnioides; species Datnioides undecimradiatus. The sequence goes on from WARS01000029.1 coordinate 23,966,842, forward strand.
AACGTTCGGACGATGGTCGCATGCACCGAGACAACAGGAAGGGCAGCTTCTCCTCTGACCTGAAGTTAGCTGGTGTGAAAACAAGCTAGCTGCCTCCACCAACCTGCAGCGCCTCCACTGGCTGGCACAGACGTTAATGAGGATGTGGGTGGCTGCAGCGATGGGAGTAGACGAGCTGCTCAGCTAATGTTTAGAAATGGTACAGTCCACTTTAGGGGGGTCTGAAATCGCTTTACAAGAGTCTTCCAGGCATGAATATTATATTTAGCAATATTTAAGATTACGGTTAAGAAGCATGTGTCAATGCTCCTCACTTCTGGAAATTTGCTTTTCAAAAAACACCTTTACAAACTGAAACGTGACTAATTTTACATTTTATTGTGCCAAATTCCAGAAATGTCCATTTTGTCCAAAAACGTCTTCACTTGACTGAAAACAATCCAGTTTTAATGTTGAAGACTTTCCCAAATCACTCTAAACTTCCATGTGCGCACACACACACACACACACACACACACACACACGTACACACACGTGCCACCTCTTCTCGTGTGAGTGCTGGTGTAATAATCAGCACGTTTCACAGCAGAGTCATTAACATGGATAGATTGAGGGAATAAACAATTTGAATGTGATTGTGAGACGTGAGGAGCCCCAGGGTGTGTGTGTGTGTGTGTGTGTGTTCATGTGTGTGTGTGTGTTGACTCAGTTCTGTATGGTTGACCTATCAAGAGGATGCACCAGTTGTACCACCGTGTGTGTGCCTGTTTGCATGCTCACTGACTGTAAAATTGCACAAACTCCCACTGAATCAACTCTTAACCAAACATGTCTAATGGTTTCACGCTGAAATCTGATTGTTGCTTGTTTTTCTTTGTGAGGCTCAGTTTGGGGATCTGGGGCTTCGGGTGTAGGTGGGGGGGTGGTGGTGGGGCTGTTTGCTCTTTTCTTTTTTATTGCAGAAACTGAATTAAAACCTGAGACGTGCACAGAGGAAAAGCAGTGAGTAGGTGACAGATGGAGGTTTTGTGCGCACGTCTTTGTTCTTAATGCTTGTGTGTTTGCGATTCATGCGGAGACATTTGGGATTATGGACGTACCTGTAGGAGGAGAGGAACTGATGTGAATCCCTTGGTCGCTTCTATTGTCTTTGCTGTGTTGGAAACTATTTGAATTTGTTCACCGACGCTTAACAGAGAGCTTCATTTCAATCCAACAGCTGGAACAAAGAAAAGGTTCACACCGGCAGGAGTGAATAGGAGGGGGGCTGTTGTTCCCCAAACTGCCTCTAGGGGGCACTGTAGGACGTTTTTCTGCAGAGCACAAAGGACGAGACGCTCAGAGAAGTGCAGTATGGAGCCTATAGGATGCACAGAGAGAACAAAAGAAGAGCAGAGGCATTCAAACTCTTCTCCTTTCTTCGCTTTCACAGTTCTACAGTCCTCTGCTGAAAACATCCTCTCCAGAGTTGAGACCAAACTTCAAAGTCTACCGCCATCTCCTAGTTTGCAAGGATCGTCAGACAAAAAGCCAACCTTGTCTCTGTGCTGCGTGCACGGGAGCAGCACAATCGCCACAGATAGATAGATAAATAGATAAATAAATAAAGCTTCTGTCCTTTTTCTTCCTTCATCTCTCTCCCTCTCCCGTCTTTGTGCGCCTGCTGTCAGGAGGTTCACCTTTGTTGTCGTTAATAAGTGTGAGCGTCTCGTCTGAAAAGAATTCCAGTGTTTCCAGTGTCTTCTTAAAAGACAGAAATCTGCAGGGATGTATGGGGAGGGGCGGACTGAGGAGATGTACATATGAGTGGAGTTTACCTTGGAAACATAAAAGGAAAAACATGAATATGGTGCTTTCATTCATCGAACATAGGGACGATCAGTGTAAGTGGAGGAACTTAACATGAGAGTGTAACAATAGACGAGGAGCTTCTACACATTTATGCTGTGAAGCGTGAGCTTGGACGGAGTCTTTGGTGATTCCCGCTGTTGTGCTGTTGCTCTGTGTGTGTGTGTGTGTGTGTGTACATCTGTTTTAGGCAGTGAGGGTTACGACTTTTCGGAAACAGGCAGGCTGTTTGAGGGTTCAGACTCAGTTTTAAAGGTGACAAACACATACATTTTTACATAAATTTTGATTTTTTTTCAAATTATAATGAATTTACCACACAAATACGGCCTCAGCGCCATAAAATATGTATTTTCCAGCAAAAACCAATCAGATTAAGGTCTGAAATAAGCTTACTTTGGCCTGCAGCAGCTCCACTGAGCAGCAGCTTCACTTAGAAACTGATTGTCAACATCGCTGAATGTGTGCAGTGGTTGTAGCTCGCTGTTTCCAGAACAGCGACAGATGTGTAGATGTTGACGTGCTGTCAGCTAATAAAGTTAAATAAAGTTAAATGAATTCTGAAACAGAAGCAAAGTTAGCTAACTAAATCTCTGTAGATAATGCAAAGCTGCATGTTGAACATTAGCCATTTGTCATAAATGCTTAGCTAGCTCATTTCCTACGTCAGCTGCACTGAAATGCACAAAGACTCCGGCGGCTCGATGAAGGGACGAGTGTTTCAAACACTTCGACTGATTCTCCAAAGAGAAACAGTCTCAATCTCGCATCGATCACGTTTAAAGCGTATAATTAGGTTTTGGTTAGCTATGAGCTAATTCCCGTGTGTAGCCCCGCTGCAGGTGAATGGAAAACATTGGCAATAACTGGGTTCAATGTGAAAGTTCACCTGTTCACCTGTTCACCTGTCGGGGGAGTGAAGGAGCCTCCTTCCCGCCCCGCCCTGATTGGTTTCACCTGTGTCTCGTTAGCCGTCCGTCTTCAGCGCATATAAGCCGAGTGTTTCCTTCATTCTGCCCCTGTTTGTGCTGCACCCAGTCCTCAAAGCTGGTTTCCTTTCCTGCTGTTTGCACTTCTGTAGTTTTGTGCGATCTCAGTTTGTTCTCTGTCAGATTAGGTTGTTTTGTTCCTCCTCTGCTGCACATTTAGACCAACCTGGCTTGTGCAATTGTCCCACTTTACTTCATGTCTGACCTTCATTTTGACGGTGAATGAGCTCAGTGAGCTTTAGCTTTGAGGGGAGGAGCAGGCTCCTTGATCGTAGCATCACATCGCAGCTGAACGTGCAGTCACACCTGAGCCTTGCTCTCCGTCTGACTAATGATGGATTATCGTAGCCTCGACCTCATCATGCTACAAACTTATACAGTCAACACATCGTCCCTCCTCGAGCTTCCTTCATATAAACGGCCGGAGTGGTGCTTTGTGTTGTTTGCATTCGATTACAGACGGGTGACTGAATCCCACGATAACAAGGGAGTCATCACTTATGTTATGATTGTAGCTGCAGCCACAGTGCGCTGTGTGTGATCATTACAGCTGACTGAACTGAAAAGGCCGTGTGTGTGTGTGATAGCATTATTAAGCCAACCAATCAGCCCTACTGGTATCAAACTCATACGTAGATAACAGCACATGATGAAAACACATCTATGCAATCTCTTTGAAATGCACATTAATGCATGCACGGATATGTGCTGCACTGTACGTGTGTATAGTGTGTGTATATTTGTATGTGTATGTGTATATTTATGTTTATCATTTTGAATAAAACATTTGATATGAAGTAAAGCGAGCAGTAGTTGCTGCTGATTTAGCTGCAGCGGTTAAATATTTGTGTGTTCTCAGCGACACACATCAAAGAGGCGGCTGCTACACGGCTACGCTAAATGCTCTGTGTGTGTGTCTGATAACCCTGACAGCATCATGTGACAAGGCTGACGTATGGACCCAAGATGCAAGACTCGAAAGTCAAAGTACAAAGGAATATAATTCATTAAACACAAAGTATGAGCACAAAATCACTCTTGCGAGGGAAAAAATAACAGAAAATAATCTAGTAATCTAGTCTTATCTATCAAAATGAACTCAAAATCAGTCCGAGGAGGCAACAATAACAAGGCTAGAAAAACAAAGTATCAAACAAGACAAAGAAAACAATGAAAGACCTGACTGCAAGGTATCTATGACGTGGGCTTGGAGAAGGCGCTGGTTCTCTGTGACGACACAAGATGAACTGGTGCAGGACAGGGGAGACGTGGACAATATATACACACTGGGATGAGGGAAGCACAGGTGGAAACAATCGGGGTGGGGAAGACAATCAGACTGGCGGGAAACACAAGAGGAAGGGCAAGGGACCTGAAACGAAAGGGAAGTTAGTATTTTCAAAATAAAACAGGAAGACACGAGACAACACTGACAAGACGGGGAACTAAGCATGGCCAACTTGACTCGACTTAACATCATGCACCTAATGAACAATATTTGCCAAAAAATACAGAAAATCTTTACGTTCGATCATGTTTCCTTCCTGTAAAACAAAGCCACCAATCACAGTCCAGCTGTTAGCATCAGAGCTAAGCTTCATCAGTTAGCTAGCTAGCAGCAGCATGCTACGTGGGTGTGTCTTCAGGTGTTGGTCTCCTCAAACCCTGTTGAGGTGGAGAACACTTGAACCTCGAGGCTCATCATCCAACTCTGAATCACTGGAGCTCTCCATGTTTGTTCTGACCCCGCCCACGTTTCAAGTGGGACAATCAGAGTGCTCCAAACATTATGTCCCGCCTGCACTTCCTGTTTCACTCAGCAATGCATTATACCAAGGATAAATGCTGTTTAATCTGAATTTTAACTTTTTGTTTTTCAGATACTTTTACTATTCCTCTGTTTTCTGAGAGGCAGATTTAAGAGTTGCTGCCATGATTTGCTAGTTTGTTTTGCTTTTATGAGAACTTTGATTGTTTTATAAATGTTAGCTTGTATTCATCAATATCACTCTCACCTTGATGAATTAAATATTCCATTTTTAATGGCACATATTAACCAAAATTTAAAAAATGTCACAAACTGATGCAAAACTCAACATTTTGTGAGTTTGTAGGAAGCAAAACACTCAATCCAACAACAAAGACTCATCATATTGCATCGTACTCATCAAGCATAAATGACATTCATATTGTTAGTCAAACAGACGAACTGACCACAGATCACCAGCAGGACTTCAGGTGAATCATTGGTGCTTTTATCATAAAACACTGATGTGTTTGTGCAGAACTGATCGCGGGTTTTCTACAGAAGGAAAAAGCAGTGAGGAGGAGAAAAGCTCGAGCTAACGAAGCCTCGGTTTGAATAATGCAGCAGGGTTTGGAGTGAGAGTTTTCCAGTTTTAGGATCACTGCTGGCTGCGGTAAACCCTTTGTGATGCTCGCGCATGAGCCAAGCACCCGCCAGAACTTGTAAAACCCTTCTGCCTACAGTAAAAGTATTAATAAAAGAACACACTCCTTGGGCGAGTTTTTAATTGGCTGTGAAGCAACTCTGCAAATTTACATGCAAATGACTACTTTGGTTGCTGATGGGGTGGTGGTGGTGGGGGGGGCACTTCGGATGGGTTTAGATATGTCACCTGTTCGAATGCAACGGGGAGTTCCCCCGATGCAATTGGAGTTGAGCGTTGCGTTTATTCCTCTACATCCCTTCTGCTTGATCGCCCGCAGCGAGTGTTGGGAACGCTGTGTTTTCAGTGACAGCAGCTAACAAGGGGCCGCCGGTACCTGCCGCTGCTCCACGCACTCCACGCCTGCACGTGGGGGAGCACCTGGGGTCATGGATGAATATTTAAAACCATTTCCACATCAAATTACATGTGACCTTGGAGTACACAGGCTTGTGCCCGATGAAGCCTAAAAAGAGCCTAATTTGCTTTCAAAGCCCCCCTCTGTCGTACAAATGCCTGGAAGGGATCCTCAACGCGTGAAGAGGAATTATAGAAACATCTCTGCCCCCCCCAAACCCCTAAAACCCCCCCTCTCTCTCTCTGTTGCCCTCCGTCTTAAACTGAACCCTGCACAGAAGGAAAACAATGAGTGAAGAACATGAGCAGGAGACGATGGCGGCTGGGGGAGGTCTGAAATAATGATGGAGGCCTGAGTTTGTGTGTGTGTGTGTGTGTGTGTGTGCGAGGTGGAAAATAAGATGTCTACGTCAGTCAGCATTTATTCAAGTTCATTCAGATTTTTCAAGTGTTTGTTAATTCACAGCCAAACATTAATCAGTTCAGTCCTCCTCTGCATGCTGGCTGCGTGGAGTGGAGGCTGCGCTGTGAAGGCTGGAGGGTTAAAACCCAACGAGCTCGTTGTGTTTGTGCAAATATGCAGCCCAAAGCTAAACCAAGGCCTCACACTGGGAATTTCACGCTGAAGACACTGAAAATACATAGTTTTTCCAATTTTACTTGAATAACTCCAACTCTGGACAGTGTCAACGCAGTGTCTAGGGGTGGAACCATTAAAATGACTAATAACTCAAACAGCATAGACACAGTGTGTAGCTTCATTTGGCATTTGCACCGACACACACAGACAGAACAGGTCAGGACCACAGCTGTTTATCTGGAGATTAATGCACTCAACACATTTTATTTTATTGCCCGTGTTGTTTTTTCCCGCGCATGTATTATGCAGCAACACAGTTGCACCAATGCAGCCGCTCAGGGTGTTTGTGCCATATCGCTACTGCCAGCGCGAGCCTGGAGGACCGTGCAGAAGGGACGGGGACCAGGGTAGGTGAGGGCGGCCTTGATGTATTTCCTGCACCGGAGAGGTTAAGAGGCTACTGGTTAATTTGTGGCAGTTGACGTGAACCAGAGTGAGATGGCTCTGCAGGACGAGCACAGGGCTGCTGGACGCATGGGACCACTGGGGCTGGCTAATGTGTGGAGGGCGGCTGTGTATGTGTGTGTGTGTGTGTGTGTGTGTGTGTGTGATTAACAGTGTGAGTGTAAGGATGAAGGCAGAGCAGTGGCTATTGAGACTCTATTTCCCTCCATTTGTCTCCTTAACGGCTTCGCCTCGGGCCACAGCTGCAGAATGGATTGTACATCCTGACAGAACCTATTCCCTGCTGTATGTGCCTCACTCTGTGTGTGTGTGTGTGTGTGTGTGTTCATTTGTGTTGGCTGCCCCCATAAATATATACATACCTCATATACACAGTATACTGTATATGTGTGTGTTTTAATGCAGTGATGCCCTGTGGCGAGATTTTATTTCAACACTACATCTTCTTCGGCACTGAAACGAGTGTGTGTGTGTGTGTGTGTGTGTGTGTGTGTGTGCGTGTTACCCAGCCTTGCTTCTCAGTTTTAAAGTAGTTTTCAATGCTTCTTTGTTTGATTCAGCTCCACCAAAACACTTTCTTCTACATTTGTCACATGCCTTGATTGCCCAGTGACTCGTGGTGGTGGTGAAGCATCAGAATCTGGATCCTGGTTCAGATTTTGCATTATTTGCTTCTTTCTGTGAACAAATGGAGGCGGCGCTGTGCTGTTCATGTTGTTCTTTTGCAGAATAATAATGCAGTGTTGCTGTGTGCATTTCCTGGCTGAGATCAGACCACGACAGGAGCCAGAACCATCTGCCAGCAGCTCAGATGCGACGTGTTTTGCACATATTCACACATGCATGAAAGTGTTTTTGCTGTCTAGATAACAGATCCTGATTGCATGTTAATACCACACACACATGAGACGTGCAAGGCTGCTCTCTCTTCTTGATCTCTGAGCGCCAAGAGCTGCAAACTGAAGAAGCATTTCAAATGAGAGGCGATATGAGAACCTTCATGAACAGACTGGATTCACTGTGTTCAGCGCTGGAGACCACAGCTTCCTCCTGTTTGCTGTAGAACCAGATTCCAATGTTCCGGACGTTAAAACTCTTTATACTACAGAATCCTGCACATCAGTGGTCTGCAGCACGCCTCAGACATCCCACTCTACTGTTCCTATGTCTGCTCACACACTGGTGCTACCTGGATTTGGTTCAGGACACTATGGACCTGACCTGAGGACACAAAACATGAAACAATTAATTTATTAATTTATTAATTTTGTTTTGATGAACTTTAGCAGTTTGTTGGCTGGTGGCCATCACACAAACACATACTTTACATCACAGCTACTCTCACAATGGTGCTGCGTTCCCACTGAGGTGCTGTGCATCCTGTACGGTGCTGCAGCGTATAGACGCAGCCCTGCAGAGAAGGGACCCACATCGGAGAACTTAGCACCAGGGAACAAAGTGCTGTGATAAAACAGCCCTCGGCTGCCGTGCTCCTCTCCGTGATGTGGCTTCACCTCAGCGTGGGTCTCAACATCCATCAGCAGATATTGCACCGAGCAGCAGATATGCAGAGGAAGACCCAATAACGGCCGGGGCGCCGACTATTTGCTCAACAATATCATCCAATCATATTCTCACAGCAGTTTGATCGTTATTGGCTTCTGACTGACAGCTGGCGTGCCGCTGTCTTCTGGGTGTGTGTGTGTGTGTGTGTGTGTGTGCAGGTGAACACTCTCTCAGTGTAAATCAACAACAGCTCGTTAGCGTTACATACTGATCATTCAGGATTCTCACCTGCGCCAACGAGAGACAGAAGCTGTGATACCGGCAGTCTGTTTTCAACATGTGCGCCATGGAGAGGCGTGTGGGTGGGGTGTGGGTGTGCGTGGGGGGCAGGATGGGATGGGGCGGGGGTTCAGCAACAAGAGGTAATAGAAAAGAGAGAAATAAAGGAAGCGCTGCAGAAGAGAAATGAAAGTCTCCTCTGAGGGGAGAGAAAAAGGAAATTGGTGTGTTGAGGTGAAAATGATTGAGCCTTGACCTTGGCTTGAGGGGTGGGAGGGGCCATGACCTTGTTTTAATTTAGAAGTGATGGGTGTGTGTGTCCCTGTGCGTGTGTGTTTTTACTGGAGCTGCCATATTGAAGCGCCCTCGGCTGCAGCACCGCTCCAGACCAGCAGATGCTGCACCCTGTCTGCAGACACAGTCATAAAGTAATGAATTCAGCGAACGTGCAAAATGTTAGTTGATGCTAATGTTTGAGATTGCGTCGATTTTAGTGGTTGTTATTGTTTTGAGCTCAAAATAAGTGAGAAAAAAGCAAAATGACGTCACGTTAATTATGCTAATTTTGTTCTCCATGTGTCCGAGGTGCAAAAAGCCCATTTTTCCAAACAGTTTCCTTGGAAGTGACAATAGAAGGAAGGAAGGAAGCAGGAAGCAGGTGGAGGACGGGAGCAGCCTGATCTGATTTCCCAGAAATTCCCAATAAATCTGGGTAAAAGTGACGACATCCAGCAAAGACAGGTCATTTAGTTCAGCTGGTATTTGCAGTTTGCAGTGCATATTCCTAAACAACCAAATTAAACCTTAATGATTTGATTTAATGAATGCAGTTTTAATTAAACGTGCATTTAGTTAAAAGGTGTGTGTGTTTGTTTCCAAAGATGAACGCAGTCTTGTGAGAAAACACTGATGAATCCTGAGGATGTATGTTTCAGGGCACAGCCAGGAAGAACTAAATCACATATTAAGACACACATCAGTCCCCAGCCAACGTTAGACTGTACGTTTCTCCTGTTCATCAACAGGAATCTCATAAAATAATAGATGGGGAGATGCAGAGAGATACTGCTCCTGTGGGGAACTCACAGCCCGGCCGATCATCCACAATTACAAACTACCATAAAACTACAGAGAAATCAATAGAGCGGCCAACCAGCCAATCAATAACAATATCCAACACATTCACACATCCACACGGCAGCACTAAATATTCCCTTATCCACTCGTTTACAGCACACACCCGGAGGTGGAGGCAGAAAACACTGTAGATTAAAGTGAAGTCCGTCTGTTCCATCGGGTTCCTGCGCAGGAGACTGTGTCGGAGTGGGTTTAATGCATGTTTAAAGGTGCAGTGCGCAGGATTTAGGGAGAAATGGTGCAGAAATGAAAAATAATATTCAGAATTATGTTTTCTTTAGCGTTTAATGTGACCGGTGAGCCTGTGGATCACCTGGGCTCGGAGCTCTGCAGGATACAAAACAGATGAAAGCTCCAGCTTCCTGCACATTCCTCTCTCTCTCTGAGTTCCTCTCTTCCCCTCCAGCAGCTGCATCCCCTTTGTTTAGCCCTACCTCACACTTCCACATGTGCACTACTGACATCTCTGATGCCTCATATCCAGAGCTACATTTCATCTTGGTTACCAAAACTCTTTATTTGATTTTTGCATCTTTTCCAGTGTTTTGTTGCAGCCTGTGAGTCAGGGTTTGTCAGTTCTATCAGCAGTTATGCTCAAAATGAATCTGCGGGGTGTGGTGACCAGCTGAGAGTCTTGTTTAGTTGTGTTTCAGCTCAGTGTTTGGTTGTTTGTTGGGTGCGTTGCAGCTCAGTGTCATGCTTAGGGAAAGACCTGGTTTCACCAAGTCCGCCATGTTTCTACGGTAGCCCAGAGTGGACAAACCAAGCACTGGCTCTGGAGATGGACCACAAGTTCACCTACACACTCAGACCCCACTCTTCCAGGTTCTTTCACCGATCACTCATCTACGAATCTGTTGCTATGGTATGGTGTTGCTATGGTAACCAGCAGTCTAATAAACACAGAGTTCAAATGGAGAACAGTGTTTAGCTGTGATTGAGGAGGATGAAGCAACATGTTTATGAGAGTCACCTGGTAATAAGTCAAACACAGCGTCTGTGAGCTTGATGTAAGTAGGTTCGTCCTCACAAATGCAGCAGAACAGTGTGTGTGTGTGTGTGTGTGTGTGTGTGTGTGTGTGTGTGTGTGTGTGTGTGTTAAAGATGCAGGTGCGTGAGGATGCAGGTGTGTGTGGACGTCCTGCTGTGGGGCTGGTGGACGTCTCTGCAGTGTCTGACAGATGGAGCGAGGATGGAGGAGGGCTCGGATGGTGGAGGGCGGGGGTGGGGGGGTTCTGTGTTTGGCTCGACAGCTAATCTCTCACTCCTTGACCCCGGGAGACTCGGGGGACCACGCCACATCACATTACTCAGAGCACCCCCCCCCCAGCCTGTCCTCTGTCTGTCCACACTCTACGTCTTTTTCTTTTCCGATGAGCTGCTGCGTCTTTTTGTGTCTTTTGACGTCTTTACTCACTAAAAACACGTGTTTAACTACACAAACCATGTTTATTCAGATTGAACAGGAATAATCAGAGTAAAATACACAAATATTAGAAGATTTTGAAAAAATAAAACACATTTTTACTAAAAAGTAAAATCAGTAATACTTTATTTTGACTTGGTGAGTCAATTTGATGTTGTTTCACTAAAAGAATAAGATGTTTCTCTTGTTTTAAGCTTCCACAACATTTAAAAAGCAGTTTACCAAAGTGGAAATCAGCAGTTTTTTAAAGAAAAACCCACACATCCAACAAATATTTGACACAAGTCTCAAAACTTCATCTGTTTCCTTTATAATAGTTTCATTTTTCAGTCTAAAAACAGTTTCAACACGTTACCGATCCCTTCATTGTCTGTAGCTGTGAGACAAACTCCTTCCCATATTTGCAGAAGACGTAGCAGGAACCTGAACTCTGTTTCCTTTCTGTTACCTTCACTCATATTAATCTTTGTATTCCCTCCACCAACAACCTCCACCCCTCCCTGTCTCCTCCGCTTTCCCTCCACTTCTACTTCCCGGCACTAAATTATGGTCCAGTTAACCGCTCCCTCCTGGTTCTTCTCTCTTGAAGGTAAACAATTAGAGGCTGTGTGTTCCTGATGGACACACGGTGCCACTCCTCTAATTTGATTACTGCAAAGATGAATGAGGCACCTGAGGGATTTCTTGGTTTTAGAGTGGATGTCACTTCAGGCGGAGGGTCTACGTCTGCTGGGTTGTGGATGTGTGAGTCTGAAGTTCAGGGTGAAGTAGGTTCGTCTGTTCAGGCGCGATGGTGCAGAACGTTTTCACCACTTTCAAACCTGAAATTGTCGATCTGCTCATGTAGAAGCTGCAATCAAAACGACCTCAGGCTGCTCCTGCGATAAGAAAAACTGATTTAAAGTCGTCAGCATGTGCAGGAGGCTTCGACTGCTCCTTGCAAGTCCTGTATAAACATGTGAAGCACCATCTGAGATGCACGCTGGACATCCTGCATTTTACTAATGCACCGACTCCATTTTGAGGAAGAGGGACAAAGATGCACAAAACACACAAAAACATAACACATAAACAACTGGTGCATCCAGATGATGATGGTGCAGCCTAACTCTGTGCAAACTGCCTGTGCATTACACGCTGCGCTGTGTTCATTCACAAAATGAGTTAGTTAAATTCATCGTTGGTCTGTTGTTGATCCAAATGTTGATTCTTTAACCAAGAGATGTTTTTAGTTTCTGAATTTCCAGATCTGCACTCAGCCTCACGTGTCTGCAAAAATGATATTTGCTTGGTGAAATCAGCGGCAGACACGGCGACAAACAGCCCAAGGTGCTCATGTTTCTGCTGAAGGAGACAAGAGAACAAGCAGCACACAGCGGCTGAAGCTGTTCCCCCACTGCTACTGGTCTGTATGCTAAGCTAGGCTAATAACAGGTTGATGTTCAACGTCTGTTCGCTCTCAAATAAGAAAGCAAAGCAGCGCTGAACTTTATAAAAATGGTCTGTTATTGTTTTTATAATAAGTCACATCTCAGTGTAACTCAGTAATTAATAGTGTGTGTGTGTGTGTGTGTGTGTGTTCCTGCAGGGCAGTTAGCTGTTACAGTCTTAATTACCCCACTGGGTCATTGGAGACACACACACACACACACACACAGAAGTCTAGTGTTCGCCCCAGGAGATGATATTGATAACTGTTATATTAATGGTGTTGGAGTTAGTGTCCACTATCGCTATCACCTCAGGGCTCCATGTTCCTAATACAAGCCTGTGTGTGTGTGGGGGGGTGGGGTGGGGGGCACAATCATTGGGTTTCTATGTTCTATGTATGCACTGGGAGGTCAATCCTGTATTGACGTGCTCCTTGGCAGCGTGTGTGTGTCTGTACACGGTGGGCGGTGCACGCCTGAGACCGCTTCACTGCGTCTGCAGCATCGGTCACACACACACACACGCAGGTGAAGCACAACTGTGCAAACTCTGCTGAAGCTAAACACGTAAGAGCTCAGTTAGTTTGGAGCACAACACACCTCCACAGTTCCTCTGATGGTCAGGAGAAGGTGTCAGAGTATCATGAATCATGTGCTTTCACCCAGTTCTTGCACCTACAGCAATGCAAACTGCGATGGTTGGACGCTAAGAGTTTTAAAGTATTAACACGATCTGCAGGTCGGGACATCCAGAGCGAGTCGTCACAACACACGGAGAGTTACAGTGATTCAGCCTCGAGATGAGGACACACTGACGCAGCACGCTGCTGCTAGCTCGCTCGCTAACTGCTGCAGGTTAGCTAACAGCTGAGCACTGATTGATGATTGGCTGTCAGGACATGCGAACTGGGTCAAACCTGCGTATATATTACTAAAGAGTATGACTTTGGATGTGATCGAAACAGATAAAAACACATTTTCCATGTTATGTTTACTTTAATATCTTGCATGAGCTCCATATTGCATCTGCTGCTGCAGCTCCAGCAAAATCACAGCAAATTAAAGAGACAAAGGACCAAAAAGACAACAGAACAATCTTAACAAATGCAAACATGATGCATCACAGCTCACTCACTCCGAAAAAGTTTGTTTCCATGCATGCAGCAGTTGTCAGACTGATCTCTGTACTTCTGTGGAAGCCTTTGACAGTTCCCTACAGGAGCCTCAGAGGGTCAGAACAGCGGGGTTATTGCTTCAGAGAGCAGGACTGACGTCAATCTGAGCAACAACATTCAGTATTAATGTAAATGTCAGTGCTGAATAAAACAGATCTGCTGCAGCAGCGAACATGTATTATAGGTCTGCTTACAGTGTATGAGTGTAATGCGTGATTTGCATATGTAAAATTACCAACTGACTTTTGAAACCCATTTCATTATGGCGGATATTTGCTGCTGCTGCATATTCCCGTGTCCTGACACGTCAGCTTATATCATGAAAAATTGAACAATCGCAAAGATTCGCCGTCGTCCGGCGAAAAGGTCAATTGTAAATTTCTCTCATTACTTCCTGGGGATTGTTGGCCCGCGAGGTCAGCTGATGAGCCGAGGGGACGGATTCGACTGACGCACGGCGGCGGCGCGACAGCGGCTGCTGCTGCAGGTTTGACACAAATCAAAATAAAATCAGCTTTCATTATCCAACAATATTGGTCATGTTAAAAACCACCTGAACTAATGCAGCTGGATAAATATTCATGTTCATGTTCCACAGCCTTTAACAGACAAATCATACGACCATTCGTTTAATATGGAAACTCAGTTAGGAAATGTTAATGCTGCCTTTAGGAAAATGGAGATAAACACAATACAATATTGAATCTGCATTCATTTGTTCTGGTTTATTCAACATCTAAACTAACTGCAGGCAACAATATTGAATGTTTTCATTTCTTTTGTGCGTTTCAGTTGTTTTTATTGTGAACGACATCGCTTGTGTTGCATGATGGGATCTCCCTGCAGGACTGCGTTTGACCGACATCTCCATGTGTCCGCTCGCTGAGTTTCAGTTCCCAACGTTCTCTGCATTTCTGTTTTCCATTTTTCTGTTTCATTGTGGACGTTCTGCCCAACATGTCCTCCAGTAACTTTCTGTTTCTGAATTAAACCGTTTGAACCGCCACCACTTCCTGTCCTGAGTCTTCTTCAGGGTCTGTCCCCTGCTGTTTCCCTGTTCCCCACTGGACAGTCGCCTTTTGTCCTCCTGAGCAAATCAACCTGCATCTCTGGGCTTTAATATAATAATTAAATAAACACAACCAATGCACCCACACTACAGCTCGGTTCAGATGATGAAATTCAAATGTTTTCAAATGATCATCATGATCCACAACCTGCTCAACATCGAGGTTCACGTGGCTTCAGTTGCTCGGTCGTGTTGTTTTGCTTCTAACATCAGGAAGATCAGACTCCTGATGTCTGAACATGCACCACCACTCCTGGTTCAGGTCTTTGTCAGATCCTGTATCAAGTCCTGCAGCCCCCGACTCTCTGGTCTCCCCACATACAGGTCCAAACCTCTGCAGATGATCCAGGATGCAGCAGCTCGTCTGGTCTTCAACCAGTCCAACAAAGCCCACGTCCCTCCTCTGTTTGTATCTCTCCACTGGCTCCCAGTCGCTGCTCGATCACTAAACTACAACCAAACCAGCTCCTGGTAGACCTGAACCCCTCATCCAGGTCCACACTCCATCCCGCTCTCTATGCTTGGCCAGTGAAAGACGCCTGGTTCCACCATCACACCATCAGGACCTGAAACCAGGAGCTGGACTCTTCTCCTCTGTCGTTCCTCGGTGGTGGAATGAGTTTAACTCCATCTGACCCCCAGAGTCTCTTAAAACCTTCAGGAAACAGCTGAAGACCCTGTTGTTTCCAGAATACCTGCTCACCTCATCGTGCACCATCACTCATAGACAAAAACAAAGTTGTGCACTCGACATCGTGCACTCGACATCGTGCACTCGACATCGTGCACTCGACATCGTGCACTCGACGTGTTTCTCAGCACCAGTCCGCGTTGGTCTCTCCCTCCTAGATCTTTCTTTGTGTTGTCTTTACTCTGAACCTTCACTTTGGAACAAAGCATCTACCAAATGAAACTAGAATTGCAGAGTGAAGACAAAAGCAGTCGATCTCAGATCAGATTACCTTGCAGATCCCTGATCGCACCATTACATCTTCACTTTACAAACAAGGAGTCAGTTAAACACATTTTAGCTTTGACCCTATTAACAATATTAATTACCACAGTTTTATCTTAACACTGACTGGATTTAAAGCCTTTTAGACGTGTAACACACCGTTAGTTGATCACTTCAAACTTGCTACTGAAGCACTTTAACTGTGGTTTGGATTGTTCCTCGAACACTCCACATGAAAACCATTAAAAGAAGCAACGACAAGTGTGAACAGCTGTGAGTGTGTGCAGAGTGGAGTACTGAGGCGGCGTCAGTCCAGGAGGTACTTTTGATTTTATTTGTCCTCTTTGTCTCCCTGAGATTCCTGCAGCCACTCCAGGAGAGCGGAGCTGAAAAGGATTCAGCTTCTGGTGCTTGAAAGTAATGCAGTTTACATTTAATTCATTAATTTTTGAATTGATTAGCTTTTCCTACTCCACTTAGTCAACGTGGATCATAACTGTGCCAATTCACTGCAATTATTTCATTAAAAGAAGCGTCAACACCTGCATCTGGAGTCACACACTGACAGATAATCGCTGGATCCTCGGGCTAAAAAACATTTCAAGTGTGTTAATTAATAAGAAAACGGAAAAAATGTTTCACGAGTGTTTGAGCTTTTGTTCTGACTTCAGTGAAATCTGTTGAGTAGTTTTTGAGACACGGCGTCAAAGGACAAACAGAGCGGCGAGGAACGGTAGGAACAGAGTGACCTTCTTGGCAGAGGCGCGTGTGTTTGGTGTTTATCCAATGCGCCTGCACTTCACTGAAGGGCGTCGGTGAAAACAGATGGTATCAGGTAGAAATTGCCCCCGGTTTGTTGAGAATAGCTGAAATAGTTTCTCTCAACACTGTTTTATTTGTCTTAGATTGCAAAGATGTCAGCAGTCAAAGTTTCCAAGAGCAGGAATGTGGTGTTTTTAAAATGCCTCTGCTGATGTTTCTACAGAGC
Organism: Datnioides undecimradiatus; assembly: GCA_008933995.1. Classification (NCBI taxonomy): domain Eukaryota; kingdom Metazoa; phylum Chordata; class Actinopteri; order Lobotiformes; family Datnioididae; genus Datnioides; species Datnioides undecimradiatus. Next base: position 23,983,496 of record WARS01000029.1, read on the forward strand.
GGAGCTGCAACTCAAACCTTTTCAGTTATGCAGACCAAACTTTTCCACTATGCAACTTGCTGTTCTGCGTCCTCACAGAAGGAAACTGCTCTTTGGGCTGATTCATAATACATGTTGACTGATCATTATGTGGTCACATGTTGGGTTTGGTGAAGGGGCCACATGTCATGTATGATCTCCACGGCGAGGTCGCCCCGGCGTTCGGCCTCCATCCCGCTGCAGCTCTGACTCACGCTCTCATTAAAGTGCTGCCACAGCTGCTCAACTCCTGAACTCGGGCTGCAGTCACGCTAACGTTTGGCTGCGCTCATGGCAGGGCGTTCACCGGGGGAGCCTGTGCTCTGTGACTATGAGCAGAGCTAATGCCAGCAGACGTGTGCAGCTCTCCACCCTTTTTTTCTATTTTGCAGCACCATAGATACTGGCACACGGGATGTGTGAGACGGGAAAAAGTGAAAATCTGCAAACTTTCTGTATTCGTCAAGTTCCTCAAAAATCCAGATTTTAACTGAAATGATCTACGAGGATTGATGTTCGCAGGGTAGAGCGATCTCATGCATTGAGAGATGTCAACAAAGACTCCAGAGATGCATTTTGAGACGTGAATTCCTGTGAAAGCACAACTTTTCACAAAGAACTGAGTTTTCTTTGCTAGTTTACGCTGCAGTTTGCAAGGAAAAGAGGGAAAGAAACTGTCGAAGCGTGCTGTATTTGGCTGAGACAGTGCACGTGGAGATGCACCCTCTGCCCCTCTGCCTTTTCGCACTGTATTGTTGTTCAAAATATATATAAATTCAATATATACAATATGAAATGTTTGCTCACTGTGACCCCAAACTCTTCGTTGACTTGAGCAGGAACTTGTTTATAAAACCATGTTCAGGCCACGTCCTGCACTTTGTCCACCTCCCTGTGGCTCCAGCACATGCTGCTCTGTTTGAAGTGTTGGGAGGTGGGAGGAACATCTGAACAGCTGAAAAACGTGATTTATGAAGCGTCTTCTCGGTCAGCACACTGCACTACACTGCACACTTTGTGCTCCACTTGCTTCTCCTGGTTGCAAAGTTGTGTGGACATCAAACATCTCTCCGGCTTTTCATCTCCAGCGTGTGCTCCTGCCTTTGTAAACCATATATCAGGGTTCACGACGACGGCGTGCCTGGGTGGCCAGCTGCACCGTGCATGTCTCCGGAGCAGCTGAGGTGTGTCTGCCGGCCTCTGGCTCACTTTGGTTGCACAGTAAAAACAAAACTCGAGGCACACCAAATGACTGTTTGCTTGAAAATGTCACACGGAGACTTTTAACGTCATGATCACAGAAGAGATCCAGCAAACTTAACGGGGTGTTATGTTTGGCTGCAACCGCCCGCACCGCACCAAACACTTTATTACCCCATAAACTGAATTTTAATGAAGCCGGTTTCTGCAAGTGACTTTTCATCTTTGTTTAGATCTCACATCGGGGTTCACTCGGCCCGCAGCTGATCGCCCCCGAGGCTGCACGCCCTCCGCCGTGGACGTTCAGCCTGATGTGAGCTCCTGTTTTCTCACTTTATCACAAGCAGGACCGGCGCGGCTGCCAGATCCCGCCGCACATCACGTCTCATTTACAGGGAAACATTCCCGAAAAGCTGCTCGACCTCGGTCACGGGGCGTTGACGGCTGTGACCCAGGACTCGTTCCCATGCGCAGCACACGGCTCCTCACACTGCAGGTAGTGGAGGTATCAGAGAGACAAGAACAAAGAGTTATGAACATGAACGTATTGTAAATAAACACTGCATCAGACAAAACACTAAACAATAGATCATATCAACAATATGAAGGATATTATGAAGACAGGAAGTGTCTCTCTGTCGTGGTTTTAGTTTCTGTTAGTGTTACTTCCTGTTTTGTTTGAACTGTGTGGTTGTTCTCCCACTTTTGATTGGTTCATTGTTTTCACCTGTAGCACAGCATTTAAACCATGACTCAGCAGGTTTTGTCACCGGCTGCGTCTTACAGCACAGTTCAGGCTGTTAACCGTCATATTTGATGTTTTATTGTATTTTTACTGTTTTACCTGAGTGACATCTTTACCGTTCAGCTGCAGGTCCTGTGTCAGCGTCATCCAGTGTTTGCAACCCTATGACTGGATGATCGGACCCTATGGAAAGACATGGCCAGAGTCTGCAAACCTGCCTCGCTTCCTGCAAGACAAAGTGTTGCTAACACTTCGCAAACTGGATCACACATACATGCACGTACACACAACCTCTGGCTCCGGCCGTCCACCCACACTTCACATGTTTGTTGAAGTGGGAGAATTAATAATCCTTCAGATGTGTTTATGTAAGCCACACTAACGCTAATGGTTTCTCTGTGAGATGGAGGCCGACTCCATTAGCTCACTGGTGCAGCGTGAGTGATGGGTGTGACCCCTGTGATGAGTTCCCGAGCTCCAGTCGACACAGATTACATTATCCCAGACAGCCCGTATGGTCAATCCGTCTCTCTCTCTCTCTCAAGGTCTCGCCGTCTCTCTCCCATCTACACCAACACAATGGTTGTATTAGACTCATAACAGCAGCCCGGACAAGCAATTAGCCGCCACTAATGCTGGACTCTTCGATTCCAGCTGCAGCACGTGTTTGCAGAGATGACAAACCGATCGATGCTGCTCTGGGAGACACCGGCATGACATCATCACCCGGGGACGTCTGATACGGGTGAAGGCACGTGCAGCACGGACACGCAAACGCTACAAGTGAATAAAATGCTAAATGGCCATTTTTAGGAGGATGCGTTGCACTACGTCCTCCTTTTTGGGAAGCGTTTGTTGAAAACTACAACAACAAAGTAAATAACAGTTTATGACGGCATCACACAGTCTTCTGCAGCATCCAGGTGTCTTATTTTAGGATTTCTGGACCCTGACACTCTGGTTTTCATCGTACAACATGTCAAACCTGCATGTGGCAGCAGAGGAAAGTCCCCTGTAATCATTGCCAACAACTATTTCCATCACATTTATAAAGCAGCGGGAACCGGAGGTGGTTTGTGGGAAAATAAAAAATGGATGTTGTGATTGCCCCCGGAGAGAAATGGGCGTGTGAGGCTTCTGGATATTTTATGATGCCACATCGCTTCCAAAGACCCGGCAATGAAAGGTGGACTCAGTGACACGTTACAGTTCACTCCGGTGCAAAACAGATGGGAAGACAACAGCCGACTGGAGGCGGCTGCCGTCACACTGCAGCATACCTGAAACAACCCTGCTGCATCCCACAGCCACGTGATGTCCCAGATCATATCTAACCGCCCGAGGTGGTTAAATATGATTCTGATGACAAATCAATCAGATTTCTGATTTTTAACTCGTTTCTGTTTTACTGATTCCCCGGCATCGTTTCCAGCAGCAGCTGTTTGGAGCTATTAAAGCTCTTGTAAACTCACTGCGGACGACCTGCCAGCACCAAGCAGCAGACAAGAAGACGAACCGGCGAACAAGGAGGAGCCTTTAACAGCCAGAAACACAGTTATGACCTGAGGAGGTGCAGCAAACCAAAACAGAGTAAATGTGTTTTTTACATTCATGGGGTCCTTAAAACCACGATTCATTCGTCTCTGGATGGTGCTAACTCCCATGTTTCTGTTGTCTTTACTCTGCATATCTGCCTGTTTCTTGCCTCGACTGGTTTCACCTGTGCGTCGTTCACTTTCTCTCCACAGGGGATTTAGTTTGCTTCACTCTCTCAGCTCCCTCGTATCAAGCCCTTCATCCCTGTGTCCTCATGCCCACCAGACTTATCCTTTGTTCTTCTTGGACTTTGGTTCTTGCCTGTTTATTTGTTTTCCCCTCACTGAACCGTCGATCTTGTTCAGACATCCCTTTGCAGGTGTGAATCACGGAGCTGCACCTGCTCAGCCTTTGGAGCATGTGTTTCATCAGTGAATCACTCAGTAGCAAATCAAATACAGCTCTCTTGGTGTGCGCTGCACATGCTCTCAGCGCCGCCGACCTCTCAAATGTGCATCTGTCTTTGTGATGCAGGGTTTATGCTCTGCAACTGCACTATAACGTCTCTCCCTATGTAAATGTCAATGCACTGCTCTCAATGCGACCTGCGCTCTCGGTCACCTGAGGAGGTTGCACTTTGGTTTTTCCTTACACATCGCACTCATGCACCAGAATCAGACTCGTCAGCAGCCCGGCCACAGCTCCTGACCTTCTTTACTGACGTCTGGCCCACAGACCTAAAAAAGCAGCTGTTGCTTCAGTTACTGAGCATGTTGAGCTGCTGCAATCGGTGCCTCATCTACGACGCCTTCAAATGCCACTTAACTGGTCCTGATCTGCAGTTTTTATACCTGCCACAGAGCATCATCAGATGTTAACTGCGTAACTGCACCATGCAGTGCACCTATTTATGCTTCTCTGCTCATTTACTGAGGTTTTCCTTTGATCTGTCACCCGTCTGTACGTCAGTGTTTGGTTTAAAGCTTGTTGCGTCGCCCCTAAGCGGTGAGAAAACAAAAAATCAATGGCACTATATTTAGTCACGTGATCACCTGAGCACAAGCAGCACGAAGGTGCATGTGTTGATCTCACTTTCCAACTGGATCTCTGCAGATCTTCAGTGGGTGGAACCTGGACTCATTTCAGCAGCAGCATTAAAAACAATGAATCATGCTTTGTTGTTGATGGACCTGCAGCACTGCCTCTGCCCTCCAGTGCAGGGATACATGGCGATCACTGACCGCAGGAGCTGCATGGAGGCTGAGGACGCGTCGTCTCCAGAAACAACAGCTGCTTCATTCTGTGACTGACATGTATTAATTAGTGAAATCCAGTGATTGCATGAGAGGCTCAGCCTGAGGCTAATGTGTTCATATAAGGACACACACGCTCACAACCATCCATCCATCCATCCACCCATCCATCCATCCATCCACCCACCCATCCATCCATCCATCCATCCATCCACCCATCCATCTATCCATCCACCCATCCATCCACCCATTCATCCATCCATCCATCCACTCTTTGTTTTATCTCCTCTCTGCAGCAGCTTGCTAATCTCATCCTCTCTTTGTTTAACCGTCCTCTCCTTCTCTCTCTCCTGATTGGCTGCCCTGGTTGACCTGTCAGTGAAGGCCTTTCCAGTGCAGCCTCTCTCTCTCTCTCTCTCTCTCTCTCTCTCTCACCCCTTTGAATTACATCACATACTTATAACGTTCAACCTTTTGTCCGTTCACACGAGCCGCTCTTTCGCCAATCTCCTCCTTTATGTGATAGGTTGATCTTTTCCTTTAAGAGCCGATGCAGCTGCATTAAAAATGCATCAAGCTGAACAAAGCTGTCGTGTTTCTGTCTGCATCAGTCCTAAAAATCAGGCGTTGTGCATTTAACGTGTTACTGAACACATGAATCAGTTTCATCGGAGTGAAACAGTCGACAGTGATGGAAAGAATCCAGTCTCCAGTGGAGAGAACAGGGAAAATACAAAGACATGCATATGAATAAATGATAATATATAAAAACAACACAGACACCCTGATAGTGCACTGACCTGATGTGTTCCAGTCTTTATGGGAGCATGTAATCTGCAGGAAGACACAAAGGCGAGTGGGTCTCGAGTAAGCAGCGTATGCATGAATGCACATGAATGCAGTACGAGTGCATTTCCCACGTGGCTCTGCGAGGAGCGAACGCTGTATTTCCACCGGGGGCTTAATTATATAGACTTGATGGGTTCATTTGGTCGGAAGACACGAAGGACAGCTCACCTTACATCAACCCCGCCACTGCCGCCGCTGGTCCTTTATGTAACCAGAGAGGAGACGACTCTCACTCCTGCAGAGAGCAGCGCAAAGTGTTTTACATAACCAGCAACGTAAGATGTGAGCGATTTAATCCCGAACTCTCCTGATTCAGCAGCCATCTGTCCTGTAGAGGCACCGCAGCCCCCTCAACGGGTGTTCTTTGCTGTCCTGCAGTCAAACGTCATCGGTCGCGCTGTCTTCAATAGATTTTTCAGTATCACATGAAAAAAAGCTTCGTGGAACCTGAAAAAAGGGTTTAAAGTCGATTTTTTGGCTCCAGATGTGAGAATGAAACCTTTTCTGAATGAATTCAGTTGTAGAAGATGTTGCTCTCCTTCCTGGAAGCTGTTTCTCCAGTTTACTCTCACACATCACAGGGTTTTGTTTCTTCTTCTTCTCTGAAGTTTAGCAAAGGTTTGCAAACCCTTCGTGTTCCCGGCTCCTCACCTCATGTGTAACGTAGCTTATATGCTGACAATGAGATGGAAACACGACACTCAAACTCTCACTGGTTCAACTTTAAATAAACAGACTTTAAAGCTTTAAAACATCTGGTTACAACTTAAATGCGGCTGATGCACGATGAGTCTTTATTTCGTCCATTATCCAACAAAAACTCACTTAGACTAAATATCTGAAAGGTCTTAAATCAGATTCTGTGCAGTACAAACACACTAAGACTGACTCATCAGAGCACAGAGCAACAACCTGTTCAAGGCTCCTCGCTGTCGTATAAAAGCTTTCTGGGAACAGATTTCTAGAGTCTCTTCCTCGTGTCCCATTGTTGATTTAGCTTATTCTCTGCTGTCCTTACACAGAGACGGACTCCGCTTCCTGGGCTTTCTGCAAGGCTTTGTGCAAACCCGTGGAGACTTCTTACCATCACAATGTCGCCGTCTGTCCTCATGTGACCTCCCGCCGTACTCACAAAGCTTTCTACTGCAAACCGTGGCTCTCTAATGTCCTCGCATGTTTGTTTGTCCGCCGCCCTCAGAGCGCCACTGCCTCCACAAAGGTTTCTGCTTTCCCGTTGTGACTTCCTGTTGTTCACAACATCTTTATTGATTTCAAGCGCCCGATTGTTTTGCAGCCCTCGACCGACCTGCTGCTCAGAGAACTCATCTGACTCCTGAGAAACCTTTCCCCTGTTCGCACGTCGTCACACGTCCTCTGTGGAAGCCGCTCTTTACGACCCACATGTACCTTCAGCAGCGACCTCTGGTGGCTGCGGTGACTCTGACGGGAGCAAAGCAGGAAGTCATGTGATGCTGTCTACAGAGCAAAGTCCACGTTTGAAGGACTTTCACATAAGAGACTGCTGCTCCAGTCCAGCTATGACTATCCAACCCAGCACTGGACTTGCATCATGTCCATAATGTCATGCAACTAATTAGATTTTATTTTAATCCCAATAATGATCTTTTATTAAATCTAATTAAGTGTTTTCACCCCTGAAACCCAACAAACTGCAGCCATTCCAGGACCTTTCCATCTGATACGTTGCATCACACTCTTGTGCATAACTTGATGTTGTGATTTGACGTCTAAACCAAACCAAACTGCGATTGGCTCACATGCTTTTGAGTCTGTCACTGGGACTCTAACGTGTGTCATGTGCGTAACATAACATAACTCAGGCTGTTGCACAACATTAATAACATGTTTGTCTGTCCGACAGTCACTGACCGTCGACCTCTCGCATCGTTCAGGTATGAGGACATGTTGCAAACATGCCTGTTAAAGCCGTTTCACTAAATCATGTCCCCCGTAGATCTATAATCCATCTGCCCGTGCGTGCAGCAGTGAAATGACCTCAGCAGACCGTCGGTTAAAGAGCTTTAATCTAGTCCACCTGCTTCTGTGCGTACGTCTGACAGTGCAGCGTGCACAGGGCTGCACAAGTTGCAGCACATAAAAGCTGCCTAAAGCCCAGCCCGCCGCAGCTGTGGGCCGTCACAGGAAACAATAAAGAGACTCTTAAATTGCTCTGACCTTTTTAGAGAGCGTTATTTGCTCCGCATCAAATGGCCTCCTTGGTTAACTTAGCCCCACAATGCACCTGGGGCATGAGAGCTGTGTGTTTGTGTATATGTGTGTGTGGTAAGCAGATGCCACCCTGAGCTCAGCCCCTCTATCACAGCGGTTTAATAGGCCATAACAATAAAAGCGGCATATCAAGGCAGCCCTGGGGAAATCAGCACTACTGTACGGCAACTTCAGACACGCACACGAGAGGGAAGCAAAGAAAATCACACGACCTAATTTAAAGTCTGCATGGCTCCCGCTTCCTTGTTTTCAATCTCACCGTGCACGCCGCTGTCATCTGATCACAGTGAGTTATGGCTTCCAGTACGTAAAGCTCAATCCTCCAAAACAAAGCCGGTGGGGAGGGAATAGCTACGGTTTCCTGCATATGTACATCCACTGGAAACGATGTGAAGTGCGTGAGCTCATGTGTGAAAGCATGTGTGCATGAGGTGCACGGAGCCCATATGTTGCATTATGCAGTGGGACTTGTTAACATCTGTGTCAGTTGTGACAGTGGCGGCTCTCCCCGTGTCCGTCCCCTCGGTGTCTCCCTTCATCTCGCCGCTCAAACTCGCCTTTCATGTGTCGACAGTTGCACGTTACCCTTCCTGCTCCTCCGTGCTTTGTTCTGTTATTGTTTCATGTTTGTTTGTCGCAGCTGGCTCCCCGTTCTTCCTGGAACAAAGCCATCCCCAAGACGGAGGCGTTTGTGGAGTGAAGGCTGTGAGTAATGCTCCAGATTGCTCTTGCGTTGACCGAATGAATGCGTGTCCTAATAATCATTTATCTTGTGGCATTTGGAAACGCCGATAACTGCAGCCATGCAGTTCATGCATATTCCTGTAGACACACCAAACAGCAGATGCTTAAATGCCTCATTAAAACAGCAAAAAGCTGCAGAAAGCTGCATGCATACGGTGGAAATCCACGACTGGACGGCAGTAGAAAACAGAAGCTGCAGAGCACTTTATAAAATCCTGTCAGCAAAGTGTAAAGCACTCAGAGGACAGTAGATTGTGAGGATGAGACACTGAGAAACCAGCTCAGGCTGAAGACAGTCTCCTGAGGACAGAGTTCGAGCACAGCTGGACGCTACAGATCCCACTGAACTGTAAAAGAACATGTAAGTGTGGTGTGAAGCCATGTAAACACAGTAGAGAGCCACGGTGGGACAACAGGAAGCTGTGAGAAGACAGACTGCAGGAACCCAGGACGGGACACGTCTCCACAGCTCAGAGCCATGTGAGGAGCAGGTGCTGAGTGATGATCGTGTTTGTGGGCAGATGTGTTTGTGTGAGTGATGTGACGGCTCTCTAACGAACCGTCGGCCTTCCCAAACCCCAGTTTCTGACCCATAAACTCTGACGTCTGCAGTGTTTGTGTGTGTGTGTGTGTGTGTGTGTGTGATGTGATTCATCAGACCGCTGCGTGCTGCAGGACTGCACACGCCTGCCTGTGTAAAGCTTCACACCATATACATCACACACTGCACACTTAGAGGTGCTATTTGACACCCAGCATCCGCTGAGCCAGCCTCAGAGTGTGTGTGTGTGTGTGTGTGTGTGTGTTCAGGAGAGGGTTTCCACATGTCAGCTGACCCGCTGTCCGTATACATGCTGGCCTCTGGTCGGGCTCTTGTTAAGGGGACATTTTAAACCCTCTGCTCAGCTGCTGTCAATCAAACGCAGCACAGGTGAAACGACGGCTGAGCTTCACAAACACTTCAGCCCCGACTCGATCTGCGGTCACGCAGCCTGTGCATCGTTTGCTTCTGTGGTGGTTTGTGAGTTTGTGAACACTCAGCCTGTGGGCAGCTCGTGCAGCACGAGTGATGAGTTCCCCTCTGTCCCTGTGTTTGGTGTTTAAAACCAAACTGGAGGAACTGCTGCACGTTAGGGACTATTTTCAGCAGCGGATTTAGGCATTTTACGCAGCAGGGGGCCGTTTGGGCAGGACTGACTCATAACGATCATCAGCATGCGGGGTTTTTAAGCAGCTCCTTGAACGGCATCTGGAAGCAACAAGTACTGTGCATTATTAAACCTGTGGAGCTGCTCAAAAACAGTAAAAACACATCAGTGATCCACGCTGTTGCACCGGCTATTGGCAAAAACCAATGATATGCATGACCATTGAATGTAATACCCTGCATAAATTACTGAAAATCACATAAACAACATAAATAAAATGTGTAAATGAGGGTGAAAATACAACTTCATGGGTATTCTTATTCTTGTCCATCCCATTATTTTGATAACTCAAAGGACAAACTGAGTCCAAACTATTTACAGAGTGGTATTTGTCTCAGTTGTCCTTGTGTCATCGCACACTCTGATGCAATAACATCACACGAAAATAAAGTGAAACTTAAATCCATAGATTATTTTTTCATGCATTGATACGACGGGCTGGAGAATCAATACGGTATTGTCGCAAAATATATTCAGCTCAGCTGTATTGATTTTAGTGCTATTCATAACCACACACACACACACACACACACACACACGCTGCAGTTTATCCGGACTGGATCCTGAATGCATCGCAACAACTCAAACAGGCACAACCACCAACCTGTGGGCAGGTTTACCTCAGCAGTGTGTCCTGACTGGCTAAACAGTTTTTGATTGACAGCTTCATTTAACCGACACAGGAGCCCAGTTTGTTGATGAGAGCTGCGATGCTTGCTGTAAACTCAGCTGCCAGAACCAAAGCGGAAATATCAATTATCTGAAGTATTAAAGACACTAAAGTTCATATTTTAGTTTGATTTTAAATGAAAAAGTCCCAAACACATGCACCGATACGTCTCGTTTGAGCACAGTTTGCTAAAAGCTGCAGAGCGGAGCTGATCTGTGAAACTGACTGAGCCCGTTTTAACACAGAACCACCTTCCTGTTTGCTTTTTCAGTTGGAGAGACGTCTGCAAGAACGAAAACCCAGCAGAATACCAGCAGCTGTAGGTGCACGCAGCTGTAACCCGCCTCTGCTTTGCCGTTTTGACTCATTGCACGCACTGGTTTCTCTTTGAGAGCGGAGCCTGCAGTTGAATGTGTCCTAATGATTTCTGTCGTGCATGAGGCACACGTCCATGCAGCTCTGATGTGCAGCGGCAGCCTTTTAACGCAGACCACAAAGCGGGGTCGCACACATTCATATTCAGCCGATCAGGTGTCCGTTTAGCTGTGCGGGACGCGCCGCAGACAGTCAGATTGCTCCATATTCAAGGCCACGGCTCGCTCTGAACCTTGGTTGTGGATCCCTTTTGAATTTGCCATTAAGCGTGGAATGGGGCCGTGGGGAATGAGCTGCAGGCAGCGTGTCTGCAGCAGCCGGGGCTGATGGAGAGCTGACCCTGCGCATCTCCTGCAGCATCCCTGCCGAATGGAACGGTCCAGAGGTTGCAAATTGATACCCGGCTTTGTTCGGCTGCTGATAGGATTCGGCGTGATTCATAGGCCTATTATCAACCTCCTCCAGATGTGTGTGTGTGTGTGTACGTGTGTGTGTGGGAGCTCCGTCCACGCCGAATCCCACATGTGGCGTAATGGTCCGAGGGGCGCAAATGGAGACATGTAGTGTATTATTGTTGAGCTGATGATGGGATTCACATGCACATCACCAGAGCTCTTGTGAGACACCGGGAGCTTTAATGGGAATCTGTGTGAGAGAGATGCATTATGGGACGGACGCTCGCTCTTTCCCTCATCTGTCACTTCTCTTCTGACTTTGGTGTGTGTCACTGAGGTGTGTGTGTGTGTGTGTGTGTGTGTTTTGTTCACAGTAACCCCCGATTAGATGCCGTTTCACAGTGTGATTGTATTACAACTAATCCAATCCCAGCTTGGTTTTTACAGCTGACCATGGTTAAACTGTGTGTGTGTGTGTGTGTGTGTGTGTGTGTGTGTGTGTGTGTGTGTTCACTGAGTGTTTGCTGATGTGTGATCTCACTGTGAGACTTAATATCAGGCCCTGTAGTTTCATTGGGCCTGTTCCTGTGATCGCACCTCTTTGACGCCTGTAAAGATTTTCCATTACACACGGATTCAGCGGCGGCGGTGGCGGCGGCGGGGGCGGCGGTCCCTGTGGATGCTCAGAGAGCAGCTGGAAAAAAAAAATAACTTATGAGATTTTATTTTATTAACTAACTATAACTATAACTAATATTAGCTGTCAAAAGCCAAACCAAGCACTGCCGTCATTGTTTAATCTCCATCTTCTACGTGTGTTAATATAAATCCTGCACTTTCGCTGAGAGACGAGTGCGTCCGCTGTGATTTAAAGAGTGTGACAGCGCTGTCAGCCCTCTGCCAAGGCCTCCGCCGTGGCCCCAATCAAGCATTAATGGGCGAAGCGGAAAAATCATGTGACAGCGTGAATTTCGCCAGCGGAGCGAAGGTCAAAGGCGCATTAGAAAACTCTGAATCATTATGTTGCTGACAATTAACAGTGACCTCGCCCTCCGGGGAAGCAGCGGAGTAGATGAACACCACAGAAAGTCTTTAAATATCCACTGGGATCTGTGGAGACGTGGCAAACAGGAAGTTCTCTCAAACAGAAAACTGGATTTGATGGTGGCGTTGGAAAACAGTCAGGAGGTCAACTGGAGCTGCAGCTGCTGCTGTAATCACCCAACACGACGTCACAACAACAGAAAACGCCGTATATGAGTGAAAACGTCTGGATGCAAAGTTACAGTCGCATGTGACACGTTTACGCCTCAGAGAGCAGCACAACTGACTGAACAGCTTAGAAGCTGCACTCATAGCGTTAAAAAGCTGGACCTGATTTAAAAATGGCCGCCGTCAACTTCACACACTGCTCCCGCCTCGCTTGGATCACTCAAGTGCTGCATCCACTGTGTCAAAGCAGACGCTCTGCAGATTCACCGTGAAGAAGAAGTCAAAGGGAGGCAAATCTGGGACACTTGGAAACACTGATCACTGCAGCCCATCAGTTCATGCATGCTCCTCTGAGCACGCTGAACAGCAGACACTTAAACGCCTCATTAAAACAGGAAAGAGCTGCAGAAAGCTGCATGCAGATGGTAGAAATCCATGACTGGACAGCAGCTTTCACGCTCATTTTGATGTTTGCTGTCTGCTAATAGCTTCAGTTCCATGTTGCAACGTGTGCAAGAAGGTGCACCTGCAAGCTGGTGCACGCTAATGGCTGTGACACTGGTCCGACAAACATGAAACACGGAAAATGGAGTCGCTAACGTGTTTCCTCTGCGCTGCTGCAGGCTCGACACTGTGCCGCGCCGCACTCACTCACAACAGGAAGAGTCCTCATATTTATTGAATTAATATTTGCAAAAGCAGAAATATAATCACACACTGAAGTTAATTATGTCCAGTTTTACACACGCTGTATTTATTTATTACATGTTTTACATTTGATTTGATCGTTTTCTTTGTTTATTAGTTTGTTGTTTGTCCAACGTGACGTCTTTAAATCGCTGCTTTCGTCCAAACAACGAAGCAAAAGCTGAATTTTCCACATTTGTTTAATTAATAACTGACAATCATTTAAATCTCTGCTAAACAAACATTTCACACCAATAAAGACGTCTGCACGTCCACATGTACAGGGTGTAATGATGTGTGTGTGTGTGTGTGTGTGTGTGTGTGTAAAAGAGAGAGAGAGGAAGGAGCCATGTCCTGCATCACGCTGACAGCTGATTACATCCCCAGTCCCTCATCCCTGCTGTCCTTGTGCAATAAACACACACACACACACACACACACACACACACTCACAAACATACACACACAAACACACACACACACACAGAAACACACCTAGATGATGAGGCCAAGAGTGCGGCGTGAGGCAATGACCGGTGTGCTGTATTTCATCATAGTCCTCTCACCCTCTCAACTCTCACACACACACACACACACACACACACACACACACACACCCAAGCACATTAAGCCAAATAGAGAGTAAAGCAGGGCATGCTGGGATAGCGCTCTGATGACAGGGACGGGCTCCTGAGACAAATGGACAACATTACTACAACATCAAAAATGGTGTGTGTGTGTGTGTGTGTGTGTGTGTGCATGTTTGAGAGAGGTTGTGGTTGTGTGGGACAAAGGGACGAGTGTGTGAAACCTTTGTCTCCACATCGCGTGTGTGTGTGTGTGTGTGTGAGTGTGTGTGTGTGTTATTTAATTAAAAACAACATAAAACAAATTAAACCTTTAGTTTTTTTGTCTGTTATAATAGTTAAAGTGTAAAAGTAGAACAATCAGTTGTGAATAAACAGCTGGATGTGATGTGTGTGTGTGTCTCCTGACATCGATTGGCATTAGCAACGGTGTTGCTTGGAAACGTCCAATCAAACGATTCCAGGAAGTGGAGGGCGATAATGCCGGTGATGGATTCAGGGCCTGCGTCTCCTCACGGACACTTTTATCAGCATGAAGGACACATAATTAAGTACACAGAACACGGTGTATATCAGAAACGGTGTGTGTGTGTGTGTGTGTGTGTGTGTGTGTGTGTGAGCACAGCCATTAACTGTGTGTTTTCTTTTTCTTGCTCACCCTCTCCAGAAGCCTGATAGCAGTTCAGAGCCTGCTTATCTCCGCTCAGAGGCTGCACGCTTCACTCTGTTTTCCTGCTGCAAATTGTCTCAGAGTGACTCTGCGCGTGCGTGCGTGTGTTTGTGGGTGTGTGTGTGTGCGTGTGTGCAGGTCACAGGTCTCTCCCCGTAATCGTATTGATTTCGTGCGTGGAGTCCTGAAGCTAAGCTAAAAGCATTAAGGCGAGTGGAGGGACGGTGAGCTGATGAGGGATTGTCCGCGCTCTGCAGAGCTGTGTTTGCCTTCTTCAGCTTCAATAAAACACCGATCCACGCTGCGGGACCCCCCTGCGGGACCCCCCTGCCCCCCCACTCCTCTGCACACTTGACAGTTTATTTGTTCAAATCAAAGCGATGGTGCAGGGGGACACGTTGGGAGCTGGGGGTCACACAGCGGAGGGTGCGGCGGGTGCGGCGGGATGCGTGGCCACACAGGAAATCACGCAGAAACCGGTCGATCCCGGCGAAACGAGCCGCGCTGCGCGGTGGATATTAATTGTCCCGTTAGTTCCAAACGGCGCAAACCTGACCCCTCAGAATGATTTAATTAGTTCATTATGACATTATGAGCTTTTACCAACGAAGGTATTTTAAAGATTCTGGCTGCATGACTTTAATTACCAGTTTAATATGTTACGGGATTAAGAGGGTCATCACTAGTTAATCCCTAATTTACCCCTGAAGCGAAACAGTCAACAGTCCAGCTCAAACATTCATTACCTGGGTTTTAATATTAAACCATTAAATACAACTAAATACAGTCAGAGCGGATCACTGAAGCAAATCAAAGATATTTTGGGGATTCCTCATCTTTTATTTTACTTCACAAAAACAGTGCACACACGATGAACATCAGGCGGATATTAGGGAATAAATGCCTGTATCAGTGTTTTAATTCATTACAGCTGTGTTTCTAACGTGAATTAAACCAACCAGGAGCATCTCGCTGTCTGAATGAAGCGGGAAAACACTGCAGCTACGACTGCGGAGCAAGAAACAATTGCACTGCACTAAAAAAGCATGAATCTCACCTCAGGTAAGTTTGATAAATTAACTTTGCTTAACATGTCATGCACGCTGCATTCAGTGTGTGCAAAACTGAAAAACAGCATTCCTGCACGCAATAACGTTTAATTAAAAGTGTCTCAGGTTAAAAGAAGCTTTTAAAAAGAGGATAAATGACAAACAGTGATGTTAAATAATGAAAAACCACATTTTATTGAGTTGCTGACAGTAGATTTGAGCTTTAATCTAATGTTTCAGTTGTGTTTGTCTGCAGCCGCTCAGTCGGTGGAACCAGCTTTTGTCTTTAATCAGCAGTGAGAAAGGTGCCTGATGGTATCGTGGCTCCAGGTGAACGGGAAACAAATTGGGCCCGGTGTCGGAGGAGATGCCCTTCACTTCTCCTCCTCCTCCGTCAGCGCAGACAATCACGCTTCAGCCGAACACAATCGATCCACGCAGCTGCTTTTTCAGCCGCTCCTCTCTGTCTCTGCTCTGATGTAATCTCCCTCTGATGCCCGCTCATTCATTCAGCTCTGTCCCGGCCACGCTCCCGGGAGTGTCCTGCGAAAGTGTCCTGTGGGATTTCCTCGAACGATCCCGGGGACGAGAGGTTTGGTCGTTTGCAGGTGAAAAGTCATGTTAGCGACAGCCGGGCCACATGTGGTGACTCTGGGCTCCGTCTGGGATCAGAAAACAGATGGTTTTGTGTTTTGAGATCAGATCATAAGATCATGAAATCACGAATCATGGCGCCGTCAGAGAAACACGACGGTCGTCACATATCAGGGCTGCAGCAGAGCCCTGTGCTCCTGCGGGTCAGCATCGTGAGGGTCACGTGGTCCAACATCTGGTTTTTGTGCTCAGATGTGGCTCAGGTGTGATCTCAGGTCACATGGAACCTCAGACGTGAGCTCCAGTCACACGTGGTCCTAATGGTCACGACTGGGCCCAACAGGAACCACTAAGAAAGAGGGTTAGACCCAGATCCAGGCGCCGTTGAGCTGGAATACAGTCCAACAAGCCTGGGGAAGACAAGACAGGTGAAATTAACTAACAGGAGAGACACAGGTGAGACAGGAAACAGGCAGGAAGTGAAGCGAACTGAAACAAGACAAGTACTTTCAAAATAAAACAGGAAATAACTGAATTAAAACCCAGACCTGTGACACTGGTTCATATATCAAACAACTCGAGTTTGAGGTGAAATCTGTTTGTGTGAAGCTCACGATCCCAGCAATCATCCAGACACACACACACACACACACACACACACACACAAAAGGCTGCCTGTGACGATCTGTTTGCTGCTGCTGCATCTGTTTGGCAGTTAAACCGTAAATGGTGCCTCCATGCTGACCTCTGCACCCCTCTGTGCTGCGCGTGACGTCTTTGTTTTTGTTCGATCCTTCGATCAGTTTCTGGGCCCACGTATGTGTTTTTTAGTGTTTTCAGAGAGTTTAACACGAGGAGCGGGAGTTCGTTCTGAAGAAAAAACATATTTCAGCTGATTTTTGTCTGATTTCTTACATTCAGTATTAAATTTCTGATCAATGCTCTTTTATTTCCCTCCCTCCTCCGCCGCCTCGTCTGCATTGTGCCAGAATTAACCAGTTAGCATTCAGGATTAACAGGAAGGCCATTGTCATGGCTCAGATTCAGGCTTAGACCGTGGTCCCTGGAGGGCAGAAAGTCACACACTGATCAGCAGCAGAATTGATTTTTGTTGCTCAGACGTGAACAAACGTCCACAAAGCTTATTTATCTGTGCGCAGACCCCAGAGGAGAGGAGGAGGAGGGAGGAGGAGGAGGCAGAGGACGGGAGGAGGTGGAAAATCGAACGCTGCACAAAGAAAGATGATATATTTAGGTGGTACGTGTGTGTGTGTGTGTGTGTGTGTGTGTGTGTGTGGGTTGAGCTGTTAAGAGCTAAATGGCATTAGTTTGTATAAGCAAGTGCTGATAACAAAGTGTAAAGCTGGTAAAGCTCTGAATCTCCTGCAAGGTGCAAAATTGACAAGAGGCCGCTGCCGCCGCCGCCGCGCAGGGACAATCAGCCTCTCAGATTCCTGTGTTCTCCGCGTCTCACTGTAATTCCCATGGAAAAAGGAGGCGGTAAGCTGGCGACAAATGCCGTATTGAGCTGAGACTGCAGGTGTGAACACAATGTGCGTCCAAAAAACACAAAAACAACAAATCTTCCACTTGGAGCGAGATCGGACGCTGGTTTCTTTCTGTCCTAAGACACAGAAAGCTGCTGGGCGACCATCAGACACGCTGACAAAAGACAGGTTAAGCTGTCGCATTAACATGTTTGCTGTTCGAACTGGTGCGTGTGTGGAACAGCGTTTGTGGTGTTTCAGTCCCTTTCACACCTGCTGGTGCACAGATTATTTATTCATCAATAAACTCAACATTTGATCTGTTGAGTTCAGACGACCCGCAAGTCCTGCAAGACCACGGCGGACGTCTGTTTTAATAACCCGTGTTATTAACACACATACGTTTGTATTTCAGAAACTGAAATCGAGTTTAAATGCCTTTAAACTAAAACGCCGTCTCCCGTAGCAACAGATAATGGCACTGCATCACCGCTTCCGTGTCAGATTTAAAGCATTTTCTGCAAGTTAGTAATGCTATTGTGCAATATATGAGATCGCATGTAACTGACTAGCGTGACAAAAGAGAGTCGATCTCTGTCTCACACACACACACACACACACACACACACAGAGGAGCCACAGGTTCTCTAATGATGCTGCTGATGGGAATGTCACGGTGGGAAAATGACACCCGCAAAATGCTGCGCGTGCAATTGTGTGCATGTGTGTGTGTGTGTAATAGCGTGCATGTATGTGTGTGATTGCATTCATGCGTGTGTGTGCGTGTGTCTGCAGTTTGTGATGCACAGTTGTTACGTGCACGCATGGTCGCGCCTCGCTCTGTTTCTGTATTCAGCTTTGATCATTTAGCAATTAGTCACTAGAACACTCATAATTATAAGTGTGACAAGTAATCGTATGAGTCTATTAGTCACTCTGTGTGTGTGTGTGTGTGTGTGTGTGTGTGTGTGTCCATTTGGATGACAAGCTGTATGCACAGATGCACTGATGTGACTCAAGACACGACGGCTTTAATTTTGCATTCGATAAATAATCTGCGGCACTTCTCGCTGTTCGCTCTCTGATTTATCGGCTGAACAAACGCTGAGTTCAGGCGCTGCTGCAGGATGTTTGTGTCTCGGCTAGGCTTTGGGGGTGAGCTGGACCCAGACGCAGGCAGGCACAGAGATGCACAAAGATCTTTCAAAAAGTTTATTAAAGGGCATAGGCTTACGGATGGTCAAGGCAGGCAGGGTCAATAATCCAGGGAATCAGTCCAGAACCAGGCGTGGAAGTATAACTCCAAATAAACAAAACCCAGAAATCCAGAATCTCTATAACTTTGATCTAGCAGATAAACATGGCAAACCATGGGGTCTAACTAAACACAACTACAACTAATGCAAAGACAGCGAAACAAAGGCAATGGCAAAACTTAAATAGGCAGGGGAGGGCAGCAAAACGAGAGACAGGTGAAATCAATCGGCTAATCAGAGGTAAGGAAACAAGTAGACGAAAACACACAAGGGAAACATTTTTCAAAATAAAACAGGAAACAAACAAATTCAACTCAAACCAAGAAACTCAACCCAAAACCATGACAGTTTGGGGTCTGATGCACCAGATGCATCTATTGTTTTAAAGGCTGCGCAGTTACATTGTGCTCTTACAACACGGACAGCAGCTGCTGCAGAGCTAGCTAAAAACCCATTGTGGTAAGCAAGCTAACCGGTAAAATGCTAACATGCTAGCAGCCATAGTTGCTTCCTAGCTCCCTCACGTCAGAACAACATCCTGGAAAGTCAATTGGAACGTACCAACTTTGGAATCACGTGTGCAAAGCATGGCAGATAAAGTTAAACTTTTTATTGATTAACATGTTCATCAGTGTTTTACTCAAATGCAGTTTGTTCATACTTGTAATGTGACTTTAGATTACACCTGAAAGTCTTTGACTGTGTAAAATGAACAAGATTAGTCTGAAAAGTCATTTATTAACATTGATTCTGCTTAAAGGCAAGTAAACAATGCATAAAAATAAAAATATCAACAAAAATAAAGACTATTTTATTGATTTTAGGGCATTTTGTAATATTAAACTTCATTCACTTGTCTCAACATCTAAAAGCTCATTAACTCAGAACTGGTAAAACCATCTCCCAGCTCGGACACTGGGACCATCGGAGCAGCTCGTGAGCGCAGCATCAATCTGCAAACTGAATATCTCTCACATAGCAACAGTAACTAAGGGGGGCAGGGCTCAGGATTGGTCCTTTGGCCACAGGAGCTTCACTTAAATTCATTTTGATTTCCGTCTGAAATTCAGCGTCAGTCCTCGTAAAAACTCAACGTGAGCCCGCCTGTGGAGCCCGAGCCATGATGGAGACATAGTGTGTGTGTGTGTGTGTGGTGTGTGTGTGAGAGAGAGAGACATTATACAGTGCTCATCTTCTCAGTCACGTCTCAATTTAGCCCACAGCTCCTTCCTGTGATCTGCTGCTTCACTTTGAATTACAGGGAAGTGAAAATGATGGGAGGATGAAGCATGAGAGGGGGGAGGAGAGGAGGGGGGTCTGCATGTGATGAAGGGAAGAGGAAGTGATGAGGGGAAGATGGAGGAGAGAGGTGTGTGTGTGTGTGTGTGTGTGTGTTTGGGTAAATAAGAGTGAAGGTGGCAGATCTGCGAGCTGAGGGGAGTCTGCAGGGCACAGATGCCTGTTGTCAAATCAGATCACTCTCAGTCACATGAACAGATGCCATCCCCAGGCTCACAGTGCATGCATGCCTGAGCGTGTGACTGTGTGTGTGCACATGCGTGTGTATGTGTGTGTGTGTGTGTGTGTGAGAAAAGGAGCTGGTGGGAGGCGTCACCGTCGCTGTTTCCCAAATTTCCCCTGGGATTCTGCTGCATTTCTCTGCCTGGAACCTGTTGCTTCTCTGAGATAAACGCTCCTTTCTGTCTCTGCAGGTCAGCGTTTTACACATATTTTTATATATTTAATCCAGTTTTCACTGAAAATAATAAATTACCTTAACCGCTACCTGAATAAAAATACAAAATTAGCAAAACTAACACATCATTACTGTTGAATATTAAAACTCAAAATTAATAATAATTTTACATTTTTTGTTTGCAAAGTGAGAAGTTTTGTTCTTTGTTCATATCTGTGTTTCTGGTATCGTACAGTACAAAAACTATACATTGCATGACTAATGATTCTAATAAAGACCCAGTAAAGGACAGCAAACTGTTATTACAGTGCATCTGAATGGCTGCGTGGTTTTCCTTCAGTGTCACTGCAGCAGCTCTAATGTCTCGTCAGCTTCCTGTAAAGCTGCTCAGCTGCTCCTGTGCTAAATGTATTAAAACTGGTTAAACGTGTTGAAAAAAGAGCAAATCAGATCAAATAAAAGTGTTTTAAAGAGTTGCTTTAGTAAAAATATGAACTTTAAACATTAAAAGTGAAAAGAGTGTGTTTATAACCTGTGATTATGGCTGAGAATCAGGTGATATCAGGTGTGTGTGTGTGTGTCTGACCCGCTCCTTCCTGACGCTGCAGCTCTGTGCTCACTCTGTGTTTGAGTGTGTGTGTGTGTGTGTGTGTGTGTCTCACAGTCACACTGCATTAGGAAAACATGAGCTTTGAAGTGCTCTGGCCTACATGCTTCTTCTTACCTGAGAGGGAGATCTGCTCCTGTCCCTGCAGAGAAATTATTCATGACCGCCCAGAGAGAGAGAATATGCGCTTTACTTCTTCCCTTATTTAGGCAGTGTGTGTGTGTGTGTGTGTGTGTGTGTGTGTGTGTGTGTGTGTGTGAGCAGGGCTCAGGGGGCGGCTGCCGGCAGCAGGCGATTTGTTCATTTTTATCATGGGGGCGGGTACCTGTAAGGACCCCCCACCCCACCCCACACACACACGCACACACACACGACGCCCACCCTCGTTCCGCCCTCACATCACTGACAGGCTCGTTTATCACCAGCAAAACAGTGACATTCCCAACTTTTTACGAGTGAAACAGTGAAAAAGTCCTGAGCTCTTTGTATGCACTCAGCCTGCTCAGGCAGTCGCTGCACGGCACAGGTGCAGCTGTTTCTGCAGCATTTAGTGGCTTTTTTATATCACAGTTGAATTAAATAAAGAAATGCACAGAAGTGTCAAACTGTCTGTGTTTCACATGTGTCCTTCCGTTGGTTACAGTTTATTCTGCCTCTAATATGAATTTGCTGCATCCGGTTGCAAACGGACTGCACCTTGCACATCAGTGGCTCCTCAACCAATGAGCTCGGACCTAAACATGGCTGCAGCCAAGCATTATATTAATATAGCTGATTAATTATTAGGCATTTTATTTTCAGGCGACATCTTTAAATACCTTGTTCTGTCTGAGCAACTGAAATTATTCTGTTCCTACATCATCAGAGAGGCTTAATGAACAACTCATGATAATTGATTAGAGCTGCTAATTGTTCTGAGTATCAGACAAATGCTTTCAGCTCTGGAGCTGCGAATGTTCTGTTCCTCCAGCCGTCAGCGTGCCGGTGGTCCGTCTGCAGCTCTGACGGCGACTCTTTGTCTGGGGCTGCTCGCAGATGGCTGATGAGTCTCTGTGACGTGTGAAGTGTTAGTGTCTGTTAATGACACTGGCGCGGAGCCGCGGCGACACATCATGTGTTATTCACAAGAAAGCCCGCGACGTGGGTCAAGAAATAACACGTGCAGTTTGAGACGTTTTGAGACTGGATTCATCATCCGCCGCCACAGAGAAGGATCCGGCAGAACGGCCTCAGCGTCTCTCTGTGGTCATTAATTAAAGCACAAAGCTGAGAGCGCCGATTCAGAGGGATGAAAAGAGAAAAAGATGTGGAAATCATAATTCAAAGCAGGACAAGATTCTCAGCTTTTGGACTCTTCTGATGGAGCTTTATTCTTCCATTCTTCCCTTTTTTCTAGTTTGATCTTCGCCTTTCTCTCCTCTCGCCGCTCTCACTCTCAGCAAATTAGAACATGACCCAGTTCCTGTCACTTTTTAAGCAGACTCTTCTTTTTTCAGCCGCAGCCGTCTGTGGGAGTTAGATAACGCTGGCTCGCAGCCTGCTGGCGGGTGTGAAGGGGCGCGTTTCTCACCCGTACGCATGTGCTGCATGCATGAAGCAGTGTGAAGCCTGAATGCCTGAAAAATGCAGCATTCACACATTCACAATTGATGGCGCATTGCATCATTCAGCGCTGGAGGGCACGGGGGGGGGCAGATGAGATGAGAGGTGGGAGGACACGGGCCGAAAGTACAAGAAGACCAGTCTTAAATAATGTTTTTTGAAGCGCGACCTCGCTCTCCTTCGATCAATCCCTCCACACTGAGCTCCGCTTTCATCTCATCTTCACTACCGCCACCTCCTGCCGTGCCCTCTCCCCCCTCCTCCCCCTCTCTCCATCCATCCACCCATCCACTCATCCATCCACTCTTTCTGCACTTTCGTCTCCAACACAGGCATCATTACCACGGCTCCATGCTGGGCCTCCTATACCGTCTGCTCCTTCTTCTTCATCATCTTCTGAGAGGCGGGAGAAGCTGGTACGAGCAGGAGGGATGGAGAGGGTGAGGAAGATGAGAGGAGTGATGGAGATGTTGAGGATGAGAGGGATGATGGAGAGAGACGTGGAGCTGCAGGGTGGGAGGAGCTTCTCAGCTCTGAGTGACTCGACTGTCAGGACAAACGACTGCGGTGCCCTTGGCTCAGATGACTGTAATCCTAACTACACACACACACACACACACACACAGGGGCAGAGAGTGGGCATGTGTAAATGCTCTTGTACACTGTGTGAATGAAGGTGAAGTCATGCACACGCACAGAAGCTCAGCCGTCATCTCAGCCACAGCTTCAGCATCTCTGATCGCGGACAGGGCGGTTGTCAAAGCGCTGACGGTGAAAGATGTTCAGACTCACGCGAGCAGGGTTTCACTCAGGGTTTTCTTTTTATTAATATCATTTACATCATTTGTTTTATTCCTCTGCATTTTTATCTGTTAAAGATCACGTTAAAGAATGAACAGGGCCGATGTTTCCAGCATCGTTGTTTCTGTCTGTTCATTTCAAACCTGCAGTTTTATTAGCGTGTAGACTTTTATATATCCACTATATAAATTCAATATAATACCAATATGGGATTTTTGAAAATTCAGAGGGAAAGAAAAATTCACAAATTACCAGTGTTTCAGCTGATCCAGTGAGTGTGTGAGTGAAACAGAACTTCTCTCTGTGACTGAGCAGCGGCTCAGCAGCGATGTGACTCTGCAAAGGTCAGAAGCTGCTTTCTGAAACACATCACTGTTTTAAAGCAGAGACTCAGCTTCAATGCTCTGCAGAGACTCTGGAGTCACAGCAACACATCACTGTATTAAAGCTGAGACTCACCTTCAATGCTCTGCAGAGACTCTGGAGAGACACATGCACATCCATGCACATGAGGAACATGTACTTAAACCTGGCAATTTGCTGGTTGCTTCTTAAAATGATTAATACTGGTCTAAAACAACGTCCTGCATTCTTGAACTTGCTGAGTTTGAGCCACAATCAGATTCAGGAATCTGCAGATAACAACAAAAGCAAAGCAGAACACAAGTGTGTGAGGTTGCCCGGCGGCTGGATTCACCCGGAATGTGTTTTGTTATAGATGTGACAGAGTGATACTGAAGTGAAATATGGCCTGAAGTGTCTGCTGCCGCTGAACTTCAGCCTCACAGTCAGTTTTCATCAGAATAGTCTGCTCTGCCATCATCACAGCCACCGGCCCCGAGACGTCCTGCAGCACACGGCCATTCATCACCGCTGACACACACACACACACACACACACACACACACACACACACACACTCTAACATCAACAAACCCTCCACTTACCCTCAGCCCACTGTCTTTTCACAGTGATGGCTGTTTTATGTGTGTGATGCTGCAGCGTCAGTCTGTTTGTCTAAGACACAAGTGAAGCATCTCAGGACCAATACGATCAATAAATTAACACAAATCAACAGACATGGTTTGACTCTGCTAATGTGCAGCATCCACCAAACTGCTCACAGTCCCATTGAGTTAACTTCACACGTGTTTGATCTTTAGGATTCAGTCTGGACGATAACATCTCGAATGTTCAAGCAGGACCAATGAGAGACAAGCATGGATGTAGCTATTGAAACAAGCAGACCTGGAAGTGAATGTTTGTTGTACAGGTGCATCGGCTACAGCCTAACCCTCAAGACTCATATTAGCTAGCATGCTAATCTCATCTCCAGGTCTCCATGAAGAACAACCTACCTGTGTTGAGCGTGTCTCCTGAACAAACCCCACAATAAAGCATTAGCGCAGCAAGTTGTGCATGATGTGTTGCAATGATCTCATTAAATCCTGCAACACCTTCTTTCAGTGTGTGCAGGTTTAAGATTAGAGAGAAGAGCGTCTGTCACGTTTCTCCTGATGTCCGTGATGCAAACTGGTTAGGACTGTAAACCTGTGTAGTCTGAGCCAGGCACTTCACAGCTTAGCCAAATGCAGCCCCCTCTGGAGCCACAAAAGGCAACTTTTTCGCATGCAGATGCACTCCCCATCACCTGTAAACACACTCTGATGTGTAAAATCAGCAGAGTACCTCTTTAACTTTTCATTTAGTATCAAAGCGTCACATTATCTAACACATCTTGTGCAAAAAACCTGCAGAACCATCTTGAGAAACTTGTGTTTAACGCTAACTAGCTAGCACCCCAGCACACTATGTGGAGGTTGTGCACAACATCATACTCACTACACACATTAGCATTGTCATTATGAACATGCAGCCTCACAGAGCTGTGTCTGTGCAATGCTAATCTGATAGCGCACTTGTCACGCAGGGTTCAAAGCACTCAGAGCATGAACGGGGACGCAACATGGCACAAAACACAACACAACACGCTTACTGCACGCAAGGACACACTCAGATGTTTCTCATTTCCTGCCCGTTGTTCGAGCTTTCATGGCTGTTGTATCTCTTCAACCCCCAACTGTTTAATTTCATCCTATCACACTTGCACAGTCCAACGCTATCACACACACACATGCCTTGCTCCCACAGTTGCCTATATAACTAAATATTTAATGAAAGTGTCGGAGCAGCTTACTGTATTCAGACGGGACGGCGTTCGCTTTATACTGCTGATGAGATATTTATGCCTGAGCAGGGAGACGGCTGCTGTGATGGCAACTGGCCTTTGAAGTCGACTCCTCTCCTCCCAAAAAAAAGAAAAGAAATACCCAGAAAGACGTGAGGGGTGTGGAGAGGAGCAGAGAGGAGGTGTGCAGACTGAGTGAGGGAGGAAAGATACATGCATTAGCAGCTTCAGACTGCTTGCTGTTAACTGACTGCTCTCCGCTGAGGCACCTGATGTGCTGTTATTGCACTGGGATTTCTCGCTGTTTCCCCGAGGTGATTTCAGAGTTGCAGATGCTGCTGAATCAGTGTTTCGGCCTGCCGCGGGCGGGTCTCTGCAGCTGCAGGTGGTGGCGAGCTGATGCAAACTGCAGACAAACAAATTAAACATATAAACACATCTCCTGAACTAACTGATCATTCATTTGCCATGAAAGTCGTAGCTGTGACTGTCAAAATACAATTACCAGCATCATCTGCACACATATTCAGGAAAAATCTTTTTTTCTCAGTTATGTTCAGTTCAGTTATGTTTAATGTTAATGAGGAAGAGGCAAACTAACCCAGTGGCTTCAGCTCAATCACACTCTGCCCTTTGAAATGATTACATGCAAATTGAACAGATGTATAGTTTCACTAACTGTGTTAATACAAGGCATGCACACGTTCGCTCAATTTCTGATTTTTTGATTATATAAAGATTCGTTGAAAACTAATGAAGAAAGCTCTGAGTATTTTCCTAATGCTTAATTTGATTACAAAGTATAATTAAGTATATTTTGATGAGGTCATGCACTGCAAGTACAAGCAACACCGAAAACAGTTGCATCTGTGGTGTGATGAGGTTGATCCAAACCTGCAAAGTTAAAGCGACTTGGCTTCTTCAGAAATTCAGAGTATTTTGGTCTCTGGCATCAGATATGACAAATATATGTTCTTCCAGAAAGTGTAAAATAATGTCAAAGATTGTTAAAAGTGTTTTTCTCCTCGTATAAATAGTCCGGTGCTCTCCAGCTGTCACACATCAAAGGTTAAAAGATTTGAAGGAACCTTTTCTTTCTGCATTATTTGCAGGCCTTTTCTCTTCTGTAGCTGTCTGCAGGAAATAATGTTTTCCACTGGCTGGAGTCAACAGGATCAGTGAACATATAAAGACAAAAAAGTACATGTAGGGAAAAGGAACAGTCTCTCAGGGGTTTGTATAATCACTTCCATCCTCTCTCCACTGCTTCCCTACAGAGTTGAAAGTAAAATAACAAAAAGCACTTCTGTGCCTGCATCAGTCTTCCTTGTAACCCAGTTTCTCTGTAGTCTCTTATCTGGTATTGAGATATCTGAGGGGTAGAACAAGGAGAATCGGATATTCAGGCCTGACATCTCAGCTGGAAATCAGCCAGAGGACGAGGAAACACAGCGCACCATAAAAAAAACCATCCAATCAGGTTCAGTCTCTCAGAAACTTACAGCTTTGAAACTTTTCTATTTCATGTGAGACTGTCAAACTGCGTATGTTCGTTCAGTGCCGGCACAGTCGAAGCCGTGCACAGTAACGTTGCATGGGCCTGACTTGCGCTGCATGGAAGTTACACATTTACATGTCAGATAATATTGGATTGAGATCATGTGTTTACAACAAGATCAAACTAATCAAACCGACTCAGGTGGATGTGCTGTTTGTTAATGCTGATGCTCATTTGGTGAAGTGACACTTGAGGCTGAGTGATTGTGCACAGAGTGTGAACACATCCGGTCTGGAAAGGTCTGAGCATCGATCTGTCCATCTGTTATTATTGTTTCTATTGTGCACGGCTCCAAATGAATGTCCCAGCTCTGTTCACGCACTGAGATGGAGAAATACTCTATAATGTGGCTGTAACCATGCTGCTGCATGTGTTGCTGTTCTCTCTGGGGTGACAGCAGATTGGATTGGCCGCTTAATCCTGGGATCTTGCTCAAATTATACTTCTTTTTTGGATTAAGGGGGGTTTTCATGAATCATAGACCTCCATACAGGAATAAAAATGAGTATGATTTATAAAATAAATGGGAGAAATAAAAAGCAACATTTCCCCAACTGGCCCAGTAAACTCCTCTGACCTTCAAGATAATATGTGACATTTTTCCATTAAAGTGTCACAAAATGACGAGATATTTATTACATTTTTTATCATAATATCACAGTGTATTTCTACTACTGTACATATATGTTATTATTTTAATTACACACATATTTCCATGTCTTTAGTATATTTGAATAGCAAATACCAGGTCCCTCTGTTGCTGTTATTAAATGTGGTGTCCCTCAGGGCTCCATTCTTGGCCCTCTATTGTTCTTAAAATACATACTTCAACTTAGCCAATTTTAAAAAAAAAAATTATAGTCTTGATATAA
Source organism: Datnioides undecimradiatus (assembly GCA_008933995.1). NCBI lineage: Eukaryota > Metazoa > Chordata > Actinopteri > Lobotiformes > Datnioididae > Datnioides > Datnioides undecimradiatus. Next base: position 24,011,605 of record WARS01000029.1, read on the forward strand.
AATGAGAAAAAAACTAATTAATTCTGTCTCCCACTGATTTCCACATCCACATTTATACTTGGATTGTTTATCCCACTTCACTTCCTGCTGTTATCAGTCAGTGCTACCTTCATTGACTCCGACTGGTGCAGATCGCTGCCACTTGAATTGTAACAGGCTCTAACAAATACAATCACATTACTGCTGCACCAGCCAACTCTCACTGGCAGCCTGTTTTATTCTGTATTGATTTTAAAATGTATTGATCATTTTTAAAGCTTTAAATGGCCGCACTCCAAATTATATAAAAGATTTACTGACTCCCTGTGTGCCTGGATGTTCTCTTCTTTTTTGTTTTTGATCCTGAGATCCCAAACCAGTCAGGCATTTCTTAAAGCCTCTTTTTCCTAGCTTCACCCAGTTGGGATTCCTTCAGTGTTGATGGTTTAGGAGGTTTTTACTGGGAGCTGAATTCTCCACAGAGGTCTCCTCCTCTCCAAAACAAACAGAGCCACTGATTCAAACCCAGAGAAACACTGAATAAAGCAGTTCCACCTTAAAAACCACTGTTTCTCCCACGCTGTCGGCCGCACACGGGACGCCCTGGAGGGGCGGCGAGCCGAGCTGCTGCTAATGTTTCCTTTAATATTAAAATCAATATGAATAGTGCTTGCTCTGTATACAAATAAATAAACAAATACAAATACATTAAAACTGAACTGAATTAAATGGTTTCTTAGATAATTTAAGATCATGACCAAAATCCTGTTTGTTTCATAAATACAATAAAAATTAATTAACATCTAAAAAGTATATCACAAAATTGTGTCTAAAAAATTATATTTATTACGCCGTCAGACAGACAACCACTCTGTTAACAAACTCAAAAAAAATAAATGATGACGCCATTAACAGGAAACCAAATAAAACTAATTACAGAGACTTGTCTTTTAATTTTAATATTTAAAATTATTTATTTATTTTATTTATTTATTTATTTATATCCCCTGTCGTTATATAATATTTGTGTTTATTTATTTATTTATTAAATCACCTTGTAACCCAGGCAACTTGACAGTTAACGATATATCATACATCCGGGTTACTCATTGTCACTTCCTGTTTCTCCGTCCTCGTGCTGGTTGGCTAGCTCGCGTATTGGCGGCAAATACGGACTTTCCTCCCTCCTCACTTTGACCGGACACCATGACATGAACACGTATCTTCTCGTTTCTCAACCCGTCCTCTCTTAGCGGTGAGTCACGGTGGAATATTAGCGTAATATTGATTTTGAGTACTTCCGGTTTAACGGTTAGCGCGCTAGCGGTTAGCTTCCACAATAGCTCAGCTCAGACTCCCATTGAGAAATTGCCGATTTTAAAACGACTAGCATTGGCTTAGTAAGTTGAATGAAATAGAGTTTTGCTATGTAATGACATTTATTTTTGACTTGTATATATTAAATTGTAACACATTTGTCTAGAAATACTTGGTTTTATGTCATTATTTTATATACTAACCTTAAAAAAAGACCTTTGGACGTGAGTTAAAATCTGCACTTTTTTAAATGAAATTCGTGTTTAAGGGACTACTCCATCCTGAACCCCAAAACATTCAGTTCTAATTAATATTTGCTTATTAATTATTGTTTATGTTTCTTTTAGTTTGGTTTGTTAGGTCAGCATTAGCTAGGAAAGAAATCAATATTTGTCATCAGTGGGTTTGCACCATGGACATTTTGTTAGGTTTAAACCCCAAGGAACAAAAAATTGTTGTGCAATAGAGACAATAAAGTTGAAATATGAATTATTTCTTATGTGACCTTTTTGATAGATCAGAGTTTTTCTGGTGAGATCCTGCAGCTTCACAAACGATGGATGAAGAGGTGACCTTGAACATCTGAACCTCGCTGACGCAGGTTGTGGTAGGACTGAACCTCGAATCTAATTGTTGGTACATACTTACGGATTTTTTAGAAACTAAAAAATCAGATGTAAATGCTGTAAAAAGGCTTATATGTTGTTAAATTTTACAAAATATTACAAAACACCCCATAAAACTCATGTCTGACTACGGTGTTCATTTAGTTTGTGCCTCCAGAGTCTGTATTCAACACAGCTATACATTTATATGTTGTACATTTAGCAAATCTCACTGGTTACATATGAGAAGGAGGAGTTATCTTATACAGTCATATCTATATGATCTAAGACAATGCAGTGCAGTTATTTCTTACATTTTATTGGTTCAATTTAAAAGAAGTCATTTTATCTGTTTCCGGCCTCTTTAGCCTGTTTTTATGTGCTGCTGTAACGTGATTTCACCCCCGTGGGGCGGGATGAGCCACGTCTTAACTTTTTATCTTATTCTGACAGTTAAAGATGAAAGTTATTAGCCCTGCTTTCAAAATTACCCCCATTTGTTTCGGCGTCATGTAGTCATTTGTAAAGCTGGTAACATGTCATTTTAATTTTTCAAGTCGTCTCAGTGTGCAACAAAACTTCACTCAGCGACGTGTAACAGTGAAGGGGGTGCTGCATCATTTTAGATGAGCGTTATTTATGACTGCGTGTGCTGACTTTGTCGCTCAGCTTTCTCACCCAATAACGCCCATAAATCAGAATTAATTGCTTCAGGGGGAAACATCAATATGTGGCCTCTGATTTCATTTCCACAACGCTCTAATGCGATTTGAGTGCTTCCCGTGGTGCCATACCTAATGCAAATGGAACAATAAAAATGCAGCATGCAGAAATTGGGGAAAATATAACAAGTCTTTTATTGCAATAATATTCCCGGCAGGCCGCTGCAGCGGCATCAGGAATGCGCCGGGCGGTCGTTTATGAGTTCACAAAGATGATGTCTTCATGAGGAGAATTTGTGTTCGCAGCTTCATCCCACTCAATCATTTTTATCCTGATGTCTCCCTTCATGCTCATCTCTCTGCCTCCTCGTCTGCACTCGTTTTATTGTCGCAGTGCTGAGATGCTGCTTTGTTGACACACACTGTCAATCTGTGTGTGCGCGCTAATGCATCTGTGTGTGTAGTGGAGTGGTTCGTCATTATGATCCCATTCAGCCGAGACTGTTGTTAATCTGCCATCTCAGTAATCATATTTACAGTATACAGACGCTGGATGTTATCTGACATTTTGCCTGGCTGCTTTCTTTCATGTGCAAACAGGAAAATGCAAAAAGATCCAACCTGAAGATTTGCTGATAAAATGATCTTTTCACATATTCAACAATGAGAATGGAAGCTTTCTATGTTCGGCATGTTTGCAGTGTCGACGGCATGAAAAGACTGAATGTGAGAGTGTTGGAGGGAGAGATAGAGACGCGTTGCTGCAGCAGTGTGGCGTTGTAGTCGGAGCGAGCGGTGGAGGACAAAGAGACAAAACAATTGTCAGAGAATGAGGACACCCTCTGCACGGCGGCGACACCACACCTGTGCTATATTGGCCTCCCTCTCCTCCCCTGGGTCACCTGTGATAAATATGCTGCTCCTCTCCCAAATGACTTCCTACTCATCTCCACCCTCGCTGCCACTACAGACCCCACAGAACTGGAGCACATAGAACATGCACGTGCTTTTGTCCTTCATGGATATAATATAGTTTAGCATTACCCAAAAATTACACTTATTAACAAAGAAAAGTACTGATTTGAAAATCTTAATGTGAGAAAAGCAGAAGTGCTTTATTATTATTGTTTTAATCACTAACAAATGCATGGAGAAGCATTTTAAATATGAAAGTTTGTCATTGTGGAGCCGTTTTCAGATACATTGCATAACGAAATGAGTAGAGTAGCTGAATAAAACTGTATCATATTTTTCATGCAGAAAGTAACTTGTAAGTGTACTCAGTTACTTTCCAGTGTAAGCTACAGGTCTCCATGATGCATGAACAGCAGGGGCAGCACCTCCGGAGGTGAGGTTAGACCTGTAATACACTCTAAACAACAGAGAAGAGGAGAACACATAGAAACTACTGCCACGTTTCATCATATTCAGGTTGTATAAAACCAGAAGATGACCAGTCAGAGGTGTTTCCATTGGACTCTTGTCTACTGGGGACAAGCAGTGTGTTGTAATGCTGTTACACACCTTCACCAACTGCATCTTAACATTAGATTTATCAGCCAACACAAAGCTCCTGGTTTTACTTAAACTCCTGAAATTTCTTTAAAAAAGGGCAAATTTGTATGAAATATGAATATGTGCATATACAGCTTTAAGCTAACATGGTGAAGCGCAGCTCAGACTGCGTGCACTCTGGGTTTCAGGGACCAAAATAACACTAATTTCAAGCGACAAGTGCACCAATCAAATCAATTTCAAGAACATCATTCAGCTGCAGCCCGAGTCTGATCTGTCCAGTCTGATTCTCTGCAGGACACCACCGTTTCCCGCTGCGCTGCACATCTCTGCTGCTCTACATAGCTCATAGTGCATGGCTTTGTGTCAGCGCACAGTCTCACCTGGTGTCCACATACGAGAACAAGTCTGTGTCCTTGTTAGGGAGAGAGAAGGAGAGGGAGAGAGCAGGAGGAGGAAACACGCCCCCTCCTCCCTCCGGGGAGGAAAGAGGAGAGATGATGGGAGGAGGGTGATCCCGAGCTGAGGGGAAAGAGAAAGAGACAAAGAGGAGAATCCACAGCAGCCATGACTCTTTCATCTGGAGTCAGAGGATGTCTGTGTGAGGCCTGAATCTGTCTCAACACGAGAGGGATCCCTGAGATTTAGTGGCTGTGGGCACGTGGGAAGCAGACGGTTTCATCTGTGCACAAGAGAAGAAACCCATTTCCCAAACATGGAGGGAAAATCCAGAATGAAGGCTTCTTGTGTCTGTTTGGGAGAAAATATGGAAACACGCTGTATAAACAGATTAAGCTGAGTGAAAACCATCTCCTTGGACAGAAGTATGTGGACACCCACACATTAAACTGATTTCAATACTATGTTCATTAATATGTATGTATGCGTAACTCTCAGCACATGATGAACCGCCTGCAGGGATTTGATGAGCAGATTTACAGGTCAGTCAACTTATTCCCCACTAAACCAGGGAAACCGTTTGTGTGTGCACGGGGACGTCGTCACAGTGAAACACTGAGGACACAAACGTGTCAGCGTAAAGATGGAAAGACACAAAATATTAAAACAGTTTCCTTCACTGAAGCCAATCAGCCAGTGTCCGGGGTGTCCGTATACTTTTGGCCATCTAGCATGATGTCGTGTGAGACTAACAGATACTGCATAGCTTATATGTAAATCTTTGTGTTTATATGAGGCATAAATGCATTTATGCATGTTTGTGTTTCACTCATTTCCATTTGATTATATTATAATATTGTGCTGTTATACACCGGCTGCTGTACATTCATCCAGTGAAACCATTTTAAGCCCATTCCAAGTCTGAATTTCTTTCATTTCTGTTCCAGCTGTATTCTTATTAAAACAGGCATGTGTCAGGGAGGCTCTGGTCATATTTTAGACGCTTTGAGCAGAAGCTGTGGCATGCATTAGCTCATATACGCAGCTGTGGAAGAGCCGCAGCATCTGTGCGCGCCAGCATCTGAAAAACCTGAAAGAAACCGGGGAGAGAGGGAAAAGGGAAATATCATATATCATACTTGACATTATGTCAAAGATGATACATTCATTGTCAGAGGAGACAGAAAAAGGGGGGAAAAGTTGAAAAGCAGAGAGAAATGGCCACTTAATTAGTCAAACTCAACGCTATTTGATTTATATTTAATTGTATTTTAATGCACAGCCAGTGAAGCGTCACTAAAAGGAGCTGAACGCAAATTATGAGGGAGGCCAAGCTGAGTACCATCATCTCTCTTCTTCCATGTGCAAGTGGCATTTACACATTAACCCCACCCATGTGCAGCGTAATTCAGCACGGTTTTAATGTAGAAATGTCTGGAAATCACTGCGGTGCAACTGCAGCGGTGCAGCACGCAGAGGCTTCTGACTCTGTCCGTCCCCCGAGAGACGGCGATGCCCTGCAGGTGTCGTCACATTACAAATGTTTTGCACAAGTGACTTCCTGCCGAAGTTAAACACGCTTCATGCACAGCAGACGCCACAAAGTAGGAGGCGTCTAAACAGGACAAACGTACAGCTCATGCAGGTAATGAAGCTGAGAGACGGAGCTGCAGCTGATTTCAACTTCTTTATTCACTCAGGTTGAGATTTTAATGATCTTGCATGAGCAAATTAAAAGGTCATCATTAAAGGTCAGCGAGCTGTGGTTCGTTACGGCCTCATCGTCCCCGGCACACGGCTGCATGAGAACAGGAGGATGGAGCCCCCCCAGCTCCTGAGAGACTGTGTCCACCTTAAATGATTCGTCATAATTAAGCTGCAGTGCAGTGCAGGAAGTGATGAGCATCTGCATTTAACAACATTTCCTAAAGATACTATTTATATTCTAATAACATGAAGCCATCCATTGTTATAACCGTGATAATGTGGTTGGGCAATCCGTGGTAACTATAACTTAACCGTGATCTGCTGTTACAACAGTGGTTTCCAAACCTTAATCTTACATGTGTTACTGATCACAGATATTCTACAGAGCACAAAGAAAAAGAAATTGGATTTGAATAGTTAAATTAAATCGTTGTAAGCTGGTCAAAATAGTTTAGAATCACCGTGTGTCTGTGGGCTCGGGCTGCTGCACGGTAAACGTCACCGAAGGGTGTGCATCATGCTTTAGAAAATGGGTAAAAGACACAAAATATATATTTAGAGCCGCCGTATTTCTCTTTGAAATGCACATCCTGTGTAAGTGCTGCTAAACTTCAGCTGCTTGAGCGTCTGTTGTGTGTGTGCTCTGCACCGCCATGTGCTGCTGCAGCAGACAGACCTTTCTGTGGCGGTAACACTCGTGTTTATTTCCCCCGTGCTTTGAGAACATTCACAGCAACGCAGACTCCCCGCGTGCTGCCAAAGGGAAGCTGAGCCTACAGAGGGAGCGTGCAGCTAACAGCGCTATCGCCCATAAAGTTTTAATGAACTTTATGTGGTTTTACCTGTCAGATTACAACCGCGGGGGAAACTCATAAAGACAGAGATCTTACAGTGTCACAGCTAATCCACTGTTATTTCTGGTGAAGATGGCTGCTATCAGGAGGAGAGAATGTGCTGAAATATGGATGCTGTGTACATACCAAATGTGTTTTCCTTACACAAATTACATGGTATCCACGCCTCTCAGCTCTGAGCCCCCATACACTTTTCAAGTTGCCTCGAGCGTTTTCCCATCACTTTGTGCACAGATAAGAGCATCACCCGCCGCCGCTTTCCTCTAAGTGCATCCCCGCTATCTTATGCTTCCATATGTACAGAGTCTTTACTCCACGACACGTGTGGCATGCATGGAAAATATCCTCCGCCATTACTGTAAAATATTCCAGACGTTAATGCATTCTCCTCTTGTTTACCCTTCTCAGAGAAACAGAAAATTAAGGTCAAGCACTCTGACAGGTCTGTGCAAGGAGGGAGGCTGTGTGTGTGTGTGTGTGAGATAACAGGAAAACAGGAGAAGGCATTTTTATTTTGAAAGAAATACAATTCTTGGTTGAAAAAGAGTAAGATTATAAAATATGTACGTGGGTTTTTAAAATGACAAATATCTCAAAAAAAGGAACAAAGAACCTCAGAAAGGAGAGAAGGAAGGGAGCGAGGGTGGAGGAGAGGGAGGAAAGACAGGAAGGAAGTAAAACGTCATGCTCCTGGCTCTTGACTCTGCACCAGTAAGGACATTAAACATGGATGATGGGGTGACTTTGCCCAGCTAAGGCCCAGATGCTTCCCTCTCATGGACTAAACAAATAGCATCCTGCAGCACCACAGAAGAAGAAGATGGAGCATCTTCCTCCTCTAATCTGCTGACTTATGTTTGTGTTGTGCAAAGAGCAGCTACTGTCCTGCAGCAGCCTGGTGCCGTCTGACAAATCGGACCATAGGTGACCTTTACCAAAGTGTATTGATGTTACATTAGAGGCATGGAGGAGCTCGTGTTGTGCTTTGGTGAGTTTTAGCTTTTTGTGCATGTAAAAGGTCAAAGTTACAAACGTCAAAGGGGGTTACTCTGCCAGTCGGTCCTCATTCATACAACCTTCCTCCACCTCTGCCGTACGTTCGTGTGGGGGCTATGAGCAAAACACAGCAGTCACTTTGTCGCTGGCTGCTTGAAGCAACACACAAATGTCTTCATCTGCATCGTGTCGACGCCCAGCGGATGAATGATTTTTAAAAGTAATATGATGCAAATGTCGCCACGATGAGTTCGATGGTTTAGTCCAAGGCGCTAACGGTAAATATGGTGTTGTTGGTCATCCTGTTTGAGATTGTGTTAGCATGTCGCTCAGCTACCGTGTGGTGGAAATGTCTGAATAACACTGAGTAACACTGACGAACGAGCTCAGTTCTCTTGTTAGAGCTCAATGTGCAGTGCTAGCTCAGTTAGCATTAGCATTAATGCAGCTAAACTCAGACTTGCAGAGCTCTGAGCCGCTGCTGTTCCAACCTTTTCAATCCTCCATTCTTTCTGACAACACATTTGCTCATTTATGGATATTTTAATGACACTGACAACTTGTTTTCTGTTTGACTTCAGTTATTAGTTACTTTTCTGCTAATAGCCAGGCTGACATTGAAAGTAAATGAAGTCAGACATGTTATTGAACACTGCTCATGCCTCAGTAACTGACAATACCTCTGCCTGATCAGAAACCATCATGTATTTTGGCACAATTCTTTGTTTTCTGACACGCTGACAGATTAAATCTTCGTCACAGATCAATGCACATCATCTCTGTGATGTCTGTAACGAGAACAAGACAGAGGAAGGAGAGGCAGGAGGGAGGAAAGTCCGTGTCTCCATGTTTATTAGCATGACAGTGATGATGGTGTCGTTGACTGACGCTTCTCACCTGAACGTGTTAATGACACGAATGAAGAGCGATAAGCGTGAGAACACGGAGGTGGGAAAATAATGAGTTCATTTGTTTTCTGCATGGAGACGCAGCCGGGGGCATTGTTATAACACCGACACTGTTCCTGCACGAAGAACAGGAGGTCGGGACGAACACTGTCATAGATTTATTTATACGTTCACACAAAAGATGGCGTGATGATGTCATTTACTACTCTCTGCCCGCCAAATCAGTCTGAACCGAGCAGCAACCGCAGCTGAAACCTGCAGCCAAACCCACCGTTCACCTCTGTACCCATTAGCTGGAGTCAGGCCCTGCAAAGACAGCGATGGTGGATCAGGAAACAAATGAGTGACATCACAGTCGCCACGGCTATTATTCCTGTACAGTGTGTGCTGCCTGCTCTCAGATCTCTGTCGCTCATTTCGTAGTTAATGAACTTTCGCAGGAATCTGAAATGCTCTTTAATATTCAGATAAAAAGCTAATTCTGCTCCGTGTGTGTGTGTGAGTGTGTGAGTGTGTGTGTGTGAAGCAGAGACGAGCTGGATAATGACAGAGCAGCAGGGAGCCAGAGCAGAAGATCAGGAAAATGAGAAGGGCATTGTGTGTGTGTGTGTGTGTGTATGTGTGTGTGCGTGTGCGTGCATACGTGTGTGTGTGTGTGTGTGTGTGTCAGGCAGCGTGATGAGAGTCCCTGTAAATGCTCATAATGATCACAGGGGCACAGTGTCATGTTAAGATCATGTGTTAAAGGAAAGTCTCTTCACCCCTCTTCACCCAGCAGCTGGAGCAGCGCCCGCTCGTCCGCTCGGCTCGCAGGCTTCCCACCAGCGATGCTGCGAGCGTGAACGACTCTGTTCAGTGACTCTTCAGTGCAAACAAAGAGAAACGAGTCAATCTTGTTGTAATCGTGTCGAAATGTCACTAACCTGCAAACACAGCGCACCTCACAGCTGTCACACGGAAACAGTTTGGAAAAGGTCAGGCTCTCTGCAGGTGATTGGATGAAAACTGCTCAGGAGATAAGTGAAGTGTTGCATTCAAGCTTTATTTATATAACATTATTGATGCATAATCAAACCTCGTGATGTTATCAGTGCAGATCAGTGACAAATATGTGTAATCTAACGCTGCTGACTGGGGTCCAGGTTTGTGAAATTGTAATGATAGCATGTCAAATCATATCTGATCGTTACCCCAGTGATTATGTTACAGGTCAATCAGATCAATCAGATCACTCTGGAATTTGATCCAGCTCCTTCCAACAACCTGCAGCACAGCAGCAGCAGGACGACCTCCAGTCCTCCCAACATGCATCCCACAGGCTGCCTGCAAACGACAAACCAAACAGAGCCAGTTAAACAGACAAACAAGCAACACCGTGCACATGTGCATGAGTTTATTAACTACAGAGTTTGGACTTTATGCCCGAGGGTCCTGCAAATCTGCAGATCTGAGCAGCGTTTAGATGCAGAGCAGCTCCTGGAGTCGTGCATGTCAGTCCACTGGTTTGGACTCTATCAGCTCCTGTAACTGCCTGACTTTGTCTTCTAATGCACACATTCATATGAAACTAATTCACAGCAGCAAACACATACTGATTTGCTTTCAGTGCACACTTGCAGCGACCACAGTGTTATTGTATTCTTTATGGTTTTGTTTAGACGCTCAGGTGCCTCAGATCAGGCCGCTGTGAGTGTGAGACACCATCCCCGCTGTTCCTTCACATAAACAGCCCGTTTAAAGTCGGCAGAGGCTGTGACGACTCTAACCTCTGTGTGGGCTTTAATTCAGCTGCTGGTTCCTGATTTTAATGTTTTGTTTTGCAGTTACTTCTCTGTCTGAGCGGCAAGACCTGCTTCAGACGAGCATTAATGCATGATTTCACTCAAGGCATCAGAGATGTTTTGCAACTCAAACCTCCAGTTTGACATGTGACAGCACAACACAAACAGGGATTTGAAGTGATGCTGAAGCTGAAGTCTGGCAGTTTTCATTATTTCAGCCAGAGTCCTGACGTGGCTTTGCAGCAGCGAGTTTCTCTTGTCTGTTTAAGGAGTCTGTACCGCTGCAGCTGCAGGCCACATGCAGGATTTTCAGACAAATCCCTGATCCACCATCCCTCAGATGCCTCCCTCCTGTTCATCCTATTATCCTTCGCTTTTCAGGCTCTTTGCAGAGCCCGCTGTAGAGAAGCTAATTCTCTGTGTTTGTTGGATTAGGACTGGACGTACCTGCTGCATCTAAAGTCAAAGTTCTTAAGTTTTCTCTTCTTCTGCACGGACTGGGGGGATGAAAGTGGTGCGTGCACCTGCAAAACGTGTCCTGGTGATATTTACTATTTACAAGAGCAACATGAGACATTTCTCTATTAAAACGACCACAAACATTACTCAACCTGTGTTTTATAAGATGTTGGGTTGTGTCCTTACACACTCCAAATGTTTCCTCAGAGAAATCTGTAATTTAATTATCTAATTAACACAATTAACCACACTCGACTTTCAGGCACAGCGGCGAATTAATGCACAAATTGTGGGAGAGTGACAGCATGCCCTGACGATGACGTCACAACCTGCAAACACACACACACAAACACCAACACGTGCACAAAGCTGCAAAAGACAGAATTTAATCTAATCATCTAGTTTTGACTCATAACAAGGATTGGTTCAGTCATATTTAATATAATAGTCATTTAAATGTCAAAGACATGATCAATAACTGCTGTTAACAGTGTCTTCACTACATTAATATAATTCTTGTTTACATTTTCATCCAATCACAAAGTTTCTCACAGAGCAACAAATTAAAACAATAATTATAAAACTGAAATATGTCCATAGACGCTGTAAAACTGAGTATTTGAATTGTTTGTTTTGCCTTTTTCCTGAAATTTGACCAGTGCTCCAGCGTGAATTCGTCTCCCAGGAAATGCATCGCTGCATCGTCATGTGTCGCTGCAGCTCTGCAGGCCGCTGCCCTGATTGGTTGTGGATGTGTAAATCAAATTCTCATTGGCTTTTGAAGCTGGGACGCCAAATAACAGCAGTAGCTTCATGTTTTCTACTTAAAAGACACAATCAAAGTGCATTTGACAAGTTAAGATGGACATTGAGTCAAGCTTGGGCCACGGCGGAGGACAGTGACCATACAGCTGTGACATCACAACGTTACAGAAGTCCTGACGGTTCATTAAAGGCACAGTCTCTGTGTTTTGACACTTTCACAGTGTTTTTAAAGCACAAAACCTGCTTTGTGATGAAAAGAGGAAATGAAAATGTCACTTTGGGAGCTTTAACAAAGACCTTCAGCTGTTTCTCCTGCTGCTGTCTGCTCTCCACTCCTGTCATCACCTTCCTCCAGCTCTCCATCTATCCATTCTCCACCCTCAGGAGAAGGATGCCACTCTGTGCACGTCCTTCACGCTGCTGTTTGACGAGCGGGGAGGTGGATGTTGAGGGATTTATCGTGGGAGGAAAACCGTGATGCTGCTGGGAATCTGCACCAATTTCAAGCAGCACTTGCCGCTCGGTTTTCCACTCCGGCGCTGCTCTCATGGTTGATGTTCTCCAGAGGCAGGTGGGTTTTCTCCTTCAAAATTGAGATCCAGTGTCGCCGACCAGGTGTAGAGAACGCGTCACGCCTCCGGGAGCAAAGCTGTTGCATATTGAAATGAAATATCAAACATGTAGCGTGTCCATACATGGGGAGAATTAGTTTTCCTGCAGTTTGAGGATGTGTGGTGTTCCTGCGTGACAGTGGCGCCATATATCCCTGCGCTTCCTGATACTTCAATCACGTTGTGTAAGTGGGTCACCAGGAAGCAGCAATAACATTGAGACATTTACCTGCCAGTCTAATCTCATGTCACACACGTGGATCATGTGAAGAAGCGTTGGCGCCGACTCTCTGGAGTCCTCGTCTGTCTCTCTTTCAGTATAAATATCCCCCTGAGCTCTGTCATAAGGAAACAGCGATGAGCAGCCGGTGGCGTGTCTGTCACATGGAGTGTGACCATGAGTTCCTACACACGTTATATGTTGTTGAAGATAAGCACGACTCACAGCCTGAGAGATGTTCCTCCTCGCCTGTTTGTCCAAAAACTGCTAAAAACACAACAATGAGTGGTCAGAAGAGTAGAAAAGCACCATTTTAGTACAGTCCATTTAGCTTTTAGATTAGCGTATGGTTAGCCTAGCATAGCATGAAGACTGCTAGCAGGGGGAAACAGCGAATGGCGTTTATTAAACATGACAGGTTGTTTTTTTTAACCTATTAATGATCAAAAATGTAAAAAAAATCCAATTTGTGGTTACAGACAGGAACTAGTTTACAACCGCGTATTCATCCACCCAGTGGATCTGTACAACGTCTCCAGGCACAGCCCATAAGAACAGGTGCTGGTTTCAGCCTCCAAAACTGCTGCTGTTCTGCATAAATGCATGAGTGCTGCATGGTCAGTCGCCACTGTTCAGTCTGCCATGATGTGCACTCGGTCCTGACAAACACTCACTTCCATGGGAGCTCTGCAGTGCACACAGACTCAGGCGCAGACCATTTGCATGTGTGAGTAATAGCAAACACCCGATAGATGGACGTGGATGACGCCTGCGTAAATCTGACACGTTTAATCTGCGACAGCTAGACGCCGTCTCCTGTGGGAAATCACACTTTGCTCTCCTGAGGATCGTCCTCCCTCTGCTAGCGATAAGACAAAGAGGAAGAGCCGGAGAGCTGCAAAGATGACAGTCATCCCCGTCTGACACTGCAGACACAAGCATGCATCACATGCTGCATGTAACATCATTTATTCAGAGTCTGCTGTCGAGTTTCCACCTCAGACAAGCTTTTATTGAAAAATCTTGACTTTTCTGCTGTTTATACTCAGATTTTTATGCAGGTGCATTGAAAAACAGTTTAATGTTGCATCAAAATGCAATGCAGTGTTTTATAAAACCTCAATAAATGCTCTTCAACCTGTCTGACTTGATTACTGTGAAATGTTCCCATACTAACAGCCAGAGCTACAGGAACAAGCCTCCAGTTGTAAGAACGCGTGTGCAGAGTGGATGAAACCTGCCTCTCTCTCTGTGGCTGTGAGCACACCTGCCATATGTGGACGCTCTGGTCTGCACTCATGCCTTCAGCTAAATTTACACACAATCCCGCAGATTAAACTCTGTAATCCTCCTGCAGCTCCGCTCAAATTGTGACCAAACCTGGCCTGAGGTCTGTCACTGAACCAGGTGTTTCATCCACCTTGCTCCCTGCACGGACCCTCTGCAAATTCAAAATGCATGTTTGCCTGCAATAAGCAAAACAAATGTTCCCTGCAATAATATGAGGAGTAATTGAATTGACAACATAGCAAGCTCTTATCGTGCGGGTTTCTCCAGGCGTGGCGGAGGGGCGACGCGCAGAGTGAGCTCATGATGGAGGAAACGCTCCTGGGCCACCAATGAGCTCTTGACCCCTGCTGCTCACTGGAGCACATCCTAACACACAGCACGGAGAAGGGTTATATAAATGAGGTGTGTGTGTGTGTGTGTGTGTGTGTGTGTGTGTGTGGATCTGCAGGGCATTGATGCGCCTGTGAAGATACCTCGTTATAGCCGCCAAACGCTGCCGTTGCAAGGTCGCAACTTCCACACGCTGATGAGGACACGCCTCCAGACACCGGGGGGTTCAAACCAGGGTCACAGCTGGGTGGCAAAGGCCAGTCAGACGTGTGGCTATCACACACACAGAAACACAATGAGGTCGTGTGAGCGAACTCTGACCGTGTCAGGTTGTCATGGCAACATTGGTTTGATCCGGCGGCAGATGTGCTCCAGTTTTGGACCAAAGCTAATTACAGCAAGAGGCAGAAGAGACAGATGTGTTTGTTCCACCGGTGAGGGAGGAGACGGAAGAGTGAAGGCATGGAGACACCAACCTTTCATCAGACGAGTTTAACAGTTTCAGGGTCATGAATGAAAATCAGTTACAAACTGTCAACAGTGCGTGAGAGAGACGCTGCAGAGCTGGATGATGAGCCTCAAGGTTCAGGTGTTCTCCACCTCAGCAGGGTTTGAGGAGACCACCACCTGAAGACACACACACACGTAGCATGCTGCTGTTAGCTAGCTAACTGATGAAGCTTAGCTCTGATGCTAACAGCTGAAGACACACCCACGTAGCATGCTGCTGTTAGCTAGCTAACTGATGAAGCTTAGCTCTGATGCTAACAGCTGAAGACACACCCACGTAGCATGCTGCTGCTAGCTAGCTAACTGATGAAGCTTAGCTCTGATGCTAACAGCTGAAGACACACCCACGTAGCATGCTGCTGCTAGCTAGCTAACTGATGAAGCTTAGCTCTGATGCTAACAGCTGAAGACACACCCACGTAGCATGCTGCTGCTAGCTAGCTAACTGATGAAGCTTAGCTCTGATGCTAACAGCTGAAGACACACCCACATAGCATGCTGCTGCTAGCTAGCTAACTGATGAACCTTAGCTCTGATGCTAGCAGATGGACTTAAAAAGATGCATAACATGACCGAGGGCGACATCTTAAAACTTTAATAAAGGTACATTTTCATTTAATTTAATCAACAATAAAAATCATTTTTGTGTGTTTTGTCTTTATTCGACAGTCACTGTGCAGAGACAGGTGTGACAGGGTGGGAACTGTGGCTGTAACTGTGGTGCACAGGCATCATTCACAGTACGACAATACACCGTCCTCAGCCGTCAGGAGCGGGGACAGGCGCTGATCAGTCTGCTGTGATGTGTGCTCAGTCCTGACAGCCCACAGCAAACACTCTGCAGTGCACACAGACTCAGGCGCAGACCATTGGCATGTGTGAGTAATAGCAAACACCCGATAGATGGACGTGGATGGCGCCTGCGTAATCTGACGCGTTTAATCTGTGACAGCTAGACGCCGTCTCCTGTGGGAAGTCACACTTTGCTCTCCTGAGGATCGTCCTCCCTCTGCTAGCGATAAGACAAAGAGGAAGAGACAATCATCCCCGTCTGACACTGACACACGAGCATGACTAAACGCCTGTGTTATACTGATTATATCGTCCTCTGGTTCTCAGCGAGAGCTCTATTGATTTCTGTCACTTCACATTTGCATACGTGGCAGCATGTCACCCGAAATGTCTCATAACTGAGAGAGAGAAGTGAGGAGAGAGGAAGAGGAGCAGACGACGCTGCCGTGACAGTCGCCTGCGCGTGGACAGCTGATATCAGACAACACGAGACATGCAGAGACGTAATCCAGCGTCCACTAATTATGGAGACGGTGCTGCTTTATTAACAGTTTGATCCAGTTTGTGTTTGTCTTTACAGTCGTGCAGAACTGTGACTCACTCCATTAACAAGTCACATTATTATGGTGCAGCTTTACCTAAATGTGAGCAAATGTTTGTTATATAAGTTAGAATGTGTGGAGTAACACTGTGTTTTTAGTTTAACCATATGAACAGGACACATCTGACACATCTAAGGCTCAGGACAGTGTTAGCTGTCTCCTGCAGGGACGTCCTCCATTATTCAGTCATTTCATTGCTCAGACATGTGATTATTATATTAATACTTAACGAAGTGAGTGAAATCAGAGGAAACTGTTTGCTTCGCTGTTTAATTGAGACTCTGTGGGTTCAGCAGCAGGTTCGCTGGTGCACAACTGTTTCCTGCAACAAGTTTAACCCTCGCTTGGTTTTGCTTTTGTCTTTTTCATGCACAGCTGCCTTCGATAACCACTTCTGCTGCGCCTCTGAAGAGTCCCTTTGTATTCTGGGGACGTTTACATTCAGTCACTAACATCCACAGAGTTTAATCTCACGTGTCTGGGCTGGAAAACTAAGAGACAGAGAAATCACAAGCACACATATGTAAAGGCGGCACACGGACACAGTCTATCACCTGGGTTCACCGGTTTGCAGCAGTGAGAGTCATTCTAACTTTGGCTCTGCTGTTTTATTTACGTTATTATTTAAATTATGAGCTTGAATATTTAATATTTCCAGTTTTGAGTTTAATGTCAGATCACCTCATAAATCCCAAACTATCATCATCATTATCACTTCTTTCAGCTTATTTTAATTAAAAAAGTAATTTATGATAGTGAATGTGTGTGTTAGTGTTTCATTTCATATGGGTTTTTATATAATTTTATTTGGGATAACTTGTGCACATTTTACATGACTTTTCTGTGCAGTTTTAGTATTTTTCATTACTGTTCTGGTTAAAGGAAAGAGAGGAAACTGTATTTTTAATATAAACTGAAACAAATAATAGAGAAAGAAATGTAATCCACCACGTTTTCTAACCAGAACGCCATAGTTGCCTTATTTTGAAAGGTGCAGCAGAAATAACTTAAGTTCATATAAAATTGTCGTTATCACATGGTCCAGTCGTGTCATTCTTCCCTGTTGGTTTTGTCATTCAGCCTTTAGACAGCTGTGGTCTGCGCCTGTGCCGCCCTCTCCGTACAGCCTGTACCTGACCGCGCTCTGCAGCTCCAAACTCAGAGTGTGCGCACCTGATGACGCAGCAGTCTGCCGCTGTCTGCTGCTGCGTCACACGTGCGCACCAGACAACAACAACCTGCACCGCGCCCCCGCCGCCCTCCCTCTCAGCATCAAACCTCCATCCTCTGTTTTCTTATGTGGTTTATTTACTTGGCCGTAAACGCGACGCGCAGACCCGCGCGGCGACTCTTCTCCAGGTCGCAGACTTGTTACATAATTCATCACTTCTCTGCAGCCTCCGAACATCCAACCCTCCACCCATCCTCCAGCCTGTAACATAATAACACCGGCTCAGATTAAAAGCCTGGAATTACCAGCCCAGCAGGAAGCCCCATAACCGGCGCGCACGCGGTGTTTTGCTGCAGCGGCGGTGCGCCACACAGACCCGTCCCGTCTCCGCCGCTGCTGCCTGGCATAATTTGCAGACGGCAGGAGGAGGGGGTGTAGGGGGAGGGAGGAGGGGTTTACTGACATCAGCGCTGCCGCTCACTACAGCACCGAGCAGGCTGCCTGTCTGCTGGACCAGCCACGCCATCCATTTATCCTGCCGGGCTCCACGGATGTCTGGGCTCACACTGCGGGGTTCGGCTCGTGTGGAAGCGGACTGTTCGCGCACAGAGGCGTCGGTGGAGGACAGGAGTGCGTCCGCGCAGTTTGAGCGGTGAGTTTGCGGCGTGTTTGCGGGCAGCAGACAGCAGACTGGCGCAGGGCGAGTTTAGTCGGGCACGCTGTCTGTCTGAAGTTCATATTCGCCTAGTCACGCTTGTTGTAAGTGATAGTCCCGGTGTTTCCGCCAGCCTGCAGAGCAGACTGATGTCTACACTGCGTTTTCATTCGATTTCATCTCATTTCCAGCGTTTTGATTTACTTGCACTGATGCTTTGATCAGGCTCTGCCCTGAATTTACCCCTGCCATTTAAAAAGACAGTCAGGCCTGAGCTGCAGCCTCGTGTTCATGCGTTTAAAGCCCCAAAACTGTGTAAAGTGCGAGCTGCTGACCTTTGTAACTTCATTTTAAGTTTGCAGGAGCGGCTGTCTGCGTCGGCAGGCTGCACAGACAAGAAAGGCGAAGCGGCAGGATCTCACACAGCGGAGTGCACACAGGGGCGCTCCGAGTAAGAAGCCAAATTCTGCACTGCAGTGGATTTCCTCAGGTGTGTGTGTGTGTATGTGTGTGAGTGTGTGTGTGTGTGTGAGTAGACTCAGCATCGGCTCTGGACGCTTTCTCATTAACATCAGAAGAACCTGCAGAAGCGTTGGGGGGCATCGTCTGGAGGTCGTCCCGTCCTAGAAAACTGTGCCATCCTCCAGCTTCCAGACCGTCAGCACCCCCCTCCCACCCCCAACCCACCCTCCTCCGCCTCCTCCTTTTCATTCCCCATCACAGGCTCAGTGTGGAGGCTGGTTTGTGTGTGTGTCCAGTTGGATCACAGAAGCCTGCAGGCCTCGGACTGAAGAGCTGTTGGATTCCTACTGTGGATTGTTAAAGAGCCGCATGGATATCGAACAGACTCCACAAAGCAAAGAGCAGCCGACCGCTCAGGTCACTTTCATTGCACTCGCAGGATTTATATTTTTGGATTAAGGCGGCAGAACCTGCTCTTCAGGGTGTCGTTGGACTAAATAAAAGGTGTCAAATTCCACCTCAGGGATCAGATTTTTATCATTTCCACTGTGTCCACCCAGGTCAGCACGACACAGCAAATCTCAGGCGCCACAGCAGGTTTTTCCAGGTTTGGGTCGAGTTCCAGTTTCACCTCAGGGATTTTTACCGAACGCAGTTTCCACTTGGTATCGCTCGACGCGCAGATTTCACTTCTGGCGTAGCGAATCTCAGGCCACATCTCTATTTTTGGCTTTAGCATCGACCTATGAACTCCTGTTGCCATGGCATCCGACAGTTTCCAGTACCGGGCGCTCTTTGAGTACAAGCGGGAGCGCGGCGATGACATCAGCCTCCAGCCGGGTGACCTGCTCACCGTCCCCAAGGCCTCACTGATGGCGGTGCCGGGGCTGGAGTACCAGGACGGGGATGAGCGCAGCCCCAAAGGCTGGCTGCACGGCACCAACGAGAGGACCAAGGAGAAGGGGGACTTCCCGGGAACGTTTGTGGAGTACGTCGGCGTGGTGAGGGCCGGACCTGCTGCAGCTAAATCCTGGCCCAGACCTGTACCACCGACCCCCGGGGGCCCACAGACCGCTGGAGGGGCTCAGCCTCCCGGAGCAGCTGCTGCTTCAGGTGAGTGCTGCCCCAGCAGGGTCGATCACACGGTGTGGATGTTTGGGCTTTCTGTTTGGGTGCTTGTGGTCGGGTTTAGATCGTTAATCACGACAAAGACACGACATGTTTTCATGACATGGCTTCAGTACGTGCTGATCTGAGCTGCTCTGCTCAGCATGTTGGAGTCTTTTGCCTTTGATTTAGAGATGCTGAACCTCCCTTTGCTTCAGTACAACTTGTTCCTGGTTTGATGTGAGCACAGAGCTGCTGTGCAACATGAACTCGAGTTGTGCAAACAGCTTGAAAAGAAAAGTGTTGTCTGCAGGCCAGTCCTCTCTGTTCTCTGTGAGGCTGCATGTTTCACCGGCCTCGGTGCTTCATAGACCCAATGTGAGACTTTCTCTGTGGGAACGATGCATCAGATACGCAAACAGGAACTTGTGAGCGTTGTTGTCCTTCAGCAGTCGCTCTTATCTCTGATGCACGTCCCGGTGTTGCCAACCAAACATGATAAAACCAGTCGCCCCCTGTGTCTTATGGTAGTTTCATGCACATATTCATCTCCCAACCTTTCAAGCTGCACATGAGCTGATGACGTCATCTGTTCCCAAACGCTCTGTTTATCGTCCACGTGGATGCAGAGAAAGAGACGGGGCCTAAAGTTGTGTGCATCACTGTGGTTCTGCACAGTGTGAGGTTGGCCCTGTGTCTCCATGCAGGAGTCCTTAAGGATTTGTGACGTTGCCACTGGTTACAGCCTGTGTCTTAGCAGTGCAAAGGGCTCAAGGTGCATGCAGTTGAGTATGTTGTGCATTTACCCTGAATATGACAACACTAAGTGCACCAATAAGACCAGAACCCACACTAGAATCAGTGCAGTCAAAGCTGATTTAATGTATTCAAACCAAACAAACCCTTTCTATCAAATGAAATTGCTTGTATACAACAAATAGCACAAATATGGAGCGCGGTCAGCGCCGGCACAGTGTTCTTCCTGCAGGTCTGTTCATCAGACCGCTGATCAGCTGCTGACCTGCTGACCTGCTGCTGAGCTCGTCCTCCAAACGCCGGCGCTGCGTGAACCCCACCATCGAAGTGTCTCCGCCTGGGTTTCAGTTTGGCACCTTCGCCTGCTGATGTCGTGATGGCGGGTGGGTTGCAGTGTCTGTGGGAGTTTACACATAGGCCGTCCAACAGGAAGTGCAGTGTCTTCGCTCAGAGGAGACGACACTGACCTCCCTGAGTCAACACTGAGATCAGGGACCAGGTTGAAGTATCAGTAACAGGCTGTTTCTGTGCATCGGTATGAGATTTACTGTTTGATTTAGTGTAATAATCAATAACCTGCTTCTGTCCTCTCTAATACCTTTATCTGCCCATTTCCAGTCAAACTGGGAGGACCGGTTGCTTTTATTTCTAATGTCACATATCGAACATGTTACTTTGCTTTTACAGAGCATTGTTCACTGTTTTGTGTTTCAGTTTTTAACGTGTGTGGCCTTTGCTCGATTACTTCCTGTCTGATCATGTGACTGCCCCTGTCTCGTGATGCCTCGGCGCTCACCAGTGAAGTTTACTGATGGAAATAATGGCTACGACCTGACAAACAGAACCATGGGTCGTGTTTGTTGTGGATGAAGACGTGTGCGCTGCCTCTCTGCCTTCGGGTTGGATCAGTGTTTGTGTTCGTCATCTCTCGCAGCAGTTGTTGAGCATCCAGTTTGTATTGTACGCTAGCGTGCGAGCCGTGTGTATCCGCTCCTCGCAGCTGGATTTCTGATGATTTATTTAGAGCTGAGGGAAAACAGGCGGTAACAGGGACGAGAGGGACTTGGGCCCGAAATGTAAAAAGCATTGCGAAACAGGCTGCCCCACTTAAAAAGCTATTCTGGACCGTGCAGGCTTTGATTAGCGTTTTTACAGGGTCGGGGCGGTTTGCTCTCTTTTAGCCCTGGCTGTCGGCTGCAGAGCGAGCTCAGATCCGCCGTGTTTATGGCTCTTCATTTGCTAAATAGGTCAGAGCTGCGTCCTCTCCTCTCATTCCTCCGCCGCCTCTCTGCTCTCTTTAATTGTCTGGCTGCCCGTCTGTTTTATGGCAGAGGGCTCGGTCCAGCTTATATAAATAACATCCATACAGCTCCAGGCTCGGGTAAATATTGTTCTCATTTCCATATGTCTGCGCCGGCTCTGCTGATGCTCTTAGTTATAGCATGTGTGCTAGCTGAGCTACTCCTTCCCCTTCTCCATCCATCCATCCATCCTGAATCCTGCAGCCACACAGGACTCTATTTGTCCTGAATAATTGATTGGCTGGAGCGCTGTCAGCTTGACACGCCACATTCCTGCAGTCACAAATCACATGAAGCAGCAGCGGCGGCGGCTCAGAGAGGCCTGTGCAGGGGGGAAGCTAAGTGATCTGCAGCCTCCATCGCTGCTCACCCTCGGGCACGCCCTGCTCCGCTTCAACAACACCACTGTGGAGGGTTTTATACTCTTCTGGGAACACGACTGATCAGGAACCAATTCAGATGAAGTCGTATATAAAGAACTTAAAGCTGTGACTCAGGGCTCTGTTTAAACCGTGCAGGCCCGGCATGCAGTGTGTTGTCTAGTGCCCAAACTGCTAAAAGGCAGTTAGCACTTTGACATTTTCTTAAAATCTGCAAGTTTCTTTTATAATATTACAGCGAGTCCAGTCTGTGTGACTGTGAAGGAGCTCTGGCATTGATTAAAACACAGAAGTGCAACTCCACACACGTCCTGCTCTGTTTCAGCTCATAGTTTTAGTTTGTTGGCTCCTTCTTCTTAGAAACTAGCTCTGATAAACCAGGTGAGCGCCACCTGCTCAGCACCTAATGGCAGACAGAAGGAGTTAAAGGCTGGTGAGCTGGTGAACAGGATTTCCTCAGGTAGATGGTGAAGACCACAGCTGAGCACGAAGCAGAATGAAAGCTCCATGACAGCTGCAGGTTGTAAATCACAGGAAACTGCCCACGGACACGTTAGCAGTTGGATCTTTATACCGTTTGCATGACACCCAACAAAAAAGCAATGTGCTGCAACACGGTACCGGTACCCTTCTTTAAACAGCCTGCAGGTGTCAGGTTTGACGTTGAATCAACATGATCAACAGCAGCAGGAAGTGGCTGCAGCAGGAAGTGGCTGCAGCAGGAAGTGGCTGCAGCAGGAAGTGGCTGAGATGACACCGTCATTTACATTAAACTTCGATCCAACTGTGGACGTTCCAGCGTTTCCCACAGAATCAATTTAAGTGTTTCCCCACAGTCGACTTTAATCCGCTCAGCCTGCATCTTGCAGAAGCATCAGCAGACCCTTGTCATGCTAGCAGAATGAACAGGAAGGCTAGTGGCGATTATCCACAAGCTAATTGATTGCAAATATAGATAAACTGTGAAAGTAGGTCAACAACAATATACTTTGGTTATTGTTTTTATACCTGGCGCTCCTGCCCAGTGAAGTCTGAGAGTGGCAAACGCTGCATCATGCTCATCTTAGCACAGTAAAACAGAGTTGTGGTGATTCATGTTAGCGTTAGCTTTCCTCATAAGTCCTGGTAAACGCGTGCAGCGCAGGTCTTTGCATTTGCTGTTTTGATATTATTAAGTTCATAGATGAGAAAGTTGGAAAACAGCAGATCAGCGTTTTCCTCTGCGGCCTAGTTTCCTTCCTTTCTGTCCGTTGTCTCTCTCCTTCCTCTTCCGCTCGCTGTCCTCAACATTTCGGCTGCCTCCCAGTTGCTGCGCTGATTAAATCAGGTGTGGTGTGTCATAGCTCTAACAGGGCTCATAGCACTAATCAGTGCGTAACACTGTCTGACACCGCGCGATTGTGAACACCCTCCTACATTTCCCGACCTGACGCCTCACCCTTCCCCGAGGGGAGGTGTTTGCCAGCTCCATGCAACATTAATTATGGCAGGAAGCTAATGAATCCCTGATAGTCTCCTTGTCACTATCTGACTACAGGTATATAGGACAAATGGCGAGGTAATCAGAGTAAACGCGGCTGGATCTGATGGGCTAATCGCATGTAGCGCACTGCTCTGCTACGATAAGGCAGCCCCGCGTCTTTTATCTGCTGATGAGCCCCGCAGCTCACGACACTGCTGCTCCTCTTTTATGCAAATGTGCAACGCAATTAGATGTAAAGCGGGAGACCAGACGTCATCGGTTCGTTCCGCTCGGAGGCTTTGATCGTGAGAGCTCTGGCGAGAAGAGCAAATGCAACACGGCGCGCTCCATGTGGAGAGGACAAGAACGTAACGATGGTGGCGGGAAGAAGCTGGAAAGTGGATGCAACTCCAGATGAACCAGTGCTACTTAAAACATACATATGATATGGACGTTCTGAGGTGAAGGGAAATCTGAACTGATGATATGTAAACGAAGGTGGTGATGAGGCCGGGCAACGAGTGGGGCGTTCGCCTCAGATTGGCCTGCTCTGTCCTGCGTTTGTCACCTGACGTGCACGCGCACATATCAAACAGAGATTGTCAATAGCAATCATGGTTTTTAATTGAGCAGCGTGGCGCGGCGGAGTGTCTCACTGAGGTGCGGCGGCACGGGGGGGGGGCATCGGATCAATATGAGCAGGGAGGTGATGAAACGCCGCTGCACCGGATAATGACTGGGAGATCAAACACGATGAGGGACAGCAGAGGAAACACGCACCAGAGGAGTAATTGCCAGCCTTGCACTGTGTGTTTGTGTATGCACGGAGGTGTGTGTGTGTGTGTGTGTGTGTTGGCATCGACATCCTGTGATCAGCTCAGTGCTCTTGCCACTGCGCGATGCGTTCAGGGGATCGATGGTCGCAGCATCGGCCTAACAAGCTCACCGGACTGAACGGCCTCATTTGTAGTTTTATCTGTAGCTCGACTCGTAGCTCCGTGTGCAGATGTACACGGCTCAGTGCATGTGTGTGCGTGTGTGTGCGTGTGTGTGTGTGCGTGCGGGTAAAGATGGCAAAGCAACTCTGACACGTTTCAGGGTTCCCATCTGCTTCACTCTTCTTTGTTCACAGCTCTTTGCAGGATCTTGACGCGCTGTGTGTCGAGGCAGTCAGGAATTAGTTTTGCCTTTTGAAGCCGTCACAGGCTTCATTCATATTTATAAGAGCTCCAGCGGCACGTTCGACTCACTGCACACCGCAGCTCATAGTCGTGTCATCGCCAAAATGAGCTGGACGAGTCCTTGTCACAGATGTTTATGTGCCCCTTCCTGATCTTCTGTGTGTGTGTGTGTGGGTTGACATGTGTCACCCATGTGGAAACGTGGGGTTGTGAACTGGCAGAACATCCTCTGGCTGCTCCTCTCTTCCTGTCTGTCTTTGATTTCGTCCTCTCCGTCGGTTCGAGTCATTTCGGCCTGTTTTCCTGATCACGGGTCTCTCGTCCTCGCACACTGAGCCTCTGGCCTCGAGAGCAGTGACTCATCCCTGCGCAGTTGAGTTTCATCAGATGCAGGTTGAAACGATCTCTCTCTGCTGACATCCCTCCACAAATCTGTGTACAACACACCGATGCAGCGCCTCCTGCTTTAAAGTCAGCACTGCGGCGCTCTGCGGCGCCTTGGTCGACCTCCCTCAGTGGGGCTCCGTGCAGCGTGATGCCAGGGCTGCATGCCAATTAGGGTGTCATAACGAGCGCCTTAACGAACCGCCGCAGTACAGCCAGTCTGCAATTTACTCTGGCAATAACCCCCCCGCTCTCTCACAAACACACACACACACACACACACACACTGCAAATTAAAGGTCACTCACTGCAGATAAACACATGGCGGCAGGTAGATTAACATAAAGTCAGGATGAAATGCTGCCGCACCAGGCTTCATACACTTTATGATATTAATGATTTCACTGAAACAAGATGCAATTTAAAAAATCATTTGTCATTTATTATTTTCAAACTAATTCACGTTCCCTCCGTCAGACTTTAACTTTAAAGCAGTCGGGACGTCCTGAGTCGGTTAACGCAGCAGCAGTGCACACGTAGGAAACAAAGCAGTGTTCTGATTTAAACAGGTTTAAAACAAGTTTAACATAAATATCATTCTGCATTAACCCTATAATCCCAGCTCCATCAGCTAATGCACCGGGCTCCTTAAACAACAGCAGTGAGTTCTCCTCAGAGCGCAGGAGATGCTGTTGTTAACTCTGTGAACACCGAAATCACACGATAACACAAACGGATGAACCGGCGGAGGCTGCAGCAGACCAGCAGCTGCTGCTGTCAGGAGTCAGGTCCATGAAGCTCAAACCCAAGACCATGAGAACCTGGTCTTCTGTTGTTGTTGATCTGAACTGAGCGTTTTCATTCTGGAGGAGACTCAGCGTAAACCTGTGAGCATCCGCATCAGAGTCAGTCCAGCGTGAGAGCTCCTTGTTCCACAGAGGGAAATCCTGTGTCAGAGTGAGAGCGCTGGAGAGGTATGAGTGAGCGACAGAGATGAGTCTGTAAACATAGATATAAAATACAAAGAAAGGAAACGTCACAGTGGTTCAGTCTGGTTCTTCCTTCAGTGACGGGGCAAAACAGACCAGAAGTGGTGAATAATGAGAAACTGAACCCTGTCCTTTCAAAATAAAAGCATTTTTTCAGCTCCTCTTTTAATTTGAATCATTTTTTCTTTCTTTCTGAAAAGCCTGATTTCCACTTGGAAAGAATTTGTTTTTATATTCCAGCCCGAGCGGCTGCATGCTCATTTCTTTAATCTCTGAAGTGCTGTTGTTTGTGGAGGAGCTGAGATTTATTGTCCCGGTTTTGAAAGTCAATTACGGAGGTCGGCGCGGCGCCCGTGTTAAATTGATGAATAGGGCGAAGCTGCTGAGTCGCTTGGTGAAGGGAGAGGGCGATACAAACAAACACAGCAAACAGCCATAAAAAAAACAGGAGCAGAGGATCCTGGGAGACCGCGAGCACGCAGCACTTTAATTCTTTGATGCCGCCTGACCAACCTGTGTGTCGGAGCCAGACTGCAGCCTGCAGGTCTGGGAATACACCTGCGAGAGGTTCAGGTCGCAGAGCAGGAGCTGCAGGAGCTGCAGGAGCTGCAGGAGGCAAGGTGCGGCGCAGCGAGGCGAGACGCGGCGGACCGTCAGCAGGAGCTGTTGTCAATAAAGCTTTTATTTTACTGGCTGCCTAATTGGCCTTGGAATCACTGCGCTGAGCCGAGAGGCTCCTGCTCCTGAGCTGAGGATTTACTTGTCAGCAGCAGGACAGCACGAACGCGCCCGCAAACACATAAACAGGCCTTATTGATTTTTGTCTCCGTGGAAACCAAACAAAAAAAACAACCAGCTGGTTTTTAAAACGAACGAGCAGGAAACTGAAACCTGCCTCCTCCCGTATCTTCGTCCCCTCAGCTGATGTGACCCCGAACTCTCAGGCGACGCATTCAGAAGCTGCTTTGGAGCTTTCGATCCCGTCACATGGTCTTCATCCGCAGGTCTCCTGCGCTTACAGATGCTCAAAGTTGATGTTTTTAGGTTTTTAATCTGGATGCAAAGCCTTGAGTTGAAGATGCACGACTTCTGCTGATGAAGATCATGTGATAAGGCTGAAAGCTCTGCAACAGCTGCTCAATGGACCTGTGGTGAACCTTATTAAACTGTCTGTTTTAAGCGTGCTCAGCACAGTTCAGGCCAAAATCACAAGTTTTCTGTCGTTTGCAAAGCTTTTCACAATAAAAGGAAGTCGTTGGAAAATACGTCTTACAGAACTGAATTTAACCGCGCTGAGTGTGGCGTCCTCTGCAGACTGTCTTCCTCTTTGGGCTGCAGTTGATTTCTTTATTGATTGGTCTTTAAGTCACTTTGGATTCATGGATTTAATGTTAGACTCGTGTTGTGTGTTTGCAGAATGACGTGAATGAAGTTTCATGTGTTTATTGTTGAATTTAACAACCTGTCGACAGAACAAAGTGAACTAATCATCCAATGAGGAAGAAGCATGGATGCACTTGCAGATAAATGATTGGTTACAGACTCTGAGGCGCTGCAGTGATGCAGACTCGTCAGGGCTGAATGAACAGGTTTATCAGTGACTTCTGTTGTTGTTGTTGTTGTTGTTTACTACGTGCACCGTAGTTACAGTTCAGACGTGAAATAAAAGGATGTTGATGAGTTTTTATGGTTAAATGTTGTTTAAACGCTGGTAGAGAGAGGAAATCTGATCTAAGCAGCGACTCCTGCTCCTCCTGCTCCTCCTGCAGGGCTCTGAGACCCTGCTCCTCCTGCTCCTCCTGCAGGGCTCTGAGACCCTGCTCCTCCTCCTCCTCCTGCTCCTCCTGCAGGGCTCTGACACCCTGATCCTCCTCCTCCTCCTGCTCCTCCTGCTCCTCCTGCAGGGCTCTGAGACCCTGCTCCTCCTCCTCCTCCTGCTCCTCCTGCTCCTCCTGCAGGGCTCTGAGACCCTGCTCCTCCTGCTCCTCTCCTCTCCTCCTGCACAGAGCTCTGGGGCCCTCCTCCTCCTCCCCTCCTGCAGAGCTCTGGGGCCCTCCTCCTCCTCCTGCTCCTCCTGCTCCACTCCTCCTCCTCCTCTCCTGCAGAGCTCTGAGGCCCTGCTCCTCCTCCTCCTGCTCACACTCACTCCTCTCCTCCTCCCCTCCTCCTGCAGAGCTCTGAGACCCTGCTCCTCCTCCTCCTCCTCCTCCTCCTCCTGCTCCTCCTGCAGAGCTCGGCAAGGACCTGAGACCGTAAATCCTCCTGCAGCCTGATCGTGTGCAGCGACTCCCAGGACCAGGTTTTTATGTTTAAAAGGAATGAAGGAGTGAAGAATGCTTCAGACCAGGCGAGATCTGCTTTGTCTCCCGTACCTCCCCCCCAGTCCTGCAGCCTGTTTATGGGCACCAATAAAACCACACGGCTTTTTACGGCCTCCTCACCAACCTCTCCCTCCTCCTCCACCTTTAATGCCCTCTGGAAGTCTCTCGATAGACTTCGAGGTACAAAGTCATTTGACCGCTTTTTCAGCGATCGGAGTAGCTGTAAAAAAAGCATTTAAATAATAGTTTTAAATCTCAAGCGTTAAGTCCGTTTAGAGTTTGATGCGTTAGCGCAGCTGCACAGTGGTATTGATAATGAGCAGTTTATAAGGGCTGTTACAACACATTTCACATAATGTCTTAATAAAAAGTGAGTCCTGTCTGTGTTTATTCACGCTCGCTCACACGTTTTTACTGTTTCCACCTCAAGCACAGTGGCATAAACATGAAACTGAGCAGTAGCTGTGACAACAGTTCATAACACACTTTTTATGTACCCGACAAACCCAGCTTTACAGCCACCAGTGAGGTGATTTCTGGCGTTTTAGAATTGAAACTGTAAGGGGAGGTCCCCGGAGGTTAAAGAGCAGAGAGCAGGTTTTACTCTTCACCCGTCAGCGAAGGGACGAGCTGTTCGAGGCCATTTTCAGAACGGTGGCGTCAGTCAACAGTTTGAAATGAGTCTCCAGCAGCTGCACAGTGTCATAGTTTTTTAGCTCTAATGTTTGTCCTGCAGGACCAGCCCGGGCCTGGCTGGCAGCTAACTGCTGTTCTGTCTGAGGATTGCTTGGCCGTTGCTGAGCTTCGTCTGTGTGATGCAGAAACTGCATATTGCAAATGTTGTGAATTCATTAGTCACAGTGGGGAAGTGCAACAGGATCTGATAGACTCGAATCAGTTTGATGCGATATTGTTTGTCTCTTGCAGCGGACCTGAAGCAGTCTAATGCCCCCACAGGGCACTAGACATCACCTCTAAGTGATGTAATCAATCGAAAAGCCCGATAACACCGCTCACTCTTATTATTTTAGATTTTTAATAAAACACGATCAAATCAAACGTCTCTAGCGCCTCTAGAGGCTGCTGCTGGACGTTATTGAAGGATCCTGAAGACACATCCTCTGAAGGGCTGCGACGATTGTTTTACTCACTGATGAGCTGATTAGTCTTTAAGCTCCTAATGAACTGCTTGTTGCAGCTGTAACAGTGAGTTCACAGTGTTCCTGCATCGTGGCTGCAGCTCGTTCAAGTTAAAGGGTGTCTGGTTTCTTTTTCCTGCGGGCGACAGACTTCGTCAGCTCGTCAGCAGCTCTCAAGCTTCTAAGCGTGATCAGCAAGATACCTTGTAAACTGATCCCCGAACCTGTTCAGCATCAGCTGACGTCGGTCAGATGAGCTGTCGGAGCTCGAGCAGAGCAGATAAACAGCAAAGATGGCGATCTGCATACTGACCTAGCATACGCTCCACCCCTGCGCTGCGTCGCCCTGGGAGGAGAAGTGTGTGGAGCGATAAACTGGGCTGTAAAAGACAGACACACACACACACACACACACACTCCATCAGAAACCAAAACCCCTGTTCTCAATTAAGTCATTGTGTTTTTGGGCCTGATGAGCTTGTGCATTGCCGCGCTGCAGCACCACTGGTACAGAGAGAATGTGTGGCGTGTGTGTGTGTGTGAAATAACCACAGAAGCCTGTTGGGGTTATGTGGTGCCAGCTGAAGACTTTGAGTTGAAAAAAGACACTCTGTTACACCAGGGGTGTGTCGGGAAGTCTGACACACACACACACACACACACACACACACACACACACACACACACACACCAGTCAGGCTTCTGTCCTCTACAGGAGGCAGATCACTCTTCTTGCCGAGTTGGCGTGGTTTTACATTTTACGGTTGTCTGTTAAGGTCCGGTCACACCTGGCGTGTCACGCAGCCGCCCGCCTCGAACGAGGCCAATCGGGTGGTTTTCATCCGTCCTGCTGCTGTGGGCGCTCCGTCCTGTTAATGGTTTATTCATGAAGCATCTGTACACACATCATCTCCTGCAGCGCAAGCAGTGTCTGTGTAATCTGAAGCACCGTGAGTCCTGGGTGTGACGGGCCGAGCGTGCAGCCGCGCGCCGACTGTGGCACTTTGTCCACTCACGTCGAACCCGCAGGTGCAAACACTGTTTCATCTTCCTGTTGGCTTTCAGCGCCCTTGCGCAGCGTATCTACCCCTGCACTGTGTCAGGGTGTCGCTTTACACACACACACACACACACACACACACACACACACGCCGTGTCCTCCTCCCAAACATTTATCAGTCTCTGCTGCGACATCCGCGTTCAGGTCCTGCGGCGGGTTTTCAATACGTGAGCACACTCAAGCTTACAGAGGGTGTGTGTTTGTAAGCAGGACACATTTGCCATGGCGACCCCCATCGGCACACACACACACACACATGTGCGCCCATGTTTGGGAGTTAAACCTGAGTCTGGGTTTTACACTGTAGAAGTGTGTGTTCCTGAGTGTGTGTGTGTTTGTTTGGTGGCTTGTGGCCAGGCTGTCTGTTGTCAGAGATGAGGAGAGGTGGCGGCGGGCGAGGCGGTTTGATGTCACTCCTCACTGTTTGTCCTGCATCTGGTTTAAGGCTGTTTTTCTGTTGTTGCTGGAAGATTTGAGGCGCTCTTGACTTTCTTTCTCGTTCACTCAACTAAGCTCAGCTTATTCCGCGTTTGTTCACTTTGGTCCATGCAACTTAATCGATTGGCTCCATATGTTTTGGCTGCAGGCGATTGGTTGTTTGGGGCGTGGAAGAAGTGAGACATGAGAGTCATAATGGTCTTTACTTGCGCTCTGCTCCTGCGAAGGCAGCTAAAAAGCAAGCGTGCAGCCATTTGAAATGTGAGTCGACTCTGGCTGGCGGCTGTTCACAGCAGGAGAGCAAACAAGGGTCACAACACTGGCTGCACTTCGCCATCACTCATGTCCATTCATGCTGAAATTGAGTCTCCATCATTCATCATCTCACAAGGAGCCTTTTTCACGCTCACTGCGCCCGTCTCGTCGTCACCGTACATTAATCACGAGGGATAAGTCTTTGTTTCATCTGTTTTCGTCAAGCCTTCCGGCTGATTGAGTTTAATTAAAGACTGGCGTGTTAGCCGAGGACCTGAGCTTTCATGCTACTGCAGGTTGCGGAGCCTCACTGTGACCATTCACTGTCAGTTGAATTGAGGTGTGTGTGTGTGTGTGTGTGTGTGTGTGTGTGTGTGTGAGCCGAAGCATAAAGCACAGCTGATGCATCTGGCAAGCTGCTGTGTTACGCGTTCTTAAAGCGTTTGTTTGGTTTTGAAGGTCAGCGTTTTGCTCCTCCCGACTGATTCCCTGCATTGTTCCTCGTTCCCGGCCTTTTGGAAGTCCTTACCTTGCCTTTTCCTGTTCACACTGCGTGGCTTTACACTGCTGCATGCATGCGCGCAGGCAGGTGTGTGTGTGTGTGTGTGTGTGTGTGTGTGTGTGTGTGTCTCATTATTCCCTCTGTCACACAGAGACACGACGTCTTTATGGAAGTTTAATGGCTCCCGGCTGTTTTCGCTCTGCAGCCGACTGACGTCCTCCTGATCACCGCCTCATTAAACATAAGCAGCTCTGCTAACATGCTCGTTAGTTCTGCTAATTAATGTATTAATCAGCAAAATAATGTGACATTGCTTTATGCTCATCATTGCAGGACGCGAACAATATTAATATGAGCGATAAAGGGGTATTCCGTCAAAACACTCAGTGTTTTAAAGGGATGTTTCGGGTCTTTGACGAGTTTGGAGAAGCAGCAGGAAGCAGCAGGAAGCAGCAGGCTTAGCGTACTGGGTGCAGGAAGCAACGAAACGGCAGAGTAGCGTACTGGTGCAGGAAACAGCAGGAAGCAACATACTGGTGCAGAAGCAGCAGGAAAGCAGCAGGAAGCAACATACTGGTGCGGAAAAACGGCAAGGAAAAACAGCATACTGAATTTGCAAGCAGCGAGGAAGCAAGCGTGCTGGTGAAAGGAAACTGCAGGAAGCTGCAGGAAGCAGCGTACTGGTGAAGAAACTACCGGAAAGCTGCAGGAAGCCGTTACTGGTGCAGGGAAGCTGCAGGAAGCTGCAGGAAGCAGCGTACTGGTGAAGGAAACTGCAGGAAGCTGCAGGAAGCAGCGTACTGGTGCA
Organism: Datnioides undecimradiatus; assembly: GCA_008933995.1. Classification (NCBI taxonomy): domain Eukaryota; kingdom Metazoa; phylum Chordata; class Actinopteri; order Lobotiformes; family Datnioididae; genus Datnioides; species Datnioides undecimradiatus. The sequence continues at coordinate 24,044,278 of WARS01000029.1, forward strand.
GGAAGCTGAGCAATGTCGGCTCAGGACGGAGTGGAGACACCTAAAAACATGTAAATCAGTCAGAGTTCGCTGCACATTTACAGTGTTTCAATGCTTTACCTCTCTGTCTAAATCCACCAGACTCCATTCACAAAAAAAGATTAATTTTTAAGCTGGCTACTGGCCGCTGCACGCAGGAGCTGCTGGTGGACATTCATGTCACTGTGTCACAGGCGATTAGTTTGAAAGTTCAATGAAGCCTCACAATGACCTGAAGCAAACAGCGTTAGCGTTAACAACAGCTTAGCTGAGCTAAAATTACTGGTTTTTGTCAAGGGGTCTGGTAGTTGAAAAAGGTATGTCTCAATTTATCAGAGACCTGCAAAGTGTACGGTGTCACAGCTGTAATTGTCCTTTTGATACAGAGCGTTACAGCCTCACCAAATTGCGGCCGACTCACTCGGGTCTTGTTCCGTAATCTGTGGGAAAGACTTAACCTTCTCGCTCTGTAATCAGCTCCCGGCGTACGCGTGGAGCCAAGGAGCTAAGCCAGCGTTACAGCGGCAGATAACGGATAATACCTGTATTTACACCATCTTTGTTTGCAGCGCGGGTAATGCCCTGCCGCTCTTTCTCCTCACTCTCCGGCGCCCAAACTGCAGTCTCGCTCCTCCAACCCTCCTGTCACAGTTATTATCCTCTTTCGCCTTCTCATGCACTGGCCCGCTTACCCGTTCAAATCTGTGGAGAGTAAAAAGCGGCGTAAAGGCTCTGTAATGCTTTCCTCAAATGAAGGCCTTCCATCTGTGGCTGCGCGGGTGTGGGGAGGTAATTATAGATAGTAACACTCTGCGAAGGCGGGCTAATGTTTTATTAATGGCGGCGCTATGAATGAAACCATATTACCGTCGGTCGTGGTCAGTACGTCTTCCCTCTCTCTGCAGCGTCTCTGCGGAACTTTGTTTGATCTCATTTTATCTTTTTATCCATCTAACTCGGTTTAAAGTCACCGCTGCTGCTGCTGCTGCTGCTGCACTCCAAGTGAAGCTGAACTGCCTGGAACTCACCGCGCCACCTCTGACACACTCTTTTGCCAGCAGGCTCAGTGTAGTCCATTGATGTCTGGCTCATATCTCCCGTGTCGCTGCTCTTCTGTTCCAGCACTTCCCCCCCCATCATTCTCTCTCTTGTTGTCTCAATGTCATTTAGTCACTCTTTCTTCCTCCTGTCATCCCCTCGGCCCGCCTCCAGCATCGGCGCTCGGTTAAAACCAGTTTAAGTGTATTGGATGACATTCTCGCTCTTTCTCTGGCTGGCAGCGGACTGCATGCAGATAAAACACGTGTGGCGAGCTAATACAACGGAAAACATCCCCGCTGTTACGTTCAAGAGCTCCCATGAGCCTTTTCTGCTAACGCGGTTTTATGTGTATCGGTGCGGAGGAGTCGCGGGTGTTGGTGAGAAGATTCAGAAACTGTCAGACACAAAACGTCGCCATGCGAAGTCTTTATAGATTCATCTTTTATTAGATATTCAACAGTTTCCAACAGCTACAGCGTGAAATTCAAACCGGTGCATGAAAGTGCACTGAAGCCAGTGCAGTGACCACTTCACCGCCCCCTTCACTGGCAGTCGGTTAATCTCAGCACCGATTTCGCAGTTTAACTGATATTAATAATTAAACCAAGTCTGTCTGAAGCTCCTTATCCGTATAAAGCAGCCTGGGGTCCTCTGGTGAAGGTTTCCTAGTTGTTCTTGGATCACGTTTGCAACTTGAGGTGAGGCGTTAGATTGCCAGGGCAGCGCTGCATCACGCACAATGCGGACAATCAGGGCGAGATTCAGATGCTAAGTAGCAACACCGAGTCCCTGAGCCTCTGTGCCTTCAGACTGTGGTCTTCAGCCATGTTCGGATCTGGAAGTGGTGGGATCATGAAGCAAAAATACAGAAGGTTAACAACCAGACTACAGACTAACGCTGCAGGACAGTCATGACACTGGCTGTGACTCCGTGGCATCACCTAAGGCAGGATCCCAACAGATTAAGCGCCCGCGAACCCGCGTGTTGCATCAGCATAAACAGACTCTGCTGTGTAAGGCCAGTGGCCGTTCCTCCCGAATGTCAGACCTCAGGCGTCTTTCTTCTGTATTTGTCATTTTTATTTGTTAGTATTAATAAAACGTGGGTATTAGTCAATGTAGCATGTCAAACAGACTGTTTTGTCGACTCCCCAGCTTCAGTTTGACCCTCAGCTTCTCTGGCTGTCGACGTTTCTCCTCATGTTCCTTTTATTTGGCCCTGGAGCTCGGGCGAAGGTTTTTTGGAAGGCACCGGCATCAGTTGGACGAGCCGCCGTGGTACAACATGACGATTAGTCCTTTTGACTCTAATAAGGAAGTTCCAGGGTCTCTCAGCATTTGTCTCGGCCCATTAGAGCCTGAAAGTCTGAAGGAAAACAGAGGTGGGGAACAAAGTTTGGATTGTTCTCTTCGCCCGTCACCCAAGGCAAATTATTGGAAAGGACATTTTGCAACCACAGGCCGAGGGAAAGAAGCTTGGCTGCGTCCTGAAGCGCTCTCACCTCAGCTTTAGGAGTCTTTTCTGCTGGTTCTGGTAGGGCAACGAAAAACACCAGAAACAAAAACAAAGTTTGAGCTTTTCACCTAAAACTTCGGCTCGACATTGAGAGAGAAAACAGAATAAAGAGGCAGGAGCGTGTCTGGCAGCAGCTGTGTGGAGGTGAGCTGGCGTGATGGACTGACTGACAGCACAGCGAGTCTGAACGTCTGAACCTGAATCTCATCAGAGTCGCTCTGCGCTCTCACTCTCGTTAGCTGAGTTTAACTGAGAAGCGGTTGAGTACTGCAGGTAAGAACCAGGAGATTCTGCAGGAGTCCTAAACCTGGGCACCGTGTTTAAACCATCTACAGTGCAAATCATTGGCGTCGATGACATAGTCTGGCATCACCATCAGGTCTGGTGTCACTGCATCCAGGACTTTAGCTCCGCGGCCAAAAATACCTGCAAAAGGCGGTGACTTTGCTAATGCTGGTTATAAGCGTTAGCATGCCTTCATCCACAGCTGTCACGCGGTTTAAGATGGATCGGCTTTGATACAGATCAGCGTTGGATCTGAACCTGGTTTTCACTTTGGCGTTCGCGTGATGAAAGATCTGCAGATGAGTCTCGGGACTTCCAATCCGTGGTGCTGAACCCCCAGACTGCCGGGGCGACAAGCCCGTCTCACTACCTGGCACCTCCCTCTCCTCTGTTTCATCCATCATTTCTCGTTTCGTGGCGATCTGATACTCATTTCTCACATCCCAGAGTATACCACTCGCTCGCTGCCTCCATCTTCCCCGTTCAACCTTCTCTCAGTCCTCTCTACTCTCCGCTAATTATTCAGTCCCGCTTCAGGGGTTTCTCTCTCTCTCTCTCTCTCTACAGCTCTCTCTCTCTCTCTCTCTCTCTCTCTCTCTCTCTCTCTCTAACCCATTTTCTGTCTCCCTCGGCCTCGGCTGCATGTTTCCTCTTTGCATGGTGTATCAGATATAACGCACGGTGCACATACGTGTGCTAAATATGACGTTTAGATTTAAGAGGTGTGTCTCTGATTACATGCATGTTTGCAGAGTGCAGTTGTGTGTGTGCGTGTGTGTGTATGTGTGTGTGGGTGGGTGGGTGCATGCGTGTCAGTGCATTTGTCACCCCGTGTTAGCCGACCCATGCGTCTTCCGCTGCGCGCCTGCCGACTGCGTCTATGAGAGATTCAATTATACACTGTTTTAGGATACACACACACACACACACACACACACGTGCATTGAAGTGCTCCTGTTCATGTTATCCACCCCCCCATCACTTACTTTTCTCATTTAATAAAACACCACTTCACTTCACCGTTACCTCTGAAACAATCTCTTCCTCATTTATCTCTGCTCCGCTCCTCTCGCCCTCTTATCTAATCCGACCTGCAGCCCGTCTTCGCCCTCCTCTGTGGAAAATGTTGTTATACGTCTCTCACTCGGCGATTTACTCTTCCCATTTGTCATTTCATTACTTGGCTTTTAAAGCATCCCTCCTCCCGCTCTGCTGCGCCTTTTGTTCAGATCTCTGCCTGTTTCTGTTTTTTTCTTCCTGGGTCCAGTTTTAGAAAAACGATCTGTTTGACTTGATTCTGGAAACGGGGAAAGCAGCGGCAGCCGCGTCTGAACCGCGGCCGCCTCTTCAACCTCAAATCGTATATAATTCCCCTCATCTTTAAACCCCAGGAAAGTGGCACCCATTCATCTCCCGCGCTCACACATCATTCATCATGGCTCCTGAATTGTAAATCTATCTGTAAATCCGTCTCTCAGATTCCCTGATCCGCCGCCGATTCTTTCATGCCCCACGTGGATCAGGCTGCAAAACCCAGCAACCTGCAGCCGAGGGAGCGGCGGCCTCGCTTGGTTGTTGATGACAGCACCTGCAGCCCCGTGCTCACGTCATCCAGCGCTAAATCTCTGCAAATCCTGAGACGGCTCAGGCCGTGCTGCCAGCGCCTTAATGGCAGCGCGGGAGACAAAGAGAATGAGCGAGGTATTAGAGAGGATCGAGGTGAGAGAAACTCATCACGGACTCCAAACGCCCGGCTCCCGCTCTCCACAAAGGGCCAATCGTTGCCAATTACCGGAGTAAGCAAGTGAGAGACGGGGGGAGCGTGAGAAACACGGAGGACGGGGGGAATTCTGCACCTCGCTTCGTGCAATCAGTGTCACAGAGACGGCGCCGTGATGAGGAGGGAAAGTGTCAGAGCCTGACGGCTGCAGGGTGAAATTGCTGTCATTAAACCGTCGCCGGGCGGCGCGGGAGGAAGACTTCCTGTCTGAATATAAACTCTGTCAGCCCCAACGCAGCAGCGTCTGTTAGAGGAGACTGTCCCTAAATGTGACAGAGTGAACACCTGAGCTGCGGTGTGACCATGCAGCTCTTTAACCATGTTTGTGGAGAGGACAGTTAGCTCGGGAGGATTAGCTCTGAGAAACCTGTAAACATGAAGATGCACGGATGACGAACGGCGCCGCGGCCGCGTTTTATCGCGTTTAGCCGGTTTCACAGAGCGACTCAGTGAGGAAGCGTGTTCTTCAGCCCGCCGCTGCTTCCTGCAGCTCTCTCTCTCTCTGCCTCCATCCTTCACATTTATTATTCCCACTTGTTCCCATCTGAATTTTAAAAATCTGCCTTCTCTGCTGCGGCGCTCCTTTCTTCCAGGAGTTATGTAACCTCTCTCCATCCTAATAATTCTCTTTATGCATCCCTGCAGCTCCCACTTCCTCCCCTGCACACACACACACACACACACACAGATAAACACTTTGTTGTCGTCTTCAGTGACTAACAGCTCGTTTCTGTGTGCTGCGGCGGCAGCGGCAGAAGCTTCCCCCTCCCAAAAAAAGAACTTGGCTGCAGAAAGAAGATCAAACGCAGAATCACTGGCTCGCTCCTGCAGCACTGGCAAGACGAGGCGGCGAGGGAGGGAGGGGGGAGGATTTTGGGGACATGAAACAGCAGGCGGGGGGGATTCCAGGCGTAGGCCTGATTTGAAAGTGTGTGTGCAGAGTTTAAAGCCTGCGGGAGCGGCAGGATGGCAGAGTGATTAGGACTGCAGTTTAAATTTAGAAATTTGGAGTCGGAGCCTGGTACCCAGAGGATTTCTCTGCCTCCTCTCTCTGAAATCAGAACAGATAAGTTTCAGAGGCGCACGGAGGAGCGCAGCCAAATTTCGGTTTTGTTTAATCGCAGCGGCAGCTCCGCCGAATGTTACTTACTTCCACAAACGTCTTGAGGGGGAGGGATGTGGCTCTGTTAGGAGGAGAATTATAAAACCCTTTGAGGAGTCAGGAGTGGAGGAACTCAAAGGAAACAGGAGGATGCTGCTCATTTGCTGCAGGAGTGGAGGTTTAATCCCGTCCTGCGTCTTTAAAGGAAACTCTTTCACTTTGCTGCGTCGCTCAGGACGAGCTCGGCCTCGTTTGGAAAGTGAAAAGCTGCATTTGCAACCTCAGCTGGTGGAGCTTAACAAGACGGAGGCGTCTGATGCAGAGAGTCTGTGTTCCAGCCTCGTTAGCAGCTCCGTGGGTGGAAATATTGATCGGCCTGCCCCAGAAACCAGAAACCAGTGAATAAAACAGGAACTGAGGAAACGCTTTGGTGAATTTGCAGTGAGCAAACGGCAGAGACAGGCTGAGAAAAGCATAGAGAAGGAGAAGTGTGGAGGTGAGGAACCTGAGGAGTCTGAGGTGACGCTGCCCTCAGCTGTACGATCTGATTCAGCTCGACTCTGCGAGCGTTGGTACCAAGAACTTTAATGTTCTCGACTGCTGCGTGTTCCCTGCGGGGGGGGCTTTTAGTCTGTGTGCAGTGCTGAAACACTGGAGACCTGCGTACCACACGCTGTGTCCTGCTCGTGGTTCGGCGTTTACCAGGTCGAGCTCTGCAGAAACAGAAAGACAGCAGCTACTGAGCGCCAACGTGATCAGAGGCACCAAACGCTGCAGAAGCAAATGATTCACCCCCCCCCCACCCCCCACCCCCTTGCATGCATCCTAATCTCACCGTTCGTGTTAATCTCACACTTCTTATCATATTAATCTTCATCTCGCTCGAGTGTTGACACCTCGTCGCACGCAAGGACTCGCGCTGAGTTTGCTAACTTCTTCAGCTCGGTTTGTCAAGAACGTTTGACTCAAAACCTAAAATAATCCAGTAGAGAAACAAACTGAAGGTATGATGAAGGTATGATGAAGGTATGATGAAGATATGATGAAGGTATGATCTGAAAGTTGGCTCATTTCACCTCTACAGGCTGGAGTGAATCCAGCTCCTGTGGGTGATGGAAACACAGAACTGCTGCACACCTGAGGGATGAGGGGTGGCAGTAATCAGATTACATCCAGGGGCAGATACAGGTGTCTCTGTTTCAATGTTAGATGATTGTAACGAACGTCATCAAGCTATTTCCTGATAACGGTGACGCTATTGGTCGTGTCAGTTCTGGCTGTCACGGATCTGATGTGCTCCCACACACACACACACACACACACACACACACACACACACACACACACACACACACACACACACACACACACACATCACCTTAGATTAGTAATTCCCATCTGTCCATTGCGATAGTGAGGTATTAGAGCTGAGCTAAATCTCTGAAAATCCAGGTTTATCACACTTGCACATCCACATTATCCTCCACACACACACACACACACACACACACACACACACACTGGAGGCAGTGTCATTGTCTCGGTGGAGTCTTGGGTGAAGGGACAGTCTTCCTGCAGCAGGTCAGTGCTTTGTTTTACTCTCATGAACATTTCAGCGTGTTCAGCTGCAGCGTGGACTTAAAGGCACCCTGAGCAGTGTCCTTGTCAACAAACAAACAAAGGTGTTGTTTACATTCCTGCCGCTCAGAGGAACTCATCGTGAGCGTCCTTGAATACATTTTTTGATCCTGCTGAAACATTTAAAAAGCTCATTTTAAAGCTGCGTTGTTGTTGTTTACGTCTCTTTGTTGTCATGGCTCCATAGAGCTGCTGCAGATAGAAACACCGCACTGCGCCTTTAACCGCTAAAACACAAATCAGCTGTTCTGAAAACTAATTTCATCTGTCTGATTAAAATCAAAACAGGAAACAAATGAGTTTGTCAGGACTGGTTCGTTTCTTTAAACACGTGGGAGCCTTTGCACACACACACACACACACACACACACACGCACACACGCACGCACACACACACACACAGTTAGCATGTTCCCGTCCTCGCTGGCATCCACTTTCCCGGCATCCCTGCAGCTCAGCTTGCTGCTGTTGCATTTTTAATTGGATCAATGATTGGATTGATGAATGGAAGCTCTATTTACAAAAGCTGCTGATGCAGTTCGCCGGCTGACACTGCAACAGCAACATATCCCACAATCCCGCGCTGCTCGGGGTCTTTTAATCCACGGGTGCATGTCTGCGTGCAGACTGTCGAACCTCTGATATATTTGGTTTTTTACCCTGTCACCTCGATGAGCCGTGCAGAAAACAACACAAACAGCTGGTGGGCCTCTGCTGCAGCTAAACGTTTGTTAGCCGTGAGCCCATTAGCACGTTAGCTCGCCAGGCTTTTGCATTCAGAGCTCATCAGTCCGTCAGCTCGTGTCGCGTTTGCTCATTTGCATTCGTGGCGTTTCTAAACAGATAAGCAATGAAGTCTGAGTTATTATTGCTTTATCTGAGGCAGCGACACCTGTCTGACACACACACACACACACACACACACACACACACGTGCTGCATGTTTAAGCAGAGGATGGAGCATGAATGTCAGACTCAAGTTAAGCATTTGCTGAAAAATGCCTCCTGAAATTGTTTTGAAATGAAAATTGTTTGAAATTGTACAGCTGCAGCTGTACGCCGCCCACGTCACATATATGTGTGTGTGTAAATGTGTGTGTGATGCTATGTATATATGTAATATGTATGTAAATAAGGTGCAGCAGTGGCCATGGACACACACATTAATCGCAGAGACATCCGCTAGAGTGTGGAGTCCCTGAGGGTTTGATGTTGGGGAAGGTGACGTGTGTGCGTGCGTGTGTGTGTGCGTGTGTGCGTGCGTGTGTGTGTGCGTGTGTGCGTGTGTGCGTGCGTGTGTGCGTGTGTGTGTGTGTGTGTGCGTGCGTGCTTCAGGCCTGTTACTTGTCCACATATAAATGACTTCACCCTCTGCCCCGTCCCTCTCACTCCTCCTCCTCATATTCGTCACATCTGTCCTGTTTTTGCTCTCCCACTTTGTGTTTTTCATCTTTCTTCTTTTGTTCCTCCTCGTTTGTTCCTCCTCTTCTTCTTCTTCTTCTTCTTCTTCTGCTCTACTTTTATCTTTTTTCATCATTCCTTCACCAAGTGGAGACACTTTGAGGAAACTAAAAGATAAAGAGAACCTAATGGCAGCAGATGAGCGGACCGTTTCCTCGTTTCCCTCCTGTCTTCCCTCTGTGTCTCCTGCGCTCCGGCACTGCAGCTAATGCTTTAATTGCGTGTTGCGCTCACACACTGTGCGCCCGGCAGACGTCATAATGATAACGAGACATTTAGAATCTGTTTGCGTACGAGCTTTAACTCATTAGAGACAGCAAACACGTGTGGTTACTCTGTCTTTCCCGGCTGAGGCCTTCGCGTTGCCCAGAGCAGAAGCAGCAAACTGCGCGTTATTGCAAAGCTGTTCATGTGAACGATTAACAGGAGTCCAGGCAGAGCGGTTTCATTATCAGTAAATAAGATTTTTATCCAGCTTCTGGAGCCAGAATAACGTCGAAACAAGGTCAGAGCCACAGACACCAGACCAGATAACGGACGAAGAAGACGCAAAACGTCAGCATAAATAAATACACAGGTGGTAAAAACGATAAACAAACAACAAAATAATAAGTGTTTTAATAGAAGTCAGGACCAGGACCCGGAGCGGCTCAGGACCAGGACCCGGAGCGGCTCAGGACCAGGACCCAGAGCGGCGAGAGAGTTTGAATTAAAAAGTGTTTTTTCTTCGTTTATCTTAATGATTTTATTGGTTTGATTCAGTGGAGCTGCTGTCTTTGTCTGGACCAGGAAAAATCTGTGATTATTCCACAAATACACGTTTCATTACCCACCAGAGGGATTCATTATGCAAAAACAAACTTTGCTTTGTTCTGCTGGACGCATTTTGAAGGTTTTATAAAAGCTTATTGGTGGAAAACGCTGAGGATTCAAAGCTGATTGGGCCTTTCAGCGACGCCCGCTGAGAGAGCAGAGCTCAGCTGGAGATGCCAGCCTGCAGCCGTTCAGCTGCCCAGACATGCACACACAGTATGAACATATGCATACATACATATGTACACATATACATGCATTGGCTTCCTTTCAGAAACATGCACATACAGTGAGGGAACGCTCAGTCCGCAGAGACTCGTCTGTTTGTTTTGTGCTTCACACGACGAATGTGCAGTAAGTTCACATATAAGCTCAGATACACTGATGCAGAGAGGCTGCCTGAAGACAGTATGATATTATCATTTATTCTATTGTTTTTATTTCTATAATGATGCTGAACTTGTAAAAGAAACAAAGATAAATGATTTTAATGCAAAATCCAACTTTAAAAGCATATTTATTATTATTTATATAATATTTAACATTAATATCATGAAAACTGACTTTTTTTTAAATCAATCAACTTGTTGATTGATTGGTTCAGCGCTCGCTGTGCTGTGAACAGTGTAGATCTGCTTTAGAAATCTCATTTAATTTGCAGTTTATGGCGACAAACTGCTGCGTCCAGCCGCTCTGTGACATGTTTACACTCATTTAAATATGATATTATCATACTGTTGCAACTTCAGGGTCTTACTTTTATGTATTTGTCATTCCCAACTCTGCAACAGCAGTGACATCACTACAACAAGGTCACATGACCGCGGCTGCAGAAGCTGGAGGTGTCAGTCAACATGCCTGCTGAGTATGCCGCACAGCTGCTTTCACCACGGCTCTCCTGTACACCTGATAACACTAATTGCACCCAGCGAACGCAAAAGACACACCCACCCGCACCCTGTCCTCCCAGCTCAGTCCCCTCACACACACACACACACACACACACACACACACACACACACACACACACACACACACACACACACACACACACTCCATTCGTAGCTGACAGCTCTGACGGTTCCTTATCTCTGCCTCCATGCCAGACTCACGCGCTCTGATCCCTTTTCTTCTCATTAATGCCACTTAACTCCGGCTCTTCCTCCACCGACACCCCCACTCCCAAAGAAAGTAGTTTTACAGCTGTTTGCATGATGCATAATAATGATGAACTTTATTAAAATGTTGTTTTCAAAGGATAAAAGAGAATAAAACATAATCAAGTGCATGTAAACCATGTCAGGGCTTTGTGAAACCTCCACACTGTACACCAACATGCACATTCACACTCTGGTTTTCATCATATTTGGTAGTTTTTGATAAAAAGCTGCAATGTTTATGATTTAATTTGAGTCTGAGCATCTGATCTTTGCACATTCAGTATCTGTGTGCATGTTAATATGATGTGTACAGTTTCTATCAGCTGCAGTGTTGTTGGTTTGTTTCATAGATCAGCTCAGCTGTGTTTTGCATGTTCGTGCAAACAGCAGCGTTTATCTTTAATCTCGTCCCAGAACATAAATTAAAAAACCCCAGAAACTCAGAAACATGTTCGGGTTCTGCAGAGAGACTGATGGCAGACGTTGCCTTCACTGACCCTCAGAGAGACTGATGGCAGACGTTGCCTTCACTGACCCTCAGCTTGTACCTGCAGAAACTTTCCCACCACCAACACTTTGACCTCACTTTGTAACAACGTCCTCTGACTCGGAAAGGTCTGAAACTCCCAACTGGTTCTCACAAGGGCAGACAACTGACATCCTGCTGCACACGTGCACACACACACACACACACACACACACACACACACACACACACACACACACACACACACACACACACACACACGCGCGCGCGCGCGCGCATACACCTCGCCTCCTTGCCTGCACCTCCTCCTGGCCTCCTTATCTCTTTCTCAGAATAGATGGTCCCCTTTTCTCTGGAACTTCATCCATTTTTCATGCTGCTCGCCTCCCGACTCCTCGCCTGCTGCTGTCACACATGTAGCCTCCAACGCTGCGGCTGGTCGCCATAAATGTTTGATGTCCGAGGTCTTCTGCCTCCAAACACACACACACACCTTCACTCACTGTCTGCACGCCTTAGAGACAAAGAGGTGGTCCCTCAGTGTGTGTGTGTGTGTGTGTGTGATATTACAGAGCTCAGCTATATATTTCCAAATAATCAATGTATTGAATCGATACCATATTAATTTCTGAACTGTTGCATTACGTCACGCCGTTTATGCTTTTTAAACGACCTTTGAACCTTCTTCAGACGGAGCCCGCCGTCTTTCTACAGTAGCTCAGAACGGACAAAACAAACAGCAGCTCCAGCTCCGATGAAACGATCCTCGTTTTAACTCGTGAAACGAACAGAAATCTCATATTTTCATCGTTTTGAGAGCTGGTGTCTTCCTCTGCAGCTGATTGGCCGGTTGTTCTCTGACTGAGTGAGCGTATTCAGGGTTTAATCTCTCAGCGTGACCTTGAAGAGGTTCTTTACATTACTAACACCAAATTAAATATAGGAATATGAATATTATGTGTGTATTTAATGTGTCCACCCCACTCCACCCGGCGCTGTTGTCTTAACCTTGTGCTTCTCCTTTTCTTTGTCACACGTCGCCCTGCTCACTCGCTCGCTCGCTCTCTCTCTGCTTTACGTCTCTTGACCTTCAGCTCTTTGTCACACAGAGACAAGGACACTTCAGCTTGTAGCAACGCTCCATACGAGTGCAGTAAAACTGTTACGGCCGAGCTGCATTACAGCCGACGACTGTGAGAGCGTGCACAGGCTCTCCTTGAGACACCGGAGCTACACACCTTTAACTTGTTATTGCAGAAAAATAATCTTCATGCGATGAAACGTCCATGTTCAGCTTCTCTGCACATGTTGTTGTTAAGTGTTGGGACTGATCTCCAGCCACCAGCAGCTCAGGTCCTGACACCTGCTGACCAAAACCTTGGACTTCACATTCAAATCAATGCTAACGTAGCATGCTAACCTGCAGAAATGATAACTGTCTTTGGGTTAGCATGCTAATATAGGTACATTAACGACAGCACATCAGGCTAACATGCAAACAAATGGAGTTTTTCTGAGGACGGCCGCTCCACAGGGCGTCAGTCCTCTGAATTCAGGAACTGCTCATTGCTCTGCACCCTCAGGTCAGTCATTTGTTACCCCCCCCCCCACAAGTGTTAATGAGCAAAAAAAAAAAGTTCAATTTAATGCAACTTTATTAATTCATGCACGATCAATCGCACGCTGCGGCTAGTGACCCAGGTCGATGCGTAGACGCGTAATAAGTGAAAAGACGGCGTTTAGCCCAAAGCTAATCGGCTAGCTCTCAGCAGTTTAAAGTAAATGTGGAATTCAGGTAATGAATAACGTTAATGAAAGATTATTGAAGTCTAACAGATATTACACTCGACCCTGATTTTATTCTTTAACTCGTTTATCTGCAGCCCAGCAGCTGCGGCCGCCTCGGCACCGCACCAGTGCATGAACGCAGCAGGCTGTGTGGACAGTGACCTCAGTAATGCACGAGATGCCCTCCATCAGAGCAGCGTATGTAGCACAGGACTTCCTGTGGTCCTGTGTGTGTGTATGTGTGTGTGTGTATACAGAGGGTGGCCAGGGGCCCAGAGGTGCTCAGGGTTAATGGATGGAGCCTCGTACCGCCCGCTGACAGCAGGTTAATAACCAGAGAAACACACACATGCCGACACACACGCATGCAGAGGCTGGCAGGTGGAGGAGGGTGAAGGAGAGAGAGATGGGGGTGTGTGTGTGGGGGTGTGTGTGTGTGTGTGTGTGGGGGGGGGGGGTGTTAATGTGACTCTTCAGACTCTGTCGCTGCTTCTTTTCCTCCTCCTGACTCCATTACCAGGATCTCTCACCTCCTAACAGCGTGTCAGCGCTGAGCGGAGCCGGGATGCTCTTCAGCAGCGACGCTCGCTCGTACCGCGGTGACCAGCTCCTTCTGGCTGCAGCGGCGCCGCTCCCTGATTTAGAAAAAGGTTTTAATTTAGGTTAAAATACATTTTTTAATGTTAACTCACAAACTTCACTTACATCAAGTCAACACTGACTCTGGTTTCACCCGGGGACGCCGGCTGCGCCCTGATCTCCTTCGATGTGGACTCCACTGCATTTAGAGTTTTGCAGAGTCACACACTCAGCACGAGATCAGCACATTAAATCTAAAAACGTCTCATTTCAGCTCCATTCATTTAGCTTTTTATGCTAACTTTAGCTTTTAGCTTTAGCATTGGTTCCTAATCAGATCAAATGTTCCAGTATTGGCTCATTGTTGGGAAACACTGCACAGTTTCACCTCTTTACACATTAAATCAGCTGCTTCCTGCCAAAACAGGTTTTACCTGCAGTGTTTTCACAGTGTCTCTGGGATCTCAGCCCTCCTTCCACAGCTCAGTGTTAAAATAATAGTTAGAATTAAAGTAAATGGATCATAACAAAGTTCTGAAAGCTTGTTAATAACAAACCGTTAATACTACTTATTGCTCGGGGCAGCTGTTTGCTTCCATGCAGCACGTCTGTGGAAATCCTTATAAAACTTGAAAATAACAATATGAGTCTGTGCTAATTGAGTTTAAGCACAAATTAATAGGAAATTTGCTTGTTTATTACATTCTAGTGTGGGAAAATGATCAAACATTAAAGTGAGCATTTAATCTTGATTACATGCTTCTCACCTTTCTAAATGGAGTAAAATCACATTAAAGCCGCAAAACGCAGCCGCAGCCGGTTGATCTGCGGCAGAGCAGCGATAAAGATAAAATATTGGTGCTGTGAAGCGCCGGGTGTGAGTGTGAGCTGACCCCTGGAAAACATATGTGTGTTCAGCAAAATGTGCATATGTAAATAAAGGCAGCGCGCACACACACACACACACACACACACACACACATGCAATGAGACTGACAGAAGACTCAGCAGCGAGACCTGTGAAGTGAATCAAAAGCTGCAGAGTTGAGCGAGCGCCTGTGACAGGCAGATCAGCGCTAATGGTTTTAATAGTCCAACATCACCCCATTAAGACACACACACACACACACACACACACACACACACACACACACACACACACGACAGGGACAGACGTTTCAAGGTTGTGCTGCGAGCTGCTTCTCCCTCTCTCACTTCCACGGAGATGTCTTTTCCACTAGGTCAGCATTAAAATCAGGTCTTAAGGAAAGTGACATTAGCGATGATGAATGAGTTACATGTTTCATTAATCACCCAGCTGAAAGGTGTGCAGAGCGAGGGAGCGCATGGCGGCGGCGGCGGCGGGGAGGGATGAACGCGCTCTCCTGCTCCTTTGGCCTCTCTTTGTTTGTCGAGGCGAATCGAGCGGCTGATTTACGCGCCGGACGTAAAACGAACACGTCAGACGAACCCGCAATCAAAGTGACAAAGTCAAACAGCCGCGGCGCTTCCCGCCTCCGGCTTCCCAGGAACAATCGCATTCAATCATAAATTCCATTTTGTCGTCGGCTGAAAAAGCCCTGGCAGTAATTATGCGAGTTGAACGCTCTCAACGTGGACAAGTTGAGCCAATTAGCGAGCCGGGAAGTCATTTCAGCGGCAAACAGCTCCGTTTACTCGTCTCGCCCGTTTGAACCCCGCTGCGTTCACATGGCGACGGGAGGAAAACTCCCGCCGCCGGGCGCCTTTGATGGAATGAGAGCGCGTCGTGTTTTTTGATCTGACTTTGATCTCACAGCTCCTGCGCAGACAGCGAACAATAAGAGCTGTATGTCGTCGTGACGACTGCAGACCTCCGCGCCGTGCAGCTATTTCCCAAAAAAGCTGTTTTAATTCAAATTCTGGGAAAAGTCGTTTTGCTCCTGCTCGCACGCCGGCTTAACGGCTGCAGCTTGACGTCATGTGTCGCTGTGTCCTTATTGACTGTATCCACCGGGCTGGGAAAATAGGCAGGATTAGAGGTTTATCAGTTCATACGATGTCTGAATGTTATCGGACGCATCTGAAATACATTTCCTGGAATATTCCCGTCGCCTTTACCGCCTTTCAGGTCTTAGTGCCGGTCTGATTCCATCGAAATCCCGGTGTGAAATGAGAAAATCTATTTTTACAGCGTCTGTTTTATGGTTATCAAAGATGTGGTTCCGGTGCTTTATGCTGTTTTCAGATTCCTGTTGTTGGACGGATCGTCTGTGGGAGGGAATGTCACTGTGTCGCCCGGTCCAGGCTGCAACACCGTGAAACAGTTGCTCTGATACTCTTTCTATGATTAAATATCTATTATTGCAATTCTAACCAATGTTTGCAGGAAACCTCAGCGTTGACAGTCCGACCCTCGGGGATGGACTCACGGTGCAAAGACCTGTTAATGTTGGCGAAGATGACGAGCACGCTCTGGGGCTCCTGACCTGTTTGCTCAAAGAGTTTGATGTTTGCTTCTGCTCGAGTTTCAGATCAGTGACAGCGGGATTGCATATGTGCATCTGCAAGTGATGCTAAAACGGCTGCAACATGGCAGAAACAGCCACAATCTGCCAAAACAAACAAAGAAATTATGATTACTTACTTTGTATTGTAACTCAAACCTACCTTCCTTCCTACCCCCAGCAGAACAGAAACTTATTTATCCTCGTTTTGTATGCATGTATCAGTTTTTTGGTCTCTCTGTGTTGCCCAGCTTCTAAATCCAGAGCTGCAGCGTTTAAAATCAGACAATTTCACATGAGACTCAGTTTTATTCAGTTTCACCATCATAAATAGTGATTTATGCGGGTTTAAGTGCCATCAGCCGGGCTTTCTGCAGGTTTTCAGGGTCCAGCTGCTCCTCTGAGCATTTGGAGGACGCCATTAAGATCACTATTTAGATAGAGCACATGGTGGGATCTCATCTCCGTCTGCCTGGGACCGAGAAGCTGCTCCTGAAGAAGCCGCCACGGCTCCGCTCGCAGAGCCGCTCGCGTTCTCACGGTTCTTTGTTCTTATCGCCGCCTGTGCAGCCACAGTCACGCTGAGCAGCTAATGTCAGAGTTAACCTGCGTGAACAATGAGCCTCGCTCGCTCTCGTCCATCTCTCTGCGTCTTTCCTCCTCTTTCTGTGCTTCTTCTCTTTGTTTTTTGCCTCTCAGTCATTTTATTAATTGTTTTTCATAGTCTCTGTTCTTTGTTTTGTCTTTTCCTTCTGTTTCCCATCCTCCCTCCTGTCCTTCTCTCCTTGTTTCCTCCTCTCGTCTCCTATTTGAAGCAGATGAGAGGAACTTTTCTCAGTTTTCACTCGGGTTATCTGAGAGCGTGCAGGCGACGTTAACCTGCCACCAGTCGTCAGCAGAACAAGCTGGAGGAGCGACCTGATGGGGAGAGACGGGGAGAAGAAGGTGCAGACAAAGAGAGGAGGGGGAGGAGGGGGGAGGAGGGGGGAGGAGAGGTGAGGGAATGGAAATTAAAGAGGAGCGATAGCAGCAGCCTCTTAGTCTTATCTTAATTATAAACACGATGACCCAGCTGTGCTGCTCGCCGCGCGGCGGCGGCGGCTGCGGCTGCCTGACAGTGACCACTGACACACACATCCGTCCACAGACCTAATAAACCTGTCTGTCTGACTCCCCTAATCAGCTCATTTTCCCGGTGTGGACCTGTGTGTGTGTGTGTGTATTAGGCCTCGCTCCGTCCCATGAGACCAGGTGAGCAGCGAGGATGAGGGATGATGCTTTAATTGCTTTTTCCTCCTTCCTGCAGTGCTCCCTCACTCCAGCCCTCAGTGTCTGTTGTCTCACATGCACACACGTGCACACACACACGGGTGCTGCTGCACAGGGTTTCACTGGTTGTGGTCAGGTCTTTGTGTCTGAGGTTCCTTTTGATGGAACGTTCAGGTGACTTCTCGGTGCTCGAACACGTGTGTTCTCATTAAAATGTGGCATGTTTAACTAATTTTGATATTATTAATAATTAATGTGTTGACATATATTCACCAGTTTATCATTTTTCTGAAGATCTGCAGCTGGTTTGTTTTAATCAGCTGTTGGCGTCTGTGAACCACAGGAAGCATGGTGATGCCGCTGCCGCTCGCCGCAGCTCTCTGGGGCAGCGTCGGGGTGGATGGGCTGAGCTCTGAGACTCCGACGTGGTGTCACATTTCCTGCTAACGTCGTTAGCACGCCGCGACCGTCGACTGGTTTCCTGTCTGTTCAGGAAACGAAGATGTTGACTGACGAGTAAACAAATAAAACCTGGTTCCAACACAACAACGTTACACATTACACACACATCGTGACGTGTGGTGCTCAGTGCTCAGGCTGATGTCCCTGCAGCCGCCTCCACCCGTGTGTGGTTGTGTTAAAGCGTCTCCACGTCAGACGCAGAGTAGTCCAGACGGTGGAGGAGCTGCTCCGCTCTGACATTTCCACAGCTTGTAAACAAGTTTAAAGTTGTTTCTCTGCTGTTCGACACATAATCCCAGAGCGGAAGGTGACAGAACCCACACAGGGGATTTATGGGGCATTGTGCGCCGTGGTGAAGTTCACTATCTCCCCTTTGAATGGACTTTAAGCCGAGAAAGACGGGATTAGGTGGCGGCTTTAGCCCTTCTTTGTAAGAAGTGTGAATGTCATCGGCTGCATCTGAAATGTGTTTCTGCTGAAATCCTCTCGTTTTTACGGTCGGCTCCTCCGGAAGGACGGTCCCTGCCTCCCAAATCACTCCTAAACGGCTCCCTCGTTAAGCCGACATATTGCTCCCATTCCCAGCCGGAGCCATTTCAATTAGCTAATGAGCGACGGAGAGCCGGGAGGGAGGGCGCCCGGCGCTCCTCTGATCCTCAAGGTTAGAGCCGGACGCGGGGAGACGGAGCTACACCGCGGGGGTAATTACATCCAGTAGCCACTACGGGAGGGAAATTAGCCGGGAAAGAGAGCGAGCGATACGAATCCATCCTAAACGTCTGTGTTTGCAGTCCAACAGGCTGCGGCGCAGAGATACAGGCACAAACACACCATTTAGCATCCAAACCAACTGATGCTAACACCTGCAGGAGAGGTTTGGAGCTCAAGGTGCCACAAGCTAACGAGCTAATTAGCCATCTTGCTGCTAAACCGTGTTTTAAGACAAAACATCAACCTCTGATCCAACTGGTGATGAAATGAGAAAACAGGCGTGCAAAAATATAATTTCAGTTGGAAAAACAAATTAACACTTTTATTAATCGATACACTTCCTGTTTAATATGTTAGCACAGTTAGCATGCCGGTGCGTGTCGGGAGCAGATGCACAGCCATCGATGTGCCCATGACAGGCCAATATCAGCTGATAACGCTGTCTGAACGTCAGCTAAATAACAGATCTGAGTGTGTTTTGTGAGTTTTGCGTGATCAGTTTCAGTTTTTTGCATTTTATGAGTCAGTTTTTGAACATTTCTGTTGTTTCCTCCTCAGCTAGCACGCTAACTGTAGCGATTAATGGTCGCAGAGAGAGGTTTAAAAGGACTTTCGCGCTCTCTGAGTGTGTGCGTGCATTTATGAATGTCTAATATAAGTAAATAATAAAATAACACAGCTAAGCCTGGATGACTCCATCTGTTAGCGCTGCTCCCCCGTCGCGAGGACAATGAAGCTTCTCCTTCCTCTGCATCTTTCTATTTATCTCACTCTCAATTTAATGGCCCATTGACCGGCGAGAGGAGGCCCCTGAAAAGATTAATCCACAGCTCAGCCTGGGGGAGATCCACTCCACGGCAACCTGCTGGGCCTCTTTAACTGTGCGAGCGGAGACAGAGCGGGAGCGTGGAAATGAGGTGAACCTGCAAGGAGCAGGTGAGCGGGAAGGTGTAATGGTCTTCTGCTGCTGTGAGACAGGCCGCACGCCGGACGTGTGACAGGTGGAGGGTCAGTCTGTGGTTGTTTGGGCCGATTACCAGCGTTGTCTTCACCTTGTGAGAGTGTGTGTGTGTTGTAGTGCTTGTCCAGGTGTGTATGTGCTGCAGGTGACGACAGGTGTGTTCACAGCGACGGGGTGATAATGTGGTGATGTGCTCTGTAACGTCATCACAATGCTCCGTGCTTCAGTCTGTCTTTGATGCCCCGTGTTTAAAACGATATAATCTCAGTTTATTTTATATTAGACAGCATTGAAGCCGTAAAACAGATCCACAATCTGATTTTCAAGCCAAGGCAATAACGTTCCCGCCATGAAATACAGACAGAATCCAGTTATTCAGCTGCACAAACCTCTACAGCAGGAATATTACAACTTACACCACGACAGAGTGACGAGGAAGCCTCCAGACGTCCTGATCTGTGTGGCCCGCGGGCGTAAGTTACGTTACGTCCTGAATACTAGTGTTGCTGAGCTTTCTGTACCTATAGCAAAATGGAATTAGATAGAGATGCAGTTATAACAGCAGCGGTGCTGTTTGATAATCTGGATTAAAGGTGAGGTCTGTGTAATCCTGGGTTCAGATCAAAGACACAAAAAGTTGAATTCTGATCATTTACAACCTGAAAAGCTGCTGTAAAACTGATTCACGTCCAGCTTCAGCCGCTCCGCTCCTGCAGCAGCTGCAGCAGCTTCCTGTAACAGCTTCCTCCTCCTCCTCCTCCTCTTCGTCCTCCTCCTCCTCCTCCTCCTCCTCCTCTTCTTCCTCCTCCTCCTCCTGGGATGAAGCTGCATTGCTAATTCAACAGCACTGAGATTATCAGCTGCAGGGTTTTTGGGTTTGGGCAACAGTTGGCACAAGTTGCTCTTGTTTGTGCTTCACCTTGCTCTCACGCTGCTGCTCTCTGTTTTTATGTTAACTCTGCCTTTTTCATAAGGAATGCATGGTTCTTGTCAGGTCTTTGTGGTAAAACACTGCATTTCCTGCAGGTTTATTGTGATTATAACGACTGATTTGATGTATTTAGACACCAAAGAGACTCTACAAGCAGATCCGTGGCGTTTCTGTACCTGCCTCTAACCATCTTCCTGCTGCAGTGCCGCTGAGCACGGCGCTGGGTTGCTGGGAGACACCTTCAGCTCTGCAGGGGAGTGAGTGGATGTAGCGTTTTTCCTTCAGGCGTCAATACAGGAGCGCGGTGTTGCCTTGATAGAGCTGCGTGTGTGTGCGAGTTGTGTCAGCCTCCTGCTGTTTCCCGCTCCGACTGCATGTCATGAAAATGTGCCTGAGCTTTGAAAAAGTGTGTGAATCCAGGCTGATGCTCAGGGGGACGCACTGCGCTGTGTGTGTGTGTGTGTGTGTGTGTGTGTGTGTGCAGGGATGCTGGTGTTTCCTGCTTTTGTTTCTGCTGCAGCACAAAGCTAATTTCGCAGAAAGGCCCGTGTGGCCGTCAGACTCTGGCCCCGCTGCACAGAGCAGGCGTGTATATTTAGAAATGGCTGCCTACACAGCTTCACGCTGCCTCTGCAGCTCCTCTTCGCCTCACAGCGCGCTTCAGTCTGCATGAATATTCATGTGTGTACTTTCCAAGATGCAGTGACACAAACATCCCGCGTCGTCTCTTTGTTCTGTCGTTCTTTGTGGTTCCTCGCCGCCTCGTATCAAAGACCTGACTGCTGCTCACGTCGCAGCCCTGGCTCTGGTCACCAAAGATCATGATTAACACTGTAGGAATTAAATAACTGCGTTCGCGTCATGTTACATTAATATAAAACTAGTGCTTTTTACCTTTTTCACTCCCTTTTATTGCGATCCTGCATTTAAACCTTTGTTTATGCTGTTGAGTATCTCCTCAGTGCTGCAGATTACACAATGAAATTAGTTGTATTGCATAATTCCTCATAGAAAACAACAAAACAGATGATAAAATGATTAAAACGAGAATTCACCAGTTAATTCATCAGTCATTGGTGGATTGTGTTGGTCCCTCTTCAGGTTTTGCATCGTTTGTTGTTTGCAGCTCCAGATTTGTTAAGTTCTCGATAAAGACCAAATTAAACCCTTGTCAGAGATGTTGATACCATGCACAGACGCCTTAAGAGGTGAACTAACGTGATCCAACTGGCTGTTGCCGCAGCAACGACCTGTCTGTGTACCATCAACAAGACGCCGTCTGGACGTCAGTGTCCGTCTGAGCTGCGACTCGTTATGGTTTAACTCTGGTTTAACTCTGGTTTTAAAGATGGCGGCGCTGCTGCATTGACTCATTTGTTGGACCAGTTGTCACGCTGTACTGCATACAGTTGTGTGTGTGTGTGTGTGTGTGTGTGTGTGTGTGTGAGGTCATGCTTGCCTTGTGTACAGATGGTGACATAACATCAGCTGACCACTGCAGTGTGGAGGGTTGTAACCTTGTTTCACTTCGACCGATTCATATAATTACGATTGATTTCCAGTTTTCTTTGTGTGTGTGTGTGTGTGTGTGTGTGTGTGAGGCTTGTGTTGCTTTACTCGACGCGGCCCGTGCTGTTTTGATCTGTTTAGCAGCTCTTTCAGCTCGTTGAAATGCAGCTTTAGTTGTTTCTGTCGTTCGCAGCATCAGCCGCCCGGCTCGCGGCTCGCCGTGGCGTTTTCCTGCAGGCAGACGCAGATGCTCACAAACGTCTCGGAGCTGTTTGAAGATCTGTTTCTTTCCAAACCATATTCAGATTCTTCACATTTGGCCAAATTAAACTGAAACTGCACCTGGTTGCTCTGAAATCAGTTTTTATAAATGGTGAATTGACCCTTTAAAGGAGAAACGCAGCAGATACTGCGTCTGTGATCTGTTTCCACCCGGAGACTTCCATTATCTGCTTAATTCCTTTGCATATACTGTTTATGTGTGTATGCCGTGCATTCATGCTTGTGTGCGTGCATGCGTGTGTGTGTGTTGCCTTGTCTGTGTGTCATTGTGACTGTGTTCGTGTATCTCAGACGGAGATTTGTCTTGTTTTGCTGCCGTTAATGAGCTTTGTTCCAACATAAAGAACGACAGATCGCCTGAAGTGATGACAATCTGAGGCTCCCTGTGTATGCGCGTGCGTGTGTGTGTGTGTGAGAGACCTGCACATGTCAACAGTCCCAGTCAGATATTCATGCGAGTCACATGCAGTGTTGTATCAGCCCTCAGCGCCGAGCGAGCGGCTGCTGTTTACCTCTCTGCAATTACTGTTGCAGTATTATGGGACAGCTCACTATAGGGGATTATACACACTTCAGTAGGCGGCTGACACGCAGACTGTCAGTGTGTCCCCGCTGTGTGGTCCGAGCTCTTTGTTGTGTGCACCTTTGAGACTTGCATTATGATATTTGTGTTTATTTGTTTTCAGAAGTGTTATTTTAATTCATCTTCCAAACATCTTCATCTTCCGTCAGTGTCTCATCTCTACGACTGCAGCTGTGTCTGAGCTGCAGAGCTGCAGTTTGAGCCAGACTCCCTAAACGTGCTCATAGCACTGCAGACGGCATCGGTTCTGAAGCTGCCGTCGCTCTGCACAACAAACCTGCTAACAGCCGCTAACAGCTAGCTTCTGTCTTCAGTGTGAATGTGCACAGTCGGGATTCAAACCCGCGTCACATGACTCTGCAGCTCACCACTCTTCCAGACGTGATGCTGCGACCTGCACGTCTCTGTCCGAGCAGCGCCTGTTCGTCACCGGCTGCCATTTTAATTTCTACTCTGACTCTCTTTGCTGGTGCGTTGGGGTCGTCAGTCGTGGTGTCGCATGAGATGCACGGTGTAAAGGTGGTCTCAGTGTACCGAGCTAGTTTCCTTCAGCTGCCAGGTGTCTGTGGGATCATGATCACGTCGTTTGATTCTATAGACAGCTGAGCTCCTCTGTGTGCTCTCCATCTCATAACTCACCTGATAACTAATGAACTCAAGTCATGTCAAGTTTGGAGCTGAACACGAGACTGATTCAGCGACTGCGCTGTGAGACCTAACATCATGATAGAAACCTCATTTCAGTAAATTCACTTATGCAACAAGTTTCAGCAAAACCTCACTAAACTTGACTCTCCTGCAAATCCCAAACTCCTGCAAGTGCAAAACTTGATGCTGCATGAAGAAGAAATGAAGGCGGCATTCGGCTGCATGTTAGCTAATCACATACGCTGCGTTCACTGTCCTCGGTGCAGCGTTTTCCTGCGTGTCTCGGTGAAAGTTGTGCGATTGTGGAGAAGTGATGCAGCTGACTGACTCGTGGAAATTGGAAAAACAAGCTCAGGCGGTGACGCATCCCTTATCTCTCCCCTCTCGTTCACATTAGCATATATCGCTCACGTCGGCTGCGTCTAATTAACATCTGTGCACCCAGCCACAGGGCGTTCATGAGGGAGGAGACGCTCCACTCTGCAGTGAGAGTCACTTTCAGGAGCCACATTCAAAATCAGTTAGAATTCAAGACCAGTGTTTGAGTTTTAACCAGGACCTCGGGTATTCAGATCTCCTAGGCTGCAGCTGTTTGAGTGTTTTAGAGTTTTATAGATTTTATTTGATGAATAATTTGTTTCCTCTGTCTATAAATCCCGTTTTACCTTTAATGCGCCGTAACCCCGGCTTGTTCTCGCATGCACGCCGCTGTTTTCAAGCCGTTTTCCCGCTCAGAGATCTCCCGCCTCCCTCGTTTGATTCAGCGAACCTTTATCACCTTCTTTTCCCACACGTCTCCCCTTTGTTCCCGCGCTGCTCATCCAGTGTGCATTATATTACATTTCAGAGAGCGGCTCCACAGAGACGCTGTATGAATCTGCTCATTTGTCCTCCGCGGCTGCACACCCAACATAAAATCAAGCCTTTCAGCCGCTCTGAGTCTTTGTGGGTGCGATTATGTCGCAGCATTGTGCGTCTGCAGGAGGTGAGTGTTGGTGGTAAAGGTTGGCGGCCGCCGAGCGCATTTGTATTCATGAAAACGAGCAGAATGTGCTGATGGGTATTTTCGAGAGCGGAAAAGTGTTGAGATATCGTTTTACTGTGTTTGTGTTCGGCTGTGGATCTGTTGTGCTCTCATTAATGTGTAATACAGACAAATGGCACAGGCGCTGGAGTGTGAGTGTGTACGCAGGTGCACGCACACACACACACACACCCACTCTGCAGTGCATTATATTCAATAGCACGGCTGCGGTCTGTGCACTCTCTGGATGGATGGACCTCCTCCTTCTCTTTGTCCTCTCTGCAGGAACCAGTGATGGTGGAAGAAGCGACCCCGTTTGTCCCTTCGCTTCCCTCTGAGGTTGTAAATGTGGCGTGATCCAGATCTTTAGAGACCTCACGAACAGTTTTGCAGTTTGATGCAGTTTGCAGAAAACATCTGTTGCTCTTTCTGCCACAGCTGAGACCAAACATCTTGATTTGTTTCATGAAAACGTCTCGTTTGACCTCGAACCTCATCTGAGAACCAGTTTATTAGTGAATTTGCTTCTTTTATCGCTGCTGCCATGTTTTTCTGATGTCGGGCTCTGTGCTGCTGCAACTGTCATTTCCTGTTTTATTTTGTTGGGTTTGTGTCTCTGTCTTCCTGCTTCCTGTTTCCTCCTGTAGCGTTCTCACCTGCGTCTCCTGTTTGTGTTATCATGGCAGAGTGGAGGAGTCTCCGTTACTCAGATTAACACGGCCGCAGCGCTGTTTGTCTGTAAAATGATCATTTTTAATACAACAAAATGAAAAAAACCTCTTTTTTTGACTAAAATTAAACTGAATTCTGCACAAATTTTCTCTCATTTCTTCCATTTTGCTCCCAGACTCGTGGAAAAAGCTGAAAACATGTTTGCAAAGACGCTGGAGACTGATCAGGAATCAGTAAAGATAAGCAGAGTCGATAACATCGGTATCAGTAAAACAGTATCGCTTCCTGTCCCTAATTAGTGCTGTTGCTATGGTTACCTGCAGGCGCATGTGTGTGCAGCTACCACAGGTCATCAGCCATTAAACAGTTGATTGGTGTGTTTGAGGCGACGTGACGTCTGATATTCAAACCCGATCATGAGCGTGTGTGTGTTGTCGTGTGGTCCGCGGCCGGCTCTCGTACAGTCACAAACACACACACACACACACACACACTCACACACACACACACACTCCCTCTGCCCTGCGTTTCACCCCCACTCTGGGCTCGCCCCGATGGCTCTCACTCCGGTTGGCTGTGACACTTTGTTCTAGTTCTCGCAGTTGTTGGCCAATAAAAAACGGAGTGAGGCATGATGGGAGTTCACCGAATAAGGTGAGTTCAGCCAAAGGCAAAAGCCTGAGGCAGGAATAAACTGGATCGCTGCAGCACGGAAACACTCAGTCACAGCACATGCAGCACATGCAGAAATTCAAATGTATGGGCGGCTGCTGCATGCATTCATACATACATGTGAACAGCGACGCGTGACACACACCTCATGCATGCAGGGACACACATCGACAGTCAGAGGTCGGTGTGACAGGCGGAGTTACGCTGTAGGATATCAGGAACTGTTTCACTGTCTCTATGGATTTTAATGCACTTTTCTGGACGTTTAAGGTCTTTTTAGGATTTTAAGTTAAATAGTTTTTTGTTAAATCCTCAAACAGCTGGTCCTTGGTGTCAGCGCTGCAAAGGTAGCGTGGGCTCTCAGCTTGTGTGACATACAGAACAGTCCAACTGGTGCCTTAACGATGGGACGGTGGCATCCATCGATGTCTGACTGTTTAGTCTGGTTGCGGTCGTCCGGCTCTCTGAAACCAGACAACGAAAAGAGCTCCTGGGTTTGATGAACTCTCTCTGCAGAGCTCAGGGAGCTCTGAGTTTCACAGTAAAATGAATAGAAACCACAATGTTAGAGTTCAGACTGGTTAAAGCAGATCAACTAAAAGACTGGAAGTTGAATTTAAAGTAAGAGATTCTATGTTTATCACTTGTTTACACATTATTATACTGTCCTACATTTTAACATTATAACTATCATGGTATAAGATTAGATGTTTTGGGTATTTTAACATCATGATGTGGGATGAATCTTGTATTTTCCTGGTTTTAAAGGCAGCAGCCTCAGAGTTTGAGACCTGCAGTTTTGTCACGATATCAAGTTATTTGTTAAAACACTGTGACGTTTGATTGCGTCCACATGGCCGAGCCCCGGTGTGTCTGACGTCCTGACCGTTTAACTTGGACTGATGTGTGCGGTTTCTCTCCGCCACGAGCCGCGAACGAAGACCAACATCATGCGTGATTTCCAAACAAACACAAGCATTAACGTGTGTTCAGTGCAAATGAAACCTCATACGGGGGGAAAGGAGTCGCGCTGTCGGCGCAGCAGACGGGTCTGATGTGTATTTAAGATGTATATGGAGTTAGAGGCATGTTAGAGGCATGTTAGCGCAGCAGCAAAGCAAGACAAATGACTTGCTTTTGTTCGTGTGAGACGTCATCGATAGCGTTTAGCTCGTGTCTCGTTGTTTCATGAATGTAAATCAGTGTTTTTTACCATCACTGACTTCTTCAAGTTCAATTTCCAGACAAAGACGAAGGCGTCGCGCGAGTGTATGCATATATGCTAATGTATGCGCATGTGTGTGTGTGTGCATGCGTACAGTTCGCCTGCGTGCGTGGCCCCGGTAGCCCTGGTTGTCTGTCAGGGCCCCTGGGGAGCAGAGAGGCGGGTTTCCCTCGGAGCAGGAGGCTGTCATGGGAGATTGGTCAGGAGGAGATGGAGGATCAAGGTTTCACTGGGCTTTTTATGGAAGCTTAGCCGCTAATATCACGGCTGCAGAGGGTCGCTCCTGCACGCTGTTTAACATTCAGCGCATGTGAGGGCGCAGAGGCCGTCTCATTGTGTTGGAGCGGCTGAAGTTTCAGGTACAGTCTGCACGAAAAACAACAGTAAATCATCAGAAATGTGAATTATGGATCCCCGACAGCAAACTGAGGACCTGCAGAGCATCCAGGTACTTCATGGGTCTGCATGGGTCTGCATGGGTCAGCACAGGTCAATGATTCGAGTCATCAGCCGAGTCGATTTGCATTTCGTCAAGTTAAATCGATGCCTTTGGTTCTTGCAGCTGCGTCATTGTTCCAGAGGTCCTAACCTGTTCTTTTCATTATTTTATGCTCTTGTTTACTCGACGTTGCCTCCTCCGGCCCCTCTCTGCTCCTGCCTGGACTGCCTGTGTGTCGGACGTCACCTCCGCCTGCCTCATCAGCGCAGTAAGCTGTTTCGTTAATTGAAATCACTGAACTGCACCCGCTCTGCCTCCCGAGCAGCTCCCGCCCTTTGTTTCCTGTTGGCTGTTTGCACAAGTCGCAGCACCCTGAGCAGTGCAGGTGCAACAGCAGCTAAACAAGCTGCAAATGAAAACAAACCACCAGGCTGACTGTGATGCAAGCAGAGGCTCCTGATGTTGGACTGAAATGAGCAGGTGCAAATGATAAATCTTCATACTGAGCATCCAAATTCACGCTGATTAACAACAGTTTGCTTCGTGGCTCATCACTGCACCAAAATAAGAGCACGCTGCTGCAGAAACACATCATGCAACACGTGCAAAGCAGGATGGATGATTCATAGTTGGCTTTGTTTCTTCCTTTAAAGTACAAAATAAATGTGAATAATGTGCTAACTGCTTCGTAAACGTGGTGTTTAGGGCTGCATCTGCTGTGGACACATGGAGCTCAGTGAAGACTGAACAGAACAAAGAAACAAAGAAGAAGAGGAGCAGCAGGCGAGTAGGAGACGCAGCAACCTGAGGTGGAGGAAGATGAAGAGGAGGAAGCGAATTATATGAGCAGCAGTGGAGGAGATTGTCATTTCAAGCCTTCACATTGGTAACAGGATACGGCCGTCACGCTCCGGCAGCCTGCGGGTCACCTCATCTCTCTCTCCGCCTGTCTCTCTGGCTCATATCCAGACCTGCAGTTAATTTTGAGTCTGTGGCAGAACAGGAGAAGAAGACAGATCCCTGTGCAGGAACGTTACCTGTGGGCCTCACTGCGGGACCCTGTGAGCTCATGTTTGGGTTTAACTCTGCAGAGACAGGCGATTAATGTATATCTGCTGCTGTGTGAGTCAGAGTCAGTGTGTGGTGATGTGTTGCTGTGACTCCAGAGTCTCTGCAGAGCATTGAAGCTGAGTCTCTGCTTTAATACAGTGATGTGTTGCTGTGACTCCAGAGTCTCTGCAGAGCATTGAAGCTGAGTCTCAGCTTTAATACAGTGCTGTGTTGCAGAACTGTGTGAGCCCACCTGTTCTGATTATTTAAGTTTTATTCATCAAATTTCAAGACTCTCAGACAAAGAAACAAACATGAATCAAGTTTCAGCCAGATATATTTCAGTTTCGTTGGGTTCATATTAAAAACAGAAGCCTTCATCACCTTTAATGATCTGATCCCAGCGTCAGGTTTGTGACCCCTGCGTGCAGCGGCCGTCCGGTCAGGGCTGGAGTCAGCTGCCCCCTGGTGGCCCTGCGTGTTACTGCAGGAGGGAACGCCGCCTGCTGCAGCTCTGCTCCCGCCCGGCGGAGAGGGAAGAGGGGGGAAGGATCAGAGACTTTGAATCTCTGCACAGAGACTCCGGATAAAGATCAAACTTACTTATAATCTCATGTGAACATCAAAAATAAATGAATTTCCCCTTTCATACTCCGTGTTAAAGTGTTTGACCTAAATGCGATGCATTATGCATCAAGAGAATATCCTAATATATGACTTATCTGCAGCCCATAGGCTCCATATGTCTCTGTGTAATATAGGCATCACGATCTATAACTCTGCTTTCTCCATGTTCAGGTTTTTATGCATGTGTGTGTGCATGTGTGTGTGAGTGTGTGTGTGCGTGTGAGTGTTATCAGTTTAAATTGAAAACAACAGTGGTCCAGGGTCTACTTCATAATGCCAACACTGATCAATAAATCATTTTCAAGCATTGCCGATCGGAGACCACAGCTGTCTGTGGGGGAAACACAGATGTGCGTGTGTTTGTGTGCGTGTGTGTGTGCATGTGTGTGTGTGCGTGCGTGCGTGTGTGCGTGCATGTGTGTGTGTGCATGTGTGTGCGTGCATGTGTGTGTGTGTGCGCGTGTGTGTGTGCGTGCATGCATGTGTGCGTGCGTGCATGTGTGTTTGTGTGCGTGTGTGTGTGTGCATGTGTGTGCGTGCATGCATGTGTGTGTGCGTGCATGTGTGTGTGTGTGTGCGCGTGCGTGCGTGCGTGCGTGCGTGCGTGCGTGTGCGTGCATGCATGTGTGTGTGCGTGCGTGTGCGTGTGTGTGTGCCGTGCAGTGTGTGCTCTTTGCAGTACAGAGCAGTGGAGCTCGGCTTTGTTTCCCCCTCTTTGTCTCTGTCACTCTGTGTATGTACAGTATTTACTGTGTGTTTATGCGAGTGTCTCTGTTTATCTGGCTCGCACAGTGCGTGTGTGTTGCCTGCAGTGTATTTGTGCGCGTGTGTGTCTGTGTGTGTGTTGACATGTTGGTGCCTTTGTGTGCAGCTCCATACGTCCTCTATAGGAGCTGGTAGGAGGCTGATCTGCTGCAGAGCGACTGCTCAGCTTGATTGTTCCTCCTCTTCTCCTCCTCTGTTGTCCTCCTCTCCATCGTCTCCTTTACTTTTCCTCCTTTGTCGTCTTTCTCTTCCCGCTCTTCTCTCCTCTTTCACCGTCCTCCTCTCTCCATCCTTTTGTCCTCTGTCCTACTGTCTCTCCTTTTCTCTTTTATCTCTTCATCCCTCTCTTTTGTCTCATCTCAGCAGTCTCTTTTGTCTCTTTTGTCCTCTTTTCCCTCCTATCTCCTCCTCTCCTTGTCTCCTTTAATCTATTGTCCCTCCTCACATCTTCTTTTCTCTTCCTCGTCCTCTCCTGTCTTTGTTCTCCTCTTCTCATTGGTTTTGTGCTCTTATCTCCTTTTGTCCTGCTCTTCTTCTTTTGTCTTCATCTCGCTCTCGTCTCTCTTTTGTCCTCCTCCTCCTCTGTTTGTCCTTTGTCTTCTCTCTTCCTCCCTTCAGTTGTCGTCCTCTCGCTCCCCTTCTCTCTCCTCTGGGTGAGATATTGCCTCTGTGATGCGTTGTGACAGTGACGTTAATGGAAGCACTGTACATTTAACGACCTATATCTCCGGAAATTCCTCTGCCGCCTCTCATTGCTCACACACACACACACACAAACACACACACACACACACACACACGCACGTGAAACAATACAAAACACAATCAGTGCAGCAGATACAGGTCTGCACACCTGTAAACGCTGCAGATAGGTGTGTTTTTCCTGGATTAATAAGATTATTGGATCATGTGTTTATGTGAGTGTGTGTGTGTGTGTGTGTGTGTGAGTGTGTGTGTGTTTGTGAGCATCAAAGGATACGTGTCATTTAACTCAGCATCACTGGCACTCGGCTCTGTGTGTGTGTGTGTGTGTGTTGTGATATGACACAGCTGTCAACAGCACAACAAAAGAGCGAGAGAGTCGCTGATCCAGGGAGTCACGGTGAGAACGAGCAAGTGAGCAGAAGAGAGTGAAACCGAGCAGCGGGAAAAGGATGAAGGAAGGAAGGAAGGAAGGAAGCAAATGAAGCAGCATGAAACAAAGGAAAATACATGAACGCGTTATCAACGGTCACTGGGTGAGATGCTGTTAGTGCCATGATGTGCAAGGCTCAACATTAAAATAGAAGAGTTTAAACAAAAAGAGCGAAGCTGGTGTCAAAAATGCAAATAAAGTGCTTTTGGATTTCAATTCCTCCCTGACATCTGCTAAATTTCCTAAATAACTAAAACTAAATATTTATAAAACATAATATTTAAAGTTGAGATAAAATGAAAAAATGCCTTCTTTAATCCTCCAAGATCACATTCGGGTCATACTGTGCACGTTTACCATTAAATGCCAAAGAAAATACACATTAGATCCATTTACCAATCACATGCTGCCATCCAGCTACCAATCAGTGTCCAGCTGTTAGCATCAGAGCTAAGCTGCATCAGTTAGCTAGCTAGCAGCAGCATGCTATGTGGGTGTGTCTTCAGGTGTTGGTCTCCTCAAACCCTGTTGAGGTGGAGAACACCTGAACCTTGAGGCTCATCATCCAACTCTGAATCACTGGAGCTCTCCATGTTTGTTCTGACCCCGCCCACTTTTCAAACGGGCCAATCAGATTGTGATGTCCCACCTCCAGATCCTGTTTTCAGTTTCAGTCTGAAACTTTTAGACATATTAACTTAAACATTTTCACTAGATAATCAATTAAGTAGCTTAATCAATAAACCGACAAATACTGTTGGAGCTCTATGTTAGACACTTCTGGAAAAGATAAATTGATAAAGTCACAGATTAAATAATTAATTCATTTGCAACCACAGTTTTGTTAGCATGAAGATTACCACGCCTCCTATCAAAGTAACCAGTAGGTCTCTGGGTTTTAAAGGTTGGCTGCACAAAACAAGGACTTTTATATCACATTGGGCTTCGGGGAACTGTGATGAACCATTTTTTCTGTTTATAGAACAAATTATTATGAAAAACTGTGAGATTTAATCTGAAATATAGTGAAATTGACAGAAGCGTAGCTCAAAATCAACTGGAACTAGTGAATTAAATCTGTGTTTTCAGACAAAGAGAGCATCACTATGTGACTCTGTCATTGCTGTGGAATATAAAACAATGCAAATATCAGATCAGATAAGTTTATGAGTCAGCTCACATCCACTTTCATTTTATTCAGAGCAGTATTTCAATATCTTCTTAACTCAGGATTCCCTGTGTTTCCCCATATGCAGACGATGTCCCGTTCTATCTTTGCTTCTTCTTTATCAAACTTGTGTCTGTGCAGCACACACGAAACCTGGAAAACTATGTTTTTGCATGAAATACTGCAAAAAACCCTATTTGCATGTTTTTTATACCAGCAACTTGCATGTTGATACTGACATTTGACCAGTATGACCAATAAACACTGGCGACCAAGGACTTTACTTTTCCCGTCAGTTGTTGGAAGTCCTTATTTTTAAGGAATAAGAACCTATTTGTTGTTTTGTTGTTTTCACGGCTGGAGGCACTAATATGGCGGCCACACTGTGTCCTTGACTGCACATGCTGGAAATCACGACTTCCACCTCGCCATCACCTCGACTCTGCCGTCAGAATGCAGCATGAGCGGAGCAATTTGCATCGTGATTCCTAATTGGAAAACTCTCTCTTTCCTCTGTCTAATTGATTCCCAATAGTGGATGTTATGACAGCTGCTGCTCCGGCTCGTGGGCTGTAATCAAATCCCACATGTTGCTTAACCTTTTCACTTCCACTCCAGCTGATTAGCCGCTGTCAGGCCAATATCTGCAGGTTTTCATTTTCAGTTCAGGAATTACAAATACAGATATTTCTAATTTCTTTCCAGTGCCAACACATGTCTAGGGATATAATATAATAAACGCGTCTAGGGATTATATTATAATAATGTTTTAATTCTGTTTTATATAGAAAACTGTGAAACTACATATATTTTTTAATATTAAAAATATATTTCTGAACAAATTAGTGTGAAAACAGTATTATAAACAATATTTTATACACCTGGTTTCACTAACATATATCTGTTTAATTGTTTTTTATAACATTTTATTTATGGAAACAAAAACTCGAAGCCGTGTGTTTTCAGACAGAAGCTGTTTATGTAAAAATGGACCTGTGGGAATATTTAGAGGATTAATAACAAGATGCAGATGAGTGTGTGTGTGTGTGTGTGTGTGTGTGTGTGTGTGTGTGTGTGTGAGATACCATCAGCTTGTGGCATGTGAAGTTTTGACCCGAGCATGAACTCAGTGCTGACATTTATAAGGTCTTTACCCTGCTGTGTGTGTGTGTGTGCGTGTGTGTGTGTGTGTGTGTGCGTGTGTGTGCACTGGTTATTCAGGCAGCAGGACACACTCCCTGGAGGGCACAGGCATACACTCACACACACACACACACACACACACACACACACACTCCCTGCCTTATCTCTTTAGATGGATGGGTTGCATAAAGCTTGTTGTTGTATTTATGTTTCACTGCATGTGATTTTACACAGCGTTGCTTCACATTAATGATGATTTTCAGACAAAATACTTAATAATATAGTAATAAATAGTAGTAAGATGATTGAATTTGATCATTCAGACCGACTTTTTATAACATTCAAACCGGTTTATTGACTAAAACTTGAATTTATTGTTTAAGTTAATTCAGCGCGTTGGTCGTTCATCATTTCTGAATTAATCGCTGGGGCAGCCCTGGTTGTTGATTTAATGTGAATTTATGATAATAATAAAGTGTCTCTCTGTCTCTCAGGTGTGGAGGCGGAGCTTCTGTCTGAAGCAGCTCCCGTGGTCGTTTGGAGGCTCGTCGAGGCGATCGAGAAACACGGTGAGAGAAACAAACAAACAAACAAACATAAACACAAACACATGAGCGTATTCATAACAGGAACAGCAGGAGTTACAGAACTCATCTGGGGGAAACACAGAGACATACACAGCCCACCAGCTGCTGATCTCAGGCCAGTGTTTGGTCTCTTCACTGACACCACTGAGACAAACACCATCAAGTTTATTGGTTTGGTTAAACAAACGACACACAGCGTGTTGATCGATGAGCTCATGCTAAGCTAAGCTAACAATGTCCTGACCCCGGCTCAGTCTCAGGTGATGTGTTTTATAATTCAGCACAACTGAAACATGAAAAGTGGGATTTAACAGATCAGCTGTGACCCGGAGCCGTTGCAGCACTTTACATCATTCCAAAGCCTAATATCTACACGTGCTCTGTGCGTCTGCCGCAGCCTGAAGGGGAAACGTGTCTTCAGGCCGACGCGCCACACTTTTTCCCGCTGACTCCGTCTCTTCTTCTTCTTCTGCCTCTGTTTTCTCTGCAGGTTTGAACAGCGAGTGTCTGTATCGAAGTCCTCCGGCCTCCGGCGGCCCCGCGGAGCTGCGTCGGGCTCTGGACTCAGGTACACACTCTCTGAGCTGATTCACTGTTGGGCAGAAATGTGAGGATTTCATACGTTCCTCAGTTTCCTTTCATTACAAATTGAACATCTTGCGGTTGAAATGGATGAACAGGCGCCTTAATGATGTCAGGAAACTTCTGATTTCCTCCGTCTGAGCATGTCTTCTGTTGTATTATTCATAATAAACACTCAGCTTGTCGTCAGTCATCCTGTTCGCATGTCAAACAGCAGGTGGGCAGGATCAGCGTCAATGAGTCAGTGGAGTTGCGGGCGGGTCAAGGGAAAGAGGTGAAGACAAAAGGGAGGAGAGGCTGAGCAAACGACGGAGCGAAGCAGACACGCACCTCCATGTACACTCTGCACGCTGATCTGAATAAAAGCCAGAGTCACATTCAGGGAGAGGTCGCGGCGGCTTTCATGCTGCGTCGACCCGCTAGCATTTCACTTTCAGCGAGTCTCAACCGAACGCTGACACGTTAATGGAGATGCAGCGGCGGTGCAAGGTCGGACATTTGATGAATGTGGTTCTCAGCTCTCAAAGCAAGCAGCTTATTAAAGTGCAGCCGCCGTAAATGAGCCGCTTTAGTTGGTAGGAGAAGTTTTTCTTTATTAAAATGCTGCTTTCTCACTTTTCATCATCACTGGTTAAAACATGTTTGAATAAACTTTATTGGAAATCCAAAACAACAGGACCACCCCGCGCCTCTGTGAAGAAAGGCAGATTAATACGTGCAGATTGGACAGAATTAATGCAAATGCACAGCTTAACTTTAATCTGTGCCAGCTGCTGCTGATATGCACATCCTGCACTATGCGCAGAGACAAACAGTCGCTCAGAAGCAAAAGAAGGATTATTACAGTGATGCAGCCTGGGAGAACACAGCTCCCTTAACTTCATATCAGTTTAAAACTTACTATCACTTACTTGTTCCTATGTGTAATGCATGCATTGTGGCTGCAGCTGTCACTTTGCTATCATTTGACCTCTGACATCATCTGACACAGTCTGATCTGTGAATCTTTGCACAGTAACACGCTGCAGAAGCAACAAGTGGCTGGCGAGCAGCGGCTAAGTCTCCTCTCCCGCTCTCCTCCTCAGTATTTAAACCAAGGCAAACTCCCGCTGAGACTGCGCCGGCTCGTATCGAGCTGCTCGGGCTGAACGCGGAGGAGCTCACTCCAGACACACAAAAAAAGAAAAGTTGGCCAAGTTTGAGTTGCTGAAGTTCAGGGCTGGCACCACCAGGGAGTGCTCTGACTCCGTACTTTATTTTGGGAGCGAGGCGGGGAACTCACAAAATCAGAGTCCAGACTGTGCTCAGAGGAGGAGAGGAGGGGAGTGTTGTCACCTCCTGCATGATGCCATGAGCAGAGGAAGGCTCAGCATTTGTTCCCACATCCTGTCACATGCACATGAATCATAAACCTCAGATCTTATTGATCCTGATTCATATTGAATCATTAGTCTCATTTGCTCCGGTGCTTTTCCTGCTGCGACAAATCCTTTGTCCCCGACAAATTGTGATTAAAATTTGACATGCATTGCCTTAATGATTATTTTTCATAATCTGATTTTGATCTGCAGAGTGAGACTTTGTGCAGTTTGTCTTTGAGCCTCTGTGGTGAAATGTTGGACTCTCCTGCACCAAAGTAACTTTACTCTCATTCAAGTGATGAATGGTTGAGGCCGGTTCTCGTGGTGTCTACACCCTCAGTGCTACATGGGCCCCAGGTCTCAGTCTGGCCGGCTGATGCAGCTGCATGTTCGTTTATCCTCAAAGACATAATTTCATGTAGATTATGAGCAGAGTCTGTAACTGCAGCTCATTAGCTGCAGCTGTAACACACAGTGTTTCACCTCCTTTCAAAGAAGAAAACATGAAAACATGAACTTAAACGCTCTTTCACCGTCTGATTGAACTGTGGAAATCACCATCATCACATGGTTTCATCTTAAATACAGCGTCATGTCCACTGCTCTAAAATTAACCTCCATATTGGCTTTTTAATAGAAACTATTCCCCAGAGCAGCTTTAACCTCATAAAAGTTATGTTATGTTGTGTTTGAAACGGTGGAAATCAGGAGCCGGGTTGCATGAAACTGGGAATTTCCCTTTAAATGTGTTATCCTGAAGCTTGTTTTGATCATAAGACCCAAGGACTGGGAAGAGGTGACTTGTTTTGATGGATACGTTTTGCAGCGTGCATCCAGTTTCTGCAGAAAAAGTCAACAAGTCTGCAAAATCCAATACAGTATATTGACCAAGAAGAGTGGATTTAGCATAGAGCAAGACACACACACACACACACAGGCACCTGGTTTCCTTGGGCAGTGGTGGGAGGTCAGTATGGAGCCAAAGAGATGCACATACTCAAAGTAATTGACTGAAAGGAGCTGACATGCAGGCACTCAGAGGAATTTAGCATGCGGTCTTGACGTGCACGCCTGCATATACGTTGAGACAGAAAGGGGGCTGCGTGAGAGGAGTCCTGCGCACATTCTGGTGGAAAACGCAGAGAAATGCGGCCGCTGACGTCCCGCAGTCACACCGGCTTCATCTACACTCAGCCGTCTGATGGGCACGGACAGGTCCTATGGAATATATATGAACAGCAGTAGCTTGTGTGCAGATCTGTGCTGACATGTAGCCGTGCAGTGAACGCACAGCGAGGGGAGGGTTGGTTTGATTGTCGGGAGTGCGTGACGCGTGGGAAAAGCCGAGGAAGGACGGGTCCTCGTTATCGGAGCGTCTGTGTGAGATGAGCGGCCGGTGACAGGAAGGAAAGGAGCAGAGATGAGTTCTTGTGTCTGTGGTTTGACTCAAGTCCTCGTCGAGTGTAAATCAGTTCATTTGAATTGATTCTTTACTGGATGTCATCAGTTTTGCACAGTTAAACCTCAAACGTTCAGTCTCCTCTGACGCTCAGGAGCCAAACGGCCTTTATTCACCCAACACATCAGTTTTAACCCTTTCATTCCTCACTTTATGCTCATTAGTTTAACTGTTTGTTTGTCAGTGATAGCTAACTAATCATCAGGTGCTCTCAGCTGTCCGACTAAATCGAGTTTATTCTCTTAATTTAGCTTTTTTACACGGTTTAATACCTCTAACTGACCAGTGTAGCCGTTTTTCCTCTATTTAAAGCTAATATTTAATCTAAATGAATCGCTTTAATCACTTTATGACTCTATTTAACTGTTTAAGCTGTGCTTTCAGGAGTTTGGATCAATGTTGAGTCGATAATTAAACCTTCAGTCGTTGGTTTTTAGCTTTTTCTCCACAGACTTCCCCGCGTGCCTGTGAGATATGTGTCGCTGAGGTGTGACGACTGACTCACTGAGTGAATATATGGAAACAAATTAGCCGAGCCGCTCCTCAGTCTTTACAAATACCCCACGGCAAACTGCAGAAGTGCCCCCTGGGGTGCAGGTGCCCCCGGTTGGGAGTGACTGGCTCAGATTACTCAGTTTTATGATGCTCTGATGTTTTATCTTTCAGCTCTGCAGCGTGATGATTCAACTGGCGGGGCTGTAATGGATTGCATCACCCTCTGCTGCTTTGCTTTCTGCTTGTTTCCTTTATAATCTGGTGACTTCCTGAACATCACGTTGCATTAACTCTTGTTTGCATTAGAGCAGGACAGGTGGGTCAGCTGTGATCTCCTGCAGCTGACACTGGATGCACAGGTGTGTCTCTGCAGGTGCATTATGAAGATATTATGTTTTACTTTTCCCTAACTCAGACTTTGGATTCATAGCTTCTGGACGAGCACTCAGCTGTCATGACTGTCGCTGCAGCGAGACGAGAGGTTAAAGTTTGAACAGGAGACGTTCACAAAACGAAACAACACAACAATCATCTTTTGTTCAGACGTGGCATGAATTCAGACTCCGGAGTTATTAATGTCTCTGCAGAGCAGGTTCAGCGTGTTGTCGTTATTAGAGCGTGATGCAACATCAGTCACTCTGCAGGAAGACGCTGCTGCAGCTCTGCCTCTCTTTGTTGTGTTTGCGCTGCGTGAGTTACAGAATAGTGTTATGTAACAGGGAGTCGCTGCATCGCACGGTGGCTCTCAGGTTATTCCACAAGCCTCAGATCCTGCTAAATGATCCGTGTGTGTGTGTGTGTGTGTGTGTTTTACTCGTCTGTGTTGTTTTGTTGCATGTGAACCGTGTGTGTGTGTGTGTGTGTGTGTGTGTGTGCGTAAGAGAGAACGAGTCACACAGGCTCAGAAAGCTTTCTAGAACATTACCTCATCTAGTTGACCTCCGATTGGTACACGGCCCAGACGTTGCCATGGTGATAGCTAGCCTTTTTTAGCCGGTTGGTTCTGCCGTGCCCACACATCGCTCAGTGTGTTGGCCCAGTAACTCTGAGTGTGTGTGTGTGGTTGTACTTGTATCTTTGTGAGGACCAGACCGGGTCTTAAACCTCCGGTGTGACGACATCTGCGGCACGCGAAGACAGTGTGGACGCCGAGGACGAGCGTGGACGTGACAGGGGAAGACATGTTTGGACATTTTTGAGAAGTTAGGTCGTTTTGAAAGATGAAAACATTTTGGAAACGTTAAACACGTTTCTCTGACAGTGAGGTCTGTGAAAGGCGTGAGAGCCAAAGTGAAAGTGAAGGTATTTCAAAAGCAACGAGGACGATTTGTTAGGAAACTGGGATATTTGGGATAAAAATAGCTTTTTCTGGGAAGAGACAGCGAGTTTTTTACAGTGAGGTTGTGTTTTGTGGAGGTGAGACGAGCAGGAAGTGAGGTCTCTCCTTCAAACGGCTGCTCGAGGGTTAAAACGTGGTGTTTTAAGGGCGTGTAGGTTCAGGGTCAGCGGGTTCAGCAATACATTACACCAGAGAGGGTCCTCATAAGTATGGAAACA
The DNA here is from genome assembly GCA_008933995.1 of Datnioides undecimradiatus. NCBI lineage: Eukaryota > Metazoa > Chordata > Actinopteri > Lobotiformes > Datnioididae > Datnioides > Datnioides undecimradiatus. The sequence goes on from WARS01000029.1 coordinate 24,083,749, forward strand.
CACTACCACAGTGAGCACAGACTGTGTGTGTGTGTGTGTGTGTGTGTGTGTGTGTGTGTGTGTTGATGAATAAATGGACATATGGGCATTCTCATCACTGCTGGGTTTGTGTGTATTTGTGTCAGTGTCTTGTCTCTTTGTGTGTGTGTGTGTGTGTGTGTGTGTGTGTGTACACTGACCCACTTAGAACGTGTATGTTGATCACATGGATGTAACAACACACACATGCGCGCACACACACACACCATGTGCCAACTTGTCAGGCACAGAGTGGGCAGTCTCTGTTTTGGAAACGATGACTCATGTTGGCTCAGACTGCAGCAGAATACACTTGAACACACACACACACACACACACACACACACACAGGCACACACACAACACATAGATTCACACACACACACGGACGTACGAACGCGCCGCAGCTCACCCACACATGCAAACAATCAATAATCATGTGTGTGTGTCATGATTCCTCCAACTTTAAGCCCTCTCTCACCTCCCTCTCGTTCGCTCCCTCCTCTCTCCCGTCCTCCCGGCCAATCGGCTAACTGCTCGCCGCTAACAACCCATCAACCAATCTGCAGCCGCGGAGCCATTAAACAATCTTTTATTTCACTGCTCCTCCTTTATGTACTCTTCAATCTCGCCCTCTCGTGTCCCTCCTCGTCTTCTGTCTTTTTTTTATTCACTCATTCATCACCGACCCTTTTCCTCCCCTCGCTGCCTCGCTGACAGGAGCCGCTGACTTCAGCAAAACACAAATTAAAAGAGCTCCATCTCTCCATCTCTCCATCCCTCTCCTCCGTCTCCATCCCTCCATCCTCTCTGTCCGTCCGTCCTGTCGTCCGTCGGTCCCAGCTCTGCTATTGGTCGGAGGTGATGTCATCATATTCCTCTGGCGCCCGTCAATAACCTATTAGAAGCCGGTGTTTTTACAGTCAGCTGGGGAGCGAAGAAGTGCAGCCACACACACACACACACGTGCTCTTGCACTAACACACGGATGCACAATGGACGTGAGGTGGGAACATAAAAGCTTCAGGCTGCAGAGGAGTGTCTGTGTGTCTTCATCCAACTATTGATGGATGTCTCTTCCTCGTCACATTCACAGACTTCCAGGCTGTGGAAGTCTTTTCCTTTTACTCCCGTTCTCGCAGTTTCGTTCTCGGCTCAGGAAAGAAAATAAGATGTCGAGCTGCGCGTGCACTTGTGTGTGTGTGCGTGCATGTGTGTGCGTTGCTGATCTGACAGTAGAGTTGAGCTATGGCTGCAGATAAGTGTCTCTATGAACTGCGTGTTTCATGCAAATGCAGGAGGAAGTTGATTCAGTGAGAGCTGCAGTAGGAGTGTGGAGGTCAGGGCTGATCTTCAGGATGTCACAGTCAGCTGTGACAGGTGCTGCAGTACAGCCCGTCACTCTGTAATCGACCTCATTAACGTTATTGTTTTGCAGAATCTTTTAATCCTGACTGTGTGGTTTGGATTCATGGCTGGATGCAGGTTTGACAGTTGCTCCTACTTTACTGCTGATATTCACTGTATTTTAACCGTTTCTGTGCCACAAACAAGCGCCTCAGACATAATTTACACAGATGTTTGAGATGTTTTAATGCATCTTTCACCCGAGTGTCTCCAGAAAAGTAAACCTGACACTACAAAGCTTCACAGCTGATTATTAGACCATGACAGCGGTCTTCACAACTCTGCAGAGCAGAGCTGTTTTCACAGTGAATTCAGATTATAAATCAGTCCCCTCTGACTGTCGGCTGCAGCAGGTTGCTGGGTGATGCTGCAGAGTTGCAGAGTCGTGATGTGGAGCGGTTTCTGTTGCACTCATCCAAAATGCAGTTATCGTTAAATTGTGATAAACACACAAACCGATCTTTGCACCGACTCAACACAAACATGTCTGTGGAGGCAGACGCTGCATCAGAAAACCATCTTCATCGCCTAATTCACAAATGCTCATCGCTCCCACAGCAAACCCTCCTCCTCCTCCTCCTCCTCCTCCCTGAACACTGAGCAGGCTCTCAGCATCCCGCTCAATGATGTCATCCCTCACACAGCGCCGGCGTGTCGTCTGACTAACACACAACCGGACACGCTGTCTGCAGATACTGTGTCTGGATGCGTTGGCTGTATGTAACCTGCACCTATACGCTGCCCGTCTCTTTCTTCTCCTCTCTCCATCATCTCTGTGTGTCGTCTTCCTGTCTCTGATTCTTATCTCTGCCATATGTTGCCCTGTAACGTGAACGACTGAAGCGATACCTGTGGCTTCGCCGTCTGTTCGAAACGCACACACACGGCTCAGCGTTTGACATCTTTTGTTCTCTTTGCCTCCATCTCCGCACATGCGAGCTAACGTATAATTCACTCTTATGTAGCCTTAGTTTATTGAGTCTCAGTCTGAACCCAGTGGCACAGTGCGTCCCTGACACGGGGCTTGTGCTTTGTTTTCGCCTTACAGGTGGAAGGATGGTCCATTATACACATTCAGACTCCTCGGCTTGAATCAGTGAACAGACTCATTATTCACGAGCCGGTTCTACTTCACCATCATTTCATCCATGTTTACACACTTTACTGTTAGCTTTTATATGACAGTCTGCACCAAAGACGCAGTGGTTCCCTGTGCTGGAGGATGTGCATCACTGAAACAGAAATAGAAGTGATTTGAGTTCATCAGAGGAATGAAGACAGTGTTTATGGTTATTAATGATATGATATATCATTCATTTGTTGTAGATTGTGGATGATTTGAGTTGTCACAAACTGTGCTGAACTTAAATTAACCGTACCTGTCAGAGTAGTGACCCTGTGCAGAGTAGTGACCTTGTGCAGTGATGCTCTGCTCCCAGAGCTCCTGCCACGCTTGAATCTCTCCCTGGAAGTCCTGCTCTGTGAGCTTGTAAAGCTCCGTCTGGACCTCCTCCATACAGAGCACTGAACACCTGACTCCCTCCCTCAGAACTGTGCATTCACAGTCTGACCCTGCAGGATTACACCCCTGTGAATGCTGGAGAAGACAACCAGCGCGCTCTTGTTCGTGCTCCTGACGTTGCACAGCGTCGTCTGGGCTGTGGTTTGTGATGCTGCTGCACATGAGGCTCTGCTCATGTTTGACGTCAGTGATGAAAGTGACCCAATGAGCGCTGCAGCTGCCCCGAACGCAGGGTATGGACTCAGAACAGCTACTGCAGGACCTGCTGCAGGCTTGTTACCATGACGCGCTGCATTCAGGAACAATGATTCAGGTGGATTTGACCAAAGTCTCACAGTGCTGTGGACTGACAAAGGCTTCACAGAGATCAGACCGGTGCACTCGTCATGCAGTATGCAGCGGCGAGATGAAAAATGAAAAGGTGTTGTGATGGATGCGCCGTTTTCTGTCTGCGAGACTGACGAACGAGTGCCGGATCTGAGCGAGGACGCCGCACAGAGCCTGATTTCAGCTTTAATGCCAATTCTCTCTGAGTGATTATTAAATTTTGGCCTTTGGATGAACTTTTCTGCACAGTCTGTGTCACTCCTTTCTCTTCTCTTTGTTTCGTCTGCCAGTTTGAGTTTCCTCTCTCGCTCTCTCTCTCTCTCTGCCTCGATGTCCTTCCTCCTGTTGCATCTCTCTGAGTCCGTGTTGTGATATCAGTCTGTGTGTGTGTGTGTGTGTGTGTGTGTGTGTGTGTGTGTGTGTGTGTGCGTGTGCATGTGCATGTGCATGTGCAGAATGCCAAGGACAGATGGGTAGACGGAGAGGTGAGCGGGTTCACTTGCACAAATATGCACACACTAACACACACACGCGCGCACACACACACGTACGTACACACACACGTACACACACACACACGCTAACCAACTCCTGCACAGCAGCAGCAGCGATGGGAAATATTTGACTGTGTTCAGTAAAGAAACAGAATAAGTTCAGAGGGTTCAGACTGAGAGTATCATCCTGCAAACACACACACACACACACACACACACACACACTGAACCCTGTACACTTCACTCTGTGGTCAGGGAGGAATGAATGTTTTCTATTTTCCTCTTTCCCATCTTTTCTCCCTTTTTCCTCGCTGAGTCCATCCTCATCCTGCTCGGTTCTGTCGGTCTGTCGCCCGGACGCTGCTCAGACGTGAATCATAAAAACATCCCTGAATGACCCCAAAGACTCACACACACACACACACACACACACACACACACAGAGCTGCTCAGACCCAAACTCTATTTATTTATTTATTTATTTAATGTCTGCTCATCTCCATCCAGCCGGTGAGGGGCTGGAGCTGGATTCTGATCTTTTATTGATACCTGATCGATGATTTGATGTTTACCTCTTCAGTTTGGTACCTGGCAGAAGCCGGGAGAGCGGGGCGCTGCTGTTTGTGATGACAGATACACATTCAGGTTGAGTTTAATGCAAACACAGGCACAGGAACACAAGGCTAATCAGACTTATGCTGTTATTTCGGTTAAAAGCTGTGCAGCCGCAGCAGAATACATAAATAATAATGTTCTCATTGCGAAACACACAGATTGTGATTTGTGATGCTAATCAACGAGCTAATGCAGCTGTTTTGCTAGCCAGTAACATGCTAGCACCAGCTAGCAAAAGTAGCATCCAGAGCTAGCAGCTGGCTAACCAGAGGTGTGTCAGTTGGTCAGTAGCTTAAATGCATGTATACGCGCACCCGCGCATGCATTCAGCTAATGAATCTGCTGATTTCAGCGTGTAATTTAAAAGCTCATGTGACCAGAGTTTAAGTCGAGATGCTACAAATGTCTTTTCATCGTCCGATCATCAAAGGGAAGGTCATTTTAGAAAATCTTCCTCGAGTCACACAAGAAGATAAACGCCAGTGTGTCCTACAGAGACAGATCTACAGGGTGTTGCACCGAGCTTAGCGCTGGGAAAAATGTACTTTTCAATTAATGCATGAAAAGAAATTCTCAGCAGGACGAGCTTATGACGTACGTTTAAAGTGCCCAGTAAAAGCTGTAGTTAAAGACAAATACACATAAAGGCTCTCAAACATGGCTGCATTTACATAAACACACATAAACCCAAAGCATCTGCAGCTCTGTTATGACGTGTTCTAAAGTTTTAAAGCAGGAACGTTTCATCGCTGTGGCTTTAATGGTGTCTTTTCCTCAGTGATGCTGCAGAGCTGTGATGTCTATCAGTAGAAAATCACACTTCAGCCTCTGAACTTGAAGTTAGCACATTGGCATTGTAATGTACAGAAAGAAGGCTTAAACAACAGTATGTGATGTACATTTGTGCAGATATCATCCTGCACAGAGCGTTTTCCTTTAATTATCGCTGCGACTGCAGATAATCATCTCACACTTCTGACGTCTCGTCCTCACATGCTGCGCAGAGACTGGCCTCAGACAGAATCGCAGCTTTGTGTCTCTGGAAGAAGCGGTGAGGAATAAAGTCTGATTCAAATTTAAAGCAGGTTCAGGAGAAGTTCACCCCCACAGGCGGTTTCAGCTCGATCAGGCCGGGCCTGGATTAAACCGTTCAGAGGCAGAAACCAGCTGTTCCTGCAGGTACAGAGCTCACATCCCGCCGTAACTGACAGCTTATTGCTTCTAATAATCAGTTTTTCTAATTAATAACAGCTCATTTGGATTTTTTCTTCATTTGGACTCAACTTTTCTAATAAATCCACATTTCTCCACATGTGAATTTAGTCTTAGCCTTTAGCCAATCAGTGAAACGCAGCCTCGCCACACGGTCCAGTCAGTGGTGGCAGATGTTTGTTGTTGTTTATTTAATCAGACGGTCTCATTCAGATTAAGATCTGCTCTCCAGGAGACTCCAGAGCAGGAAACCTTCACATGATCGCCTTCATAAAGCAGAAATGATCATTCAGTAAAGAGGACATTAATAAAAACAGTCACAAGAACCTCAGATAAACATCCAAATAAACATGTCATATGTCCTGTAATCACTGCAGAGCTCCGCTTCATTTATACAGCACTTATACAGCACAAGTGCATGGACAGCAGGGGAAATACCTGAATACCTGAAACTCTGCACAGTGTGCTTTACTGGAGTCAGCGTGCTTTAAGACTGTTTGCACTGTGGCTTTAGGTGTGTGTGTGTGTGTGTGTGTGTGTGTGTGTGTGTGTGTGTGTGTGCGTGCGCGCGTGTGTGTGTGCGCGTGTGCGTGCGTCATGCTCAGCTGATCTTAGGTTTGTGGTGATGCCTTAAAACACATGAGCTCATCACAATGAGTTTTCCACTGGTGTCAGACGGTAGATAAGTGTGTGTGTGTGTGTGTGTGTGTGTGTGTGTGTGTGTGTGTGTGTGTGTGTGTGTGAGCCTATGCTGAACTTGAACGCAGATAAACCAGAGTCACACGATCAAAAACCCTCTGACTGTCTCCCTCCATCTTCCTTTAACTTGAACATTTCATGACCTCCCACACGCACACACACACGCACACACACACGCACACACACACAGATCTTATCGGGGTGTCAGGAACGTATAAACCCTCCTGTTTGTCTTCATGAATCAGCAAACACGTGACCCGTCTGTGTGCAGGTTTCGCATTGATCCATGCAGAATACATTGTTCCCCCTTACTTCCAAAATAATACACGTTACCATAGCAACACATTCCCAACTCGTCACATATGGACATATAAACACTGTTTGACAACAGGCATGAAGTCCAGTAGACTTTCAGTGAGCTCCCGTTTTAAATTGAATCAGTTTGAATTTCACTTGAACTAAAATGAATAAGTTGTGCAGATGCAGGATCGCAGGTGATCGACCCGCTCACCTGTGCTGATCGACCCGCTCACCTGTGTTGATCGACCCGCTCACCTGTGTTGATCGACCCGCTCACCTGTGTTGATCTCAGTGTGTTCGCTCCCATCATTAATCCATCAGCATCTAACAGTAATCCACCTTAAGCTGCTTGTGCAAACGATGACTGAATGACCAGATGAGAAGAACAGTTAAAGTAAGACAGTTTATTCACTGTTAACATGTTTGTGAGCTTTAATTTCAGATTTAATCTCCTGTGAGGGCGGGGTTCAGCATGGTTCACTGTGACTGCTGACTAAGTTTGACCTTACTCATTCAGATCAACCCCAAGAGGTTCACACTAACAAATCCTGATACAATAACAGCATTACAGAGATATATTCCTCTGCTTCGTGCAAACATCATTATTGCAGTTTGTGAAAGGCTCCTCTGTCTGTCTCAGCTGCATTGTGTCTGGTAGTTGTCTCTTTGAGTGAATACAGAAGCCCGCTGCTGTGAATGCATCACAGGTATCAGGTGTGAGCTTGTTTCCAGCTCCTCTCTCTTCTGCACCTTCTTTGTCTGACAGCTAGCCTCTCACAGCCTCCCTGCTTCAATTTAAACCCTGCTCTGGGATCAGTCCACTGGATCGCAGTCCTGCGCTGAATCTGAGAGAGCAGATGATCGCTCTGTGTGTGTGTGTGTGTGTGTGTGTGTGTGTGTGTGTGTGCGCACTGGAAAGCTGCACACACACACACACACACACACACACACAGAATGAGCACAGAGATGAGCACAGCAGTTTTGTGTGCTACATTAGTGCAGCTTTATCTGATTAAGCCACACTGCCGTCATTGTGTGCAAACAGCGGACTGATTTTTGTCCTTCAGAGTTCCCGTGGCTCAGGTTCAAGTTCAGTCAGAGTGCGTCTTTCCTCCGTGTCAGCTCTGGGTGTTACGGCCTTGAGAGAGAGAGACGGGGGTCCTTCACTGGGTCACCGAGCCTCTTTTTACGTCTATGGTACGGCCTCTGCGGATCCACTGTACCTGTACTTTCTGATTCCAGATAAGTGAGACACACTCAGTGCTGCGTCGTAAAGCGCCATCGCTGCCCTGACCTCAACGGGGGGGGGGGGGCTCTGTTCCTGGAGAACTCAGAGCGGCAGACAGCACTCAGCCTGTCTGTGATTGGACAACCTTGGCCGACTTAAATTAAGCTGTTTCAGCAGGAAATGGCTCGGGCACGTCTGGGACTGACATGAGGATGAAGATGATGTGGGATGGAAGCCGAAACGATTCCTGTGCAAGCGTTCACACGATGTTTACAGTGTTTACGGTTTGTAAATAACTGCATCCATTAGGGTTACAGTCAGTAACAGTCAGTTATCACGATGTGACATCTGTGTCATGTGTCATGTTGGATAAATCACTAACAGCCTGATTTATCAGTGGTTAATTAAACCTAATTATGACTCTGATGTGGATGAGAAGGTTAGCCACTGTTAGCATGCTAACATGTGTGTCAAGGCTGTTTTTGCAGCTGCTTTAGCATCATGTAAACCATTTCAGGCTAAATACATGTATAATATAATGTTTTCTTAGCAGACAGTCATGATGTGCAGCACCTTGTGTGCATCAGCAGCTGAACTGAGGCTTTACTTAATAAGAAGTGATGTGGAGTAAGAAACTCGAATGCATTGTTCGTCACCGTCGGCCATTATATTCACCTGATCACCTGAATGCTGCACGTGTGCCGTCACCTGCAGGGTTAATGAGAAGTTACCTGTTGACCCTCTGAGCATGCTCAGTGCTCGCTAAACCGCAGCGTCTCAGTTTCAACCTCTGCACCTTCATCACGGGCTGAGACTTGTGCTGAGTAACAAGTGATGTAACTAATTACTTTCACGCGAGAGTAATGAGTAGGATAATGCAGTTACTTAATGAGTGATTCGTGTTGTTTGCTGCCAGCTGTCTCCAGTGTTTCACCGATAACAGTTTACTTTCTCATGTTGAATCCAAAAGATTCAAATAAATCTGATAGAAAATCATTTTTTGTTCCGGTGTTGCATGTTTACACCTAAAACCTGGAGGTTAGACAGGTCTTACAATCCGTCAGTGATGATCCGGGAGCCTGATGTTTGACCTGCATGTTAATAACTTTTCACAATATCTTTGATTAATGTCGCTTTTCAGATCTGATTTGTTCTTTCTTATGGTTTGAAATTACTTATATTCCAGGTCTGATTGCGTTCCCAAGAAAAATGAGTTCCCTTGACCTTCAGACAGGAAATACGCTCCATCATCTTTGTGCATCTAATGTTGTCATTATTCATCTAACACTGCATCCAGTCTCATCCCAGCCAATCAGCCATTCCTGCCAAATGGAGCCTGTGTAAGATGCAGCTATCCAATAACTGGACTCCTGCTCTCAGCTATTGACCCAGCTTCAATCCATTCATTCATTCATTCAGTCAGCCAGTCATCCATCCTTTCATTCATCTGCCCATCTGTCTACTGATCCATAGCCAGTGTCAGACAAAGCCTTGATTAGCCGACTGATGGATCAAGTGTGGAGAGGAAATTGGCCGCGTGCGTGCGTGTTTGTGTGTAAGCTCATCGTCTGTGATGCGCGGCAGACAGGAGAGACGTAAGAGCAAAACCAAAAGTTGATGGAGAGAGAGATGATGCTGGAGAAGAGAGACAGAGACGGATTGAAGGCGAAGTGACCGGCTGAAGTTGTTGCTTTCAGCCCTTAATGTGTCGATGCATCACAACCCAGACGTGTCCGCGGAGCGACAATCAATAACGACCCCTCTGAGTGTGAGTGCACACGTAGGCGTGTGTGTCCAAGTGTGTATTCCTATGCATCTGTCTTTAGGTCATGTGGGTTAAATGCTAAGCAGAGCAAAGACCTGAATCTCCAGTGTGTGTGTGTGTGTGTGTGTGACTGTGCAGAGAGGCTGCAGAGGAGGAGCGAGTAAGACGAAGAATTAAAACTCTGTGTGCAGAGACCGAGAGAGAAAGAGGGAGAGAGGACTGAGTAGATCTGGGGATTTCTTGTCCCCGATCCCTCGGCGAGCTGCGTAACGACGCTGCGCTGGCTCTGCTCCCAGAACAGACTCTGTTTCATTAGCTGTGATTACAGTTGCCCTGCTGACTCCGGCCTTCCTGCCCCGGGAGCCTCCTCACCTTTCCCCTCTGATATAACTCACCCACCCAGCCTCACTTTCGCATAATTTTGGCCTTAACTTGGTTGGTAAACCATGCTAAAAATGCTAACATGTTAGCATGTTTGCACTTCCCCCCCTGCAGCAGACAGAGAGCAGCATCAGCTTCAGTTTCTCTCTTTCTAGCTGTGGCTCTGCCTCCAGTCTTTCACTGAAAGCTGCTGCACTTGGCTGGAAACATGGGTCACATATGGACACTTCACAATCTCCTCAAACGTCAGCGCTAACACAGCTAGAAACTCATGAAATGAAAACTGGGATTCGATGCTGTTGGTGTGGACGCTCTCTGTGCATTTCAGTGATTTGTTTGCACATTTTTCAGAGTCACAGTGTATTTTTTTATTTGTGGCTAAAGATCAGCCTGTTATGGTCGCTCACATTAGCGTCTCTGCTCTTCCTGTCTCATTACAGCATTGTGCGGTCCATCTTTACCTTCAGGCTGTCCTTGAAGGTCAGCTCTGGGCCGATGACGGGAACAGACGGATCCTGATTAAACAGACCGCCGAGTGTTTTTTTCATGTTAGACACCAATTTTCTGGTGTCTGTTCCAAACAAAAAGCTGCTGTTTTTGCACAAAATCACTTTTCCATCAAGGATCGACAGCGGCCAACGTTCTGCGAATGGCCTGTGATGAATTCCTGTTTATTTGTGTCCAGATTGTGTTCGTCTGATTCTTCACAGCGCTGAATAATGAACCCAGTTACTTCAAAGAAATCATGTGCATGCCTCCAGAACAATCGCGCCATTTTGCTGTTGGCGTGGGAAAGACGGACATGTCTCAGCAAAATGCGTCCCAAACAGGCCGTTGTTGTCACTGCGGCCTCCTTCCACACTTTGAAGTCAGGGGTAACTCATGACCAGCCAACACATTGTCTGGATTCATACATACAGTCTCTGCCTCAGACCTATATATTGTGATTCTTCAGCACAAGGTTGAGACACAGAGCCCTTTTTGTTGAGAGTGACTGTGCTTTTAACCGAACAACCAGTTTAAACAAGGGGATTCTCACCAAAGTCTGTAGCCAACAGCTAGCAGCAGATGGATCACAGGGAGCAGAAAAGCCAAGATGGCGCCCAATTATTCAATTCACTCAATGAAAACTGCACAAATGCTCTGATTTCCTGGTGCAATGCACTTGTGCAGAAGTGTCTCTGTCTATGATTGGCCTATAGATGTTTCACTGTGATGATGTTGAGCTCATAAAGAAGCTTTACTGTGCTCCAGGAATGCTTTTAAACCCTCATGGTTTAAAAACATTAAAATGAGTCTTATAACGCCGGTCTACAGGGGGACAGTGCACTTCAGGCTGCAGGCAGTTTTCTGTTGCAAGGCTGAAACACACGATTTTGTTGAAACCGGAGTTGGTAACTTTCAAAAGTGTGCATGGCTCCATCCAAAGCTACATGAGCGTGCACCTCCACTACATCCGAGTAGCTCATGTCTCAATCACATGCAAACAAAAACCCTTTGTAAACAACCACATAGCTATAGCTAAGCTAGCATGTTAGCATTAGGGACATTTTAGCTGCACTTTCACTGACTGGCAGCATTCAGGTGCAGTTAGCTCACTAAAGCTTCATCAGTAGTTCAGTTTGAATCATTTACAGGCCTCCAGCAGCCAAAGAGATGCTGTTTTTATGTTTCTATGTTGTTTTCCTTCTGTCAGACGGTTTATACGTGCATGCAAAGTGACAACATCATACCTCCTGTTATACTGGCCCCAAAATGAAACACAGTGACTTTACTTCCTCTATCCAGCCCTGTGCTGACAGCAGACATGCCACACATGCAGATGCAGTAGTCAAGGTGCAGTTTGTGCTTCTTGCTGTGACTTCACTTTAAAGCAGCGCAGCAGAGTGTGTCTGTATTGCTATCAGCTCTCTAATAGCTGCCCAGCTGTTAGAGAGACTGTACGGAGTTTAACAAGTCACCCTAACACCTGCTCAGCTCTGTGAGGAAGAGGGGAGCTCGGCCGTGTGTGGGTCCCCTCGGTGGAGATTGCTGGGTCATAATTAGCCGGCGTCTTTTGTGGCAGGAGTGCACGCTAACACAAAACGCTGTCGCCGCTGTCGCTGTCCTCAGCAGCTCAGAATCCCAGACTCATAAGAAGGAGCGCGCTCAGACAAACAAATTACAGTCTGCTCTTCAGGAATCAAACCTCTAATACCCCAACACACATGCACACACACACACACACACACACAAAAGGTGTATTAATATCTTTTCATGACCCTGGGTCCCATGGCAACACCAAATTTGCTCCATCTGGGTGCTGGGATGATCGAATCCCCCAGACAAATTGCTGCACGATAACACGGGGTTCAGCGCTGCGATGTGAAGAGGTCACCCATTGATATTAATGGGCTGGTGGTTCACTGGCCTGTGGTGATTGGTTAAGTTTATTCAGGCATTAGTTAACAGGGCAGATCAATGGGATTTAACAGTCGTTTTGGACTCCAGAGGGTCTGGTGCATATGGTGTGGAGGTGGAGGATGGGATGAGGGAGGGTGGAGGGAAGAGAAGAGGAAGAGGAGGAGGAGCAAATGGTTTTGGGAAGATTAAAGATAAACTGCAAAGAGAAAATGGGTCAAGGAGGACGAAGAAGAGGAGGAGCCAGGGGAGGAAGGTTAACAGCAGAAGTGGGGAAGGACATGTGGACGTAGAGCAGAGGAGGGAGGTTGAGGTGAAAGATGGAGGACGGGAAAAACGTCCCGTGGCGCCGTTTGGTTTGTCCTTTGCTAATCTGCAGGAGCACTCACGCCGGCTGGTTATCTGTTGTTTCGTCTACGGGACGGTGGATTCTGTAAACTCTCTCCGTGTGTTGGACGTTTCAGCATCTTTGCTATCTGCGGCTGAGGGACAGCGTTCCCGTTTTCCCAGGGACGGCTGACCGTGAGACTGGGCCCTCAGATCAGCTCTGACCCCCATTCGTCCCATATTCACCTCTCAGATACAGAGATTTTGGCCAATGCTACTGTAGGAACCCACTTCACTTCTTCACTGCTAACGGTGCCTGCTAACTAAATTAACTTAACACTAAAAGCACTTTTCAAGGTAGTTAGTTGTACCACATGCTCACTGAAGTCTTTGTAGGTTTATTTAGCTGTTTCCTGAGAAAATCATCCCATTTTGCTTCAAACATATGAAAAATCAGTGAATAATGAATAATTGTGGCCTTTTGTGCACAAAAATCTGTAAGATTATAGATATTTAGCTTCAGCAGTGGCCTTGCTGGAGGAGAAGTCGTGTGTTGGCCAGAATTAGGACGGTTCATCCAACTGGGACCATGAATCTGCCTCCTCAAAATGACATTAACATGAATAAAAGTCAAATCTCTCCACCAGCATCCACAGGTTAGATGTTTTCAGTGACTCAGTTCAGTGTTTTTGCACTAAAAAGTGAATTCAGCAGCGATGTGACTCTGCAAAGGTCAGAAGCTGCTTTCTGAAACACATCACTGTATTAAAGCAGAGACTCAGCTTCAATGCTCTGCAGAGACTCTGGAGTCACAGCAACACATCACTGTATTAAAGCAGAGACTCTGGAGTCACAGCAACACATCACTGTATTAAAGCAGAGACTCTGGAGTCACAGCAACACATCACCACAGGACCTTTATTGCAGTTATTGATATGAATGTGGTATAACATTTCTTCCTGTCTGTGTTTTGTCCTCTCAGATCCGGCCTTGGTGGATCTGGACCAGTATGATGTGGTTGCCCTGACTGATGCTCTCAGAGGTTTCCTGCAGGATCTGCCCGCCCCCATCATCCCCGCCACAGTCTACAGCGAGCTGGTCTACACTGCTCAAGGTACAGATGTGATCCACTGCAGCAAGCGCACACTCTGGTGTCTGATGTTCGCTCAAATCACTCAAATGCATCGTACCTGTTTGGTTTCTGAGCAAACTGAGAACTCGTTTTACCAGATGATTGCTTCTTATTTCGATTTCTTTCAGTAACTGGTGTGAAAAATCTTTCTGAACTGAGACAGTTTAACAGATCTGATGTCAAAAACTCAGATTCAGTCCAATCAATGATGCATATGTATGTAAATGCACCAAGATGTCATGTGAAGGGCGTGTAACATTGAAAAACTGCATTACGTCACTTTTTTCTGTGTTCTATCAACATAAAAGTGTCAAGATTTGAATAAAAAAGTCATATTTAATGGTTTTAACACAAGTTCAACAGTAGGTTTAGCGTTTCTGAGGCATTGCATCCGTCGCGATAACTGTCTGAGGCATTTCTGAGGACGACTGCATGTGTTTTAGCCATCGTTACACTGACCGGCGCTGCGCTGCAGCCCTCTCGTTCATTAGCCAATAGGCTTGCACAATGATGGAGAACCTGCCTCCCAGTCAACTCATTTGTGTGAGACCGTAGAGGTGTGTAAGCAACTTTTCAAACAGGACGTGATCACTGAAACTACTTCCCAACTCATCTGTGACCCACATAAGCTGCAGGAGAAGAGTCGTCCTGCAGCTATGAGCAGCATTTTCATGGCTGGTGCGTGTTGAGGCCTCCAGCTGCATCCTCAGTCCACTGCTCCTCACTCTCTCACGCACTTCAGGCTTAAACTCAGGAGCTAAACCTTTTTTTTCTGCCTCTGTCACTTGGCATAAGCGCCGACACTCGTCACACCTGACAGATTTCTGCCATATCTGGATGTAAAGGCGACAGGGCTGTACCCTCTCGTCAGCATCAAGTTTCTGTCTAATCTCCTGACAGCTTCGGGATTACATAAAAACAAACTCTGAGCTGAAACGTGGCTCAGGGGCCCAGTTCTCTCTCTCTCTCTCTCTGTCTCCCTCACTCTTTTCATTTTGTGTGCAGCTGACCTGCCTGTTCACCCTTTCACCTGCCGCCCACCTCGCCCAGCAGGCCCTCCTCTCTCCGGCTTTTAGGGACTCTCACACTCTTATCTATTTTTAACGAAGACTACATTGACATTCGGCTTTTCGTGCTTTGCGTGGGCGGTGTGCGTGCCGCCGTGTGGAAATAAAAGAAAGCCGGTCGGACTGATGAACAGACAGACTGGTGTGCGTTAGCGTTGCACACGTTAGCGTGTGTTTTTCAGGACAGATGCATCGTCTGAGCCTGCAGGAAGCGCGCCCCAGCTTCCCTGCAAACCTCCTCCCAAAATATAACTTGGCTAAGCTCCTCGACATGATCTCCAACTGAAAACCCCCTCAATTATGTAAGTGCTTTTCTCCCTCTCCTGGCCCTCGTCCCGTTAAGTGACAGCCCTTTTTTTAATTTTACTTATTCATGGAAACATTTTAAGTCAGGATAAACCACTTTGAAAGGATGCCTCAAGTCTTTTGCGCAGGTTGTTTGAGGTCAAGTCCGTTGAAATTGAACTTCTTATTTAGGAAAAGGGTCACCTGCACGAGCACCAGGAGGGTCCCTCTGTGAAATCAGGAGGATCTTATGAAACCGGTCTGAAGCCTTTTATTGGTACAGTCGGGATAAGTCACGCAATAATATTGAGATCCCTGAAAAACAAACTATGCTCTCGAGGGGCGAGTGGTGAGCCGTTTCTGTCCCGTGCTGCTGCTTCTTCTCTTGCTTCTCTCTACAAACCAGATGTTTCACTGGGTGAACTACAACAAATACGCTGAAGTTCGTTTCTCCTCAGCCCGTCACCTGTAGCCTGATAATGAGACTAAATAATACTTAAATGTTCTCTTTTTTACTCATTTTGTGTTGATTTGAGCTATTTCCTGTTTGGGACCAGGTTTTTTTCCTTATAAATCAGCAGCCGTGATCGATTCATCGTCCATTTAGTGGACACAGAAGCCCTGAGAGCTACAAGAGGATCATTTTAATAACTTGTGGTGTGAAGTGCCTCGATCGTTTAATGACGACCTCTGCACAGTTAAATAAACAGTAACCTTATTTCTAATTAATTAATAGGACTAAAACAACTTTTTGTTAATCTTTCCCATCATTGGCTCGTATTTTAAATGGCGGGGCGATTGATAAATGACTTGAATAAACGAGTGATGAATCATCAAAATGGCTGCCGATAAAGCTTTTTCCAGCTGATTCCTCTGTTAACAGACAGTCAGTTCATTGTTTCACTGCCACATCCAACAGGGTGAGAAAGAATCAGTTTGGGTTCGACTCAGTCTCAAATATATCGAAGAGCGTCATCAGCAAAGAGGAGCATCTTCTGCACAGAGGACATGTTTTTGTGATTATATCCATGTGGATGGAGTCAGACAAATATTCCTCACACAAAGACAGTTTTAGCCTCTCTGTCTCAGTCTAATCCTGGAGATTTGTTGATGTCGTAACAGTTAAAACCCCCTCGCTGCTTTTTATTCGTTACCTTTCCTCCGGCTATCGTCCTCCCATCTGTTTGATCTGCGTCCATTTTCCCAGCCGGTGGCTCGTCACAGGAAATCCCCATTCACTGTGAGAAATAAAGATTAAACGCCTGGAGTTGGAAGGGATTTTTAAACTAGTGGCACATTTAAATTTAACTGCCTGAGAAATGATTAATATAATATAATATAATACTTGCAACCATAAAGTTTTCACTGATACAGCGGTGATTTTGGAGGAATGTGTGTAAAATGATGGAAAATCCCATTTGAAACGTTGAATCCAGCAGCAAAACTGATTCTTGAAGGTAAATCAGATATAAAACTGGAGCTTTCACGCAGTCCAACTATCAATTTTACTCACAAATGAATCGAGTCTTTGCAAACCTCCACTGTGTTTTCCAGTAACAGAATGATTACATTTGTTGTCATCAGATGGATGTAATCCTCCCATAATCCTCCTCTCATCTGTTCCCGCAGCACTGGGGCCACGACCAGCCTCTTGTCATTAGGGTTGTGCCTTTTTTTCCTTCAGTTTGATTATTTCCATTTTTTTTGTTCAGGGAAAGACGTGAAGACTGCGCTGGCGTCACACGCGCGTCTTTAAGCAGTCGTGTCTGAATGAATGCGCTGCTGTCTGTGATTCGAGGTTAGGAGGAGGTTTCATCTGCGTCTCCGTGTTTTTATTCTCTAAATTTATAAAAGTCAGAGTTCACGCCTTTGTTCTCCCTCGTCCTCCTCCTGTCTTCAGTCTCTGAGTTGCCAATCTTAATAATTTCATCTCAGACCCTCTTCACTTCCTCCCCTCTGCCCTTTTTCTTTTTCCTTCCCTCCCCCACGCCTATTTTTTATCCTCTCCACGTCTTTTCTCATTCATCAGTTTTGCGAGAGTTAGTTAACCCTGATGGTCTCGCAGAGGTCATCGCCCAGCTGGCTGAGTCTGACTGACCACTGTCCATCTGGAGCTGCAGAGATGAGACCCAGGTCAAACTGACGTCTTCACATGATCAATGCAGCCTTTCCGTCTTCTTATCAATCTCATAAGCTGATCTTTTCTGGTTGCATAACTTGATTTTTGGTTATAGCATGTGGTCAAAAGTGTGTAGACACGACATGTCTGCAAGACTCTGGTGGCTCTTTCACACCAACCGGGTCCAGACTTTTCCTGCTTGACGAAACCAAAACGTGGTCTGAAGAGGTTTGTCTCGGTTTAGTTTTGTTAGTTAGTAGTGTTAGTAGTTTAGTTCATGGCGAGAGGAAGAAAGGACGAGTCCTTTGAAAACAAGAAGAATTATATAGAAATCAGTCATTTAGAAGCAGAAGGAGCCACAGTTCACATCGACAGCACAGCAGCTATTTTAAAGCAAGACGAACTGGATAAAAGCCCCCAAAGAGGCGGCATCCATCGCAGTTTACCATGTTAGCATGCTATCACCTGCTAATTAGCACTAACATGTAGTCCAAGCTGGGGCTGATGGGCGTTTTGGTCACAAAGCCAAATATTACTGCTTCTGAACTGGTGGTGGCGCCAGAAGGAACCATCAGGAGATCAGAGTCATGACAAATTACCCTGAGGGGCAGATGCTGTAATTAAACCACACCTGCTGCTTTATATAACACGCAGCCAGACTCTGGTGATCACAGATCTGTTTCCTCGTGCTTTAAATGTTTGACCCACACAGTTTTTAGCTATCGTGTTCCCATGTTCCTCAGCGTCACACCTGAAATGACGCACCTGGACGTGTGCTTCCTTCACTGAGACGTAAACCCTTAAACCTGAAGTCAAAGCCTGATTTACAGCTTATTACAGCTTAAGTTATTCTTTGATTGAATTAGCTCGGTGGCTATTTCTGTTTCCTGCAACAACTGGCCTGATTCCCGTGATCATGTGATTGGATTATCTATTTACCATCTATCTATATAAATGCAATTTTTGTAATGCGATTACATTTGGACATATTTGGCAGATGCTTTCCTCCAAAGTGCATTAACATCAAAACTGAATGTCACAAACCCCCGAACGTCACTCAGGCCGTCGTGTGGAGCACTGTGAGAAATGATAGAGTGAAGTAAACAAGAAGGTGACGCAGTTTAAAAGAAAACAACACACAAATGAGAATTAGCTCCAAAATAGGGGGGCTGCCCCACACACACACACACACACACACACGCACACACACACGCACACACACACACACACACACACACATACACACATACACACACACAGTCCAGTTGTCCAGTCTCCCAGAGTCCCGTGGGGCCAGATGGACAGGCCAAGTTCCCTCTCCAGCCTTGACCTCTATTGACCAGCGAGGTCAACCTCAATCCATAATAACAGAGGGAGGAGGACTCTGTGTGTGTGTGTGTGTGTGTGTGTGTGTGTGTGTGTACTGGGAGGTTGTGTATGCTCAGTAGTGGTCAGACAGAGAGGTGACATCCCTGACCCCCATCAGACTGCAGCAGATTGTCAGCCATCCATCACCGCCAACCTAAAGCACACACACACACACACACACACACACACACACAAAAACACACACACCTCCAGTGTCCCTGAACTTCCTTGAGTGTTTCTTCTTGCTAGAGAGCAGCAACAATGAAATATTCCCAAAGTTTCAACATTTCGGCTTTTTATATTCTTATTTTTAAATTTTTTCAAAATCTTTCATTTACTTTTTTGTTTTCTTGACCAACAGAAAACACGATGTTGTGTTAGTTTTGTGTTTCTGAGCCTGATGTTTGTGTTATTACGAGTGTAATAGGTCAAACTGTGGGAACGTGCCTCTGCTCCTCCGTGTTTCCCATCATTCAGCTGTCCCGTTGCGTCCGCCGCCGCTCTGCGCTGCTGGGATCGATGTGAGCTCCTCTGTCGCTGCGCAGAGGACCGAACCTCACCACCAACACCTCGGGCTGTCAGTCAATATGTATCAGCATCAAAACATCTGGATGCATGCACACAGAGGAACCAATGCACAGCGCTGCATCACACAAATAACTCGATACGCAGGCTCCAGTTAAGCTCCTGTCGGCAGCACCAGTGAGACCAGTTCATTATCTGCTTCAGCCGCTAAGAAAAGACAGTTTCACACTTTTCCTTTTAAACGTTCACCTTTATTGACCTTTGCATGACACCCGCCCTCCTCCACCGCCTCTGCTAATCATTAATAATGCAGCGCACGCCGCTCGCAGCG
This sequence comes from Datnioides undecimradiatus, assembly GCA_008933995.1. NCBI lineage: Eukaryota > Metazoa > Chordata > Actinopteri > Lobotiformes > Datnioididae > Datnioides > Datnioides undecimradiatus. The sequence goes on from WARS01000029.1 coordinate 24,103,271, forward strand.
AAGGTTGGAAAGACTAAAATGGAGTTTTGTGCATTTTTTAAATTCAGTTTTGATGTTCTGCTCACTGTAAGTCGAGCTGCAGTTTAAACATGTTATTACATCGCTCTCATGTTTAACTCTACGTCTGCATGATCGATGAGGTGATTGGATAAAGAGCATAATCCTGCAGTTATTGTTAAATAATCATTTGGTGGATTTCCTCATTATTCATAACAGATTCATATCAACAAGAGGTTAGTATTCAAGGTCCTTCATGTTTATACTTGATCATGCTAATTCACATGCACATCAGGTCTCTGCACTTAAGGCTGCACAAAGCTGGTGTTTGCTCCTCATTCAGTCACACCGAGTGTCAGCTGTGGCACCCATGAACTCAGTTTGCACAGTTTTAATCGGCGGCGGCAAACGTCCACACATTCTTTACTCAAATAGAAGAACAAATGAAACGGTATGAGCACTAACTCAACTTCTTGACTGAAGCAGAAGAGAACAAGGCTCTGAAATGTGCATGAAAAGTAGTTTCTGCAGACAGAACTGAGCCTCAGCTCATATTAATATGATTTAAAGACTAATAAACTTAAACTAGGATACATATACGTGCTAGTGTCCATTCATTTAGTCCATCTTGAGTGCAGCGTGCAAAATAAAACTAATCAGTAATTTTTCTTAAAAACGCTGCAAAACTAAAGTAACGAGCCAGTTTGGACCACGCGACGAGCTGCAGCAGAAGAAAAGAGACGTATTTGCACTTTGTTGCCTCCCACCTGTGCAGACAGCACTGCACTGATGCATGTGATGGGACATATCTCTTTTTGTGCATCTGTTTGTGTTTGTGTATCTGCTGTGTATGCATTGTCCCTGCTGTGAGACACAAAAGGAAATGATGAGTAATAATCATGTTTCGGTGTAAAACTGCAGACTTTGCAGCACAAACTTGACTTTAAATCCAGACTGTTGGTATAAAAACATGAGACTCTCGATGCGAGTGGGATCCCCGAGCAGACGCGCTGATTCAGACACAGATAAATGGACTTGATGAGCCTGGTGTTCAGTGGTGGATCTGTGCTCTCCCACTGTGCTCCCCCTCCACCACCACCACCCCGTCATAAACCCAGCACCCAGCAGGCGCAGGCACAGATGTTTTCTTGTTGTCCTTGCAGCTTGTTTGCGGTGGTAAAGGGCCTGTGGTGAGAGCTCTCGTCAATACGTCTGGTTCTCTTCAAACGGGGCCCTTTGTCTGAACCCCGGCTAATACAAGAGAAGGAGCCGCATTATCCCCTGCGCCGCCTCCCGCTGTGTCAGTTTTACAAGCATCCGCAGACGAAGCCCCTGTGATTTTCTCCACAGCGTCTGTCAGGCTAGCTGGCCAGCAGCTGGCCGCTGGGCCGGCTCTGAATTCAAATCACTGATGTCCCGCCAAGGCCGTGCATCTCCTCAAAGCCGGCTAGCCGCTGGCTTCATGCTCGGATGGATATTGATGGAGGTGCTGCTCACCGGGCAGCGCAGCAGGGACGTCTGCTCAGCGTGCAAACGTCTGCGAGTGAAGCGCTGAAATGTTTTTTTAATGTGATAGATGTTTATGCATGCAGCTTCCAGGGCATCTGATCAGATGTGATCTAAGACACACGGATCCGTGCACCTCCATCTGACTAATGCACATTTTGGGTAAAGACATTTACTCTGCAGCCAAAATGAAGGTGCGCATGTGTTTTCTGGCTGTAGTTTGGTGGCGTTGTTCAAGCCTTGTGGCTCTATTGAAGGTAAATCTTCATCCTGTAGCGCAACTTTGTTTGAGTTTGCTGCTGCATCCAGAAAGTTGCTGTTTTGGGTGTGACGCTGTTGTCAAAAAGACTGATGCACTGAACGAAACCGTGCTTTCTCTTGTTTGTGTCTTGCAGAGAGTCAGACTGTGGAGGAGTGCGGCGAGAGGCTGAAGAGGATCCTGGAGTCTCCCAGCATCCCTCAGGCCAACCACCAGCTCCTGCTCCACCTCAGCAGACACCTGGCCCGGGTCGCTCAGCACGGCCAGGCTGGTCCCCGGCTGCTGGGGCAGACGTTTGCAGAGGTCATCTTCCAGAACTCTCCCCTCAGGTACGTGGGTTTCACCTTTCAGTCATTCATGCATTTATGTTTGTGCAGTCATGTGCAATCTGATTTAAATATGGCCGCCACGCCCTTCAGAGTGGTCACCTTCACCGGCATTTCCACAGTTTCAGATTGCTCCCTGGAAGTCCTGTTGTGTATTGTGTTGAAACAGCAACCCTTAAGCTTGAATTACACTTTATGAAAGAGGAGGAAGTCAAGGAGCAAAACCCAGTGAGTACAGCTGGTCGGGAGCCACAGCTGACGCCATCACGCCACATCTCAGGTTGTTTGCACCAACTCGTTTCCTCAGACAGAGGAGTAGAGCTCTCCTTTGACGGACTGACCCTGAGTCACAGCTCCTGACCCTGTGGCTGTGGCCGTTTGCTCTCTGCAAAGTGATGCACCCTGCAAGTGGTCCCAAAAACACACGAAACAGTTCGCCATGACGACTGCACAACGCGACTCAGTGTTCTGACTCACAACAGTTATTGCTCCCATCTGAACCTGAACGTGCCGCGCTGCGTTCAGGGACAGCAGGAACAGTAAAGCACCTCGTAGCTGTTTGCACCATTATTCATACACATTTACCCGTACAACACTTCAACCTTCACTGTTAATCAGTGTTTCAAATTGCAGGTAACCATAGCGACAGCAGTGAAGCTTCAGGCTCCGTTAGTGGTTCACTGACTGTTGGTGAACCTCACTACGTGCTGCACAGACTTTAAAAACACTGAAACTTTAGGAGGGGTTGAACGCAGCCTTTTGTTTGAAGCTTTGCCAAGTGGCCGCGGTTTAGGAGGCGTAACACGTTTTCAACCGCTTCACCGTATCTCCACGCCGTTCTTCATGCCGTGTGTCGTCTCTTAATGCCTTTTTACATTTCCATCTTTCATCTTCCAATCACAGTTTCTGAGAAACAATGACGCCTCAGTCGAGCAGGTAGCAGAAACACAACGATCTCCCAGATGAAGCGACGGTAAAACAGGACTGTGTTCAAATGTTTTCCACAGAGGCGCGAATCAGGAGCTCAGTCGATGCAAAAGCTGCGAAATTCACCCAAAACTGACCCAGAATCAGAAAATGAACTGATTCAAACTGTGCATTGTTTTCATCGTCCTTAGCTTCAGCTCTCTGTTAGCAGCATTAGCAACAGAGTCCTGACCTCTGCAGCTGAAATGCACATCGGTGCACATTCCTTTGACTTTTTTCATTTCTTTGTACTTTGATTACGAATTATTGTAACTTGTGTTTTCAAAAGTCAAAGCCGTATAACTTTCCCACACTCAGCAGCCGAGTTATATACGTTTCATGGCCTCTGCAGAGCTCAGATCGACACATGAGAATCACAGATGATGAAAGGGTGAGTCGGACTTTCCACACAGCTGTGAAATCAGAAAGTGGTTTAGACTCTTCAGCATCTCAACTATTTCTTCTCTTTTTCCAACTGTTGCTCAAAACCATTGATTACTCCAATCAGAGTCACTCCTCTCATGCAAAAGTCCCGCAGCGCTTGGGTGGAGAGGGTATTTCCGTTTCATTCTGCATGTGTGAATCAGGCGGCCAACGGGCCCAACAAACTCCTGAATGTGGGACCGAATGTGTGAGCGCGTCCTGATCCAACACGACCACGCTCAGTGTATTTGCAGCAAAACAAAAACAAAGCACGGTGTTTGGCTCCGCTGCAGTCTGAACATCCTGCGCACTGAGAGCTGGGTGCCTGAACGCAGAGAGAAGGGCATCAACAAGTCTGACGCCGTCGCTTTGTTTCTCCGCGTGTCCTCCGGCGCTCGCCTGCGTCTGTTTTTCCAGAAATTACCGAGGAATTTCTCCTTGTGGCGCACGGCGCAGCCGAGATGTAGTGGGTTTGGGGAGGCACTCAATGAGTCAGAAGCACTGATTGTTTGCACAGCCTGGTCAACCAATTCCTCTCTGACATGCACACTGGGCGGATAAAGAGCGGGGCGGCGTATCATAGCGTGCCATGCTATTTCAACCAGGTCCCGCGGGAGCTCATTTGGTGTATGTGGAAATGTTGATGAATGCTCGATAGCGCGGGCGTGTTCACTGCAGCCTGCAAGTATTTAGATAGTCACACATATTCTATTGTTTGGGCCTCGCTGCAGCAGACCGCGGGGCAAAGATGAGCTCTGGTAATATTCAATATCATGAAAAGACCACGAGGAGCTGATCCCACTGATAGGAACGCTGCGTGTGTATAAAGCCTGATTTATATCTCACGCCTCTGTGCCGCTGAACTCCTAAAACAATTCAAACAAGTCCCGTCGTTGCAGCTGCTGAAGTAGTTTGCAGCCCCACATCCATCCCAAACCCTCCACAGTCTGCCCACACTTCATGTTTGTGTTCTTGTCCTCAGCGCGGACGTGAACCCGGAGCATCACGTCAGGATCTTGGAGGCTCTGATCGCAGCAGGGGGTGTGATGGAGATGCAGGCTGCACCAGGTAGGGTAACAAACATGTTGACATGATGTGTGTTTGCACCTGCAGACCAGCCTTTCTCTGCATCTGTTGTGGCATCGTTGTGTGCGATATGGTATCTATAAGCTTGGAGTGAAAAGTCTCACACACACACACACACACACACACACACACACTCGCATTTCATTCTGATGTTTTTCTGCTCAGAGTGCCCGCAGCTTGTTTCTCTCCATACGTTCCTCCTGCTGGAAACACGACGGCCGCGCTCCCTTCCCGCTGCACCGCAGCCTGCAGGGGAAAACACACGTTTGGTTTATGAAAAATGTGGAAAGCACAAACTTTTTTTGCCCCGGCTGCTGTGATAAATTGGGCATGAAGCGTGAAATGACAGCTCTTACTTTGCCCTCTGTTGGCTTAGTTTACAGCCTGGATGTACAGAGTATGGTAACCAAACACGGCGGTTTCATCATGGTTTTTCTTTCTGCATTCCTGTTTCCTCCCGGGCCGTTCCAGCGGAGAGCGGCGGGTGAATGCGAGCGTGGCAGGTCTGGTTCAGCGTATATGAACTGTGCCGTCGCTCCGACCTCAGCGCTGTTTCTCCGAAAGCAGAGACAAACACACTCCCTTCTCAGAGACGAGTAGAAGAAGTTTACCTGGACATCAGTCGAGTGATGCTACACATGTGCTCTGCTCCAGGCGTGTACTCTGGATGCTGTTTACACTGCAGACGCTCAAACTCAAACAAAATTGGCATTTTTTAGTAATAGAAGTGAAAAATAAAGTTCAGGAAATCAATAAGAACCTTCTCCTGTGAGGGGGAGCGTGGTGGTTGTTGCTTCTGGTGGAATATTTGCAGACTCGGCTGGTTTGTTTGATGCTCGTTCAGTTTTTGCTGATTTCACTCTGAAAGCATGAGGCGGGGGTCGGAGCGGTGACCTGAAACGGTGACTGCAGCCGCGTTTGCAGTCGCAGATCAGGACGAACGCGCAGGGAGTGCTGCGGCTCTTCGGTGCACGTCTGCAGACATGAACTGCTGCGGAGATCAATCAGGTGCTGTGAGGACGAAAGAAAGGTCAGACAGCAGGTGTGTGGCTGATTGCAGGGCCAGGCCAGTCTGCTGAGGTCATTGTCTGTGGGTCAGCGTGTGTGTGTAAATGTCAGTGGGTCAGTGTGTGTGTGTGTGTGTGTGTGTGTGTGTGTGTGGGGCTGTACTGGTCTGTTGAGGGCCGCCGTGTTCAGGCCAGCGTGGACATGCTGGTCGTGGCAGTGATTGTAGCAGCTGCTCAGAGGTTCATTCTCCCCAATGAGCTGATGAGTGGTGGCATAAACGGTTAAAACACGACCCGGCGAGGACGCAGCCTGGTCAAAATGACCCGATGTGTCCAACATGGTTGTTGTGTCCTTTGACTCAGTGGGTTGTGTCTGTTTAAACTGAACTGCTCAGGTTAATCCCCCATCTTTGAGCCAAAACCTGAGACTAAAAGCTGAGCTGCATTTCTCTTTGCATCTTCTAAGATTAAGACTAAGCTCAAAGTCTTTTTGGCTGATTTGGCCCCAAAGGTCAGTGATGAGCGGCTCCCAGGATGCCTGCAGGACAGCCGCAGGGACAGGGACGCCAGACAAACACGCTCAAACAGCTGCAGCTTGTTTAGTTTTAGCAAAGGCTAAAATTAGCATGTTATGTACAGGATGTAGGTTATATTCACAGAGGTCCTCTTTGTCTCTTGGCCCATCCAACCACAGGTATGTTGACTTTGCCGCTCTGCTATTGTATTTCCTGCAGCCGGCTGACAATAAATGTGAATATGCGTCATAACAAGCTGCTCGCACAGTTCATCCGCAGTGTGTGTGTCTGTTTTCAGGGAGGACAGTCTGGACTTTGTCATGTTTGACCCTCAAAACTGGATCAGATTCATCCAAATCCTCCAGCTTTGAGGCTGTCGATGTGTTTCTTTCATCTGATTTTCCTCTTTTAAGCAAAACCGTGAGAGACTCCTGTTTCTGAGCGAACCCTCACAGTGACCGAGTCTTTCCTGCAGCAGCAGCGACTTCAGGGAGGCTTTAGTGTTTATTCACGTTTGGTTTTGGCGCCGCTGACTCTCTCCGCTTTGTTGTGCTCCGTCTTTGTGGCCTTTGTGGCTCTATGGTAACACAGACACACACACCTCACACAGTGTGATCATGAGTCACACTCAACCAAAGGTGGGACTCAGATATTTCATGGGTGACACACAGAAAGACCTAAAACACACGCTCCACATTTACAGGCTTTTCCTCGGGACGTCCTGGCTTAGCTCGAGCCTCGTCGCCGCGTTTGATCGCTGCGTCGCGTTGCTGCTCATGTGTCTGTGTGATTAGCTGTGTGTCTGTTACAGGTGTGTGAGCGCGTGTGCTGGGAGATGAGCTTACATCACAGCAGCAGGAGGACCGGAGGAAGCTGCTCTGTGCTGTTTTTGAAGTGCGTCTTTTGTAACATCTCTTACACAACCCTCTCTCTCTCTCTGCGGGGCGTCTGAATACAGCCTCAGAAGCCATTGTTGCTGTATAATCAGCAGAAAGGTGCAGGAAATCGCACTGATGTAACCCGCTCACAGCTCTCCATCGTGGTTTATCCTCTGCCTGTGTCTTATTTACATGCAGTCGTATCATGAGACTCTAAATTCAGCCTGAAGTCGGTTTTATTCTCCACCCTGAGACCCGTTATCCACAAAAATGAGCATTTAATCAGGCGCAAATGGGAAAAACACAATAACCCAACGCAGAACAGCAACAGTACAGACAGATTCTAAACATACAGGAAGAATATGGATCCAGGATGATGAGCAACTTCCTGTTTCCCCACAAACATGCAGTGTTTCATCTCCCTGCAGGACTCTGACCTGCGGAGGTGCAGCAGAGTCTGCGCGTCCAGGACAAGTCGGGGATGACACCTCAACATAAATCCATTTGTGCATCGGTAAAATAGCAAAGGATGCTGGTTGAACTGTATCAGTTAGCTTAGCTGAGTTAGCATGAGGTTAGCGCAGTTTGCTCTGCAGCCTGGAGCCGCGGCCCTGATGCACGGAGGTCCCGGCGATTCGGATACACTGCGATCTGAGTTCGGGCTGTTCCAGCACATGAAGCTGCGCAGCATCAAACACTGACATGTCCAGTCAATTAAGGGCTCTGTGTGTGGGTGTGGGTGTGTGTGTGTGTGTATGGGGGAGTGGGGGTCAGGTTCATGTGTGAGCATTTTTCTCACCCATTACCTCCCCCACCCTCCCTCAGGCAGCATTAGTGTGGGTCAGGGGTTACCACAGTGCCTGTTGGCGGTATGTTAACCCCTTAACTGTGGTTTGTGACTGTGTGTGTGTGTGTGTGTGTGTGTGTGTGTGAGTGTGTGTAGATGCCCATTGACCCCTCAGGAGAGCTGCCCTCCAAGCCATGTTCTCCAAATGGAGTCTGAATATATGACCAGTACTGCTCCACCTGAGCAGCTGTGTCGCACGTGTGTGTGTGTGTGTGCGTGCTCGGCCCTGTGTGTGCACGTCACTTGCACGCGCAGCCTCGTCCTGGTCCAGCCAATCTGTCAGCCCACACGCCAGAGTCAGGAGGAAATAGAAAGAGGGGGGATCGTTAAACTCCCGAACACACCCATTCACATTCTGGCTCGCTCGCTCGCTCGCTCGCTCTCTGCTTTTGTTATGTGCTGTTTCACTTCCCTGGCACACAAGCCGTGCACGCACACTGTGCACAAAGCTTGGCATGAATACCACACACACGCACACACACACACGCACACACACACTCAGCGCTCTCTCAGAGCATTCATTGGCTGGTGATGTATCTGAGGAGGGTTTGGTTCAGAGACGTCCTCATCATCAGATGGATGGCTGCGTCTACATGCACGCTAATATTTCAGACTATCACAGATCTGATGTGGGTCACGTGACCAGCGTCATGTGTCACGTGACCTGCGGTATTCTCCTGAGTTATGCCTTATTCCAAAAGCAGCACCCAGTGAAGACACGTTGGGTTTGATGACATCAGTCTGGGATTAGGAGCATTGTGGGACCTGTGTGCTGCGCAGGAAGCACAACATGTGTGTTGATAACCGACCAATCGGCCGAGAGAGAACACGGATACTGTTACACATCATGGAAAACACAGGAATACTGAGTCTCTGCATGGAAATCAGGAAGCCAATCAGCCGCTGGTGTGTGAACGACCCGGACCTTAACGTGATCACACACACACACACACACACACACACACACTGATGCTTTTCCAAGGTCAGAGCAGAGAGCACTCATCAGCGTGTGAGGGCATGTTTGTATATGTGAGATTAGAGATTAGACTGAGAGTGTGTGTGTCATGTCAGACACATACATATTACATGTTTGATGTACATAAAGTGTGTGTGTGTGTGTGTGTGTGTGAAGGGTTCACAGTTAAGTCTGGTCCTCACTCACATTCAGAAAGTGCCAGCTTAACATCCAGTGTAATCCTACTGTACGGGGTCAGCAGCAGGGCGCACACACACACACACACACACACACACACACACCAGCATGTGTGCATATGTGTAGTGGATCATGATTGTATAATGTGATTAAGGTCAGGTTTTACGTGTGTGTATGTGTGTGTGTGTTAGTATTTGGTGTGTTTGTGGGTCTCTGTCCAGCCTGCGCTCCTTCAGCTGCACACAATTACACGGCTCAGCGTACCAGCTAATAACACACACCCACACACACACACACACACACACACACACTCTGCTGTCTGTCCATTCTCCCATTTTCCTAACTTCTTGTTCATGAAGTTGTTTTGGAGTCGCTCGTGTCAGCTGCAGCTGTAATAAGAGGAGAGCAGCTGACGCAGGTCGAGTTGCAAATGGCCGACGGGTGAAATCAGTGATTTTCCTGAAATCACAGCAGTTCGTCACGTCTTTGCCTCAAACCTCGGTGATTGGAAGTGACTGGTTTTTAAATTAAAATGGATAAAAGTCTGATTCCAGGCTGATCCAGGCTGGATTCCAGGCTGATTCTCTGATTTTCCTGATTCTCCTTCAATGAAACAGGAAGATTAACCTTGGATCTGCAGGAAATCAGACCTCCTCCTCTCTCCTCCTCTCTCTCCTCTCTCCTCCTCTCTCTCTCCTCTCCTCGCCTCCTCCCGCCTCTCCTCTCTCCTCCTCGTGACCTCTCCTCTCCTCCCCGCCCCCCTCCTCCCCCCTCTCCCTCGCTCTCTCCCTCTCCCTCGCTCTCTCCCTCTCTCCCCCTCCCCCCCCCCCCGTTCATCGTATCGTGGGGTCAGGGGTCGCAGCCCGCCGTGAGATGAAGGTAATGGCCTTTGAAATGACTTTGTTAGCTGGATACAGAGAGACATGTGGCCCGGTGAGTCACAGCAGGAGGTCGGGAGGTGAGGGTCATAACACACACACCCCCATGCGCGCGCACACACACACAGTCCACTGCTGTCAATCTAAGGGGGTTGTGAAACCACAGAAGCCGTGTTATGAACATGAAGCTGCTGATGACGTTAACGTTCTCTCAAAGATTTAACAGCAAGAAACTAAAGCAGGAAGAGAAACTCAACCCTGAGCAGGACGCAGGGAGCTACAGCTCCGGATTTATCGAGTGAAGAAACAACAACTGGAGATAAAAACTCGTTTTATGCGACGAGAAGCCCAAAAACAGTCAAAACTCAAACAAAGGGTCTCCTGAGTGTGTGGGTCGGACAGAGGAACGTGATGCACTCAGCCGCCGGTGGGTGTGCGCCACACAGCGCCGCCGCCGAGCCCGGCGTGGCCTCATCCCTCAGCTCAGTCTCTATTAGAAGATTATCTTATAATACCCATCATCCAGCGCTCTGCTCCCTGGTTGAGATGGTTTATGATGCATTCTGGGAAGAGGCTCTCCTCTGGTTAATGTCCAAACTCTGCTGTAATGTGCTCATGTAAAGCTTGAATTAACATCAAACAGCCCCCGGCTCCCGTGTTTATCCCCTCATATGTAATTTTAAGGATCATAAGGTCAGAGGAGCTACACTTCCTGCCACCCCGTCTCTCCACATCCCTTCATCTTCATCTCTCTCTTTCCACGTTGTCTTTTAAATGCATGGTTTATCACCGTTCTCCAAAAAAGTCAGATGATTTAAAACCTGTAACCCTCAGTAATCCTTCAGCCGCTGTATTTATAGGCGGATATACAGCACACGATGTGCAGCCGTAAAGTCTGATACTGCAGCGTTCAACAGTGATGAGCATGCAGCAGGTACAAACAGTAGCCGTTAAAGGTCAGCGTGCACCGTTACACCATGCAGTCATCATGTGGACCCGTGTTACAGGCAGTTTCGTGACCCTGGATCTCAAACCTGAGCAAACGTGAAGATCTGAGTCAGACTCTTCTCATCAGCGGTGACGAGCATCACCTTCGTCTCAGATGGAGCAGCAGCGACTCTGTTGTTTCTGAGGCATTCAGATGCACCAGCATGCACGTGTCCTGTGCATGCTGACCAACACCTGCTCTTCTTGCCAGATGTGGCTCTGTGGGACGACTTCCTCTTCCCCAATATGAAACCCAAGCTAAAGAATCACCACTTCCACACAGTGGAGGAGGTCCAGAGAAAGCTGGAGACTTCCAGGAAGTGGTGTTTCACTGCACAAGTTGGCTACTTCGAATGCTCGTTCTGGGTGCAGTGCAGGAACTTAATGATTGCTCTTTGAGTTCATTCATGATTGTTTATTAGTTACAGTGCAGTCGTTCCTCAGCTTACAGCTGTCACCATTCAAACGTTCATTCTTTACACCTTTCTGTGTTTTCTGATCACCCCGCTCTCCGCTCTTGTCTTAAACAAAGCAAACTTGTTGTTCGCGTTCGTTTTTCTGGTCAGAACCAAAATCTCAGACCTTGTGTTCAGATGCAGCCTCGTTAGAAGCAGAGAGCTCCTCCTGTTGCATCATGTCTCTCCAGTCAGAGCCCTGCAGACATTTCAGTGTCTGGATGTTCAGTTAAAGCACCTCAGAAGTCGAAGCGATCCACCGCAGAGAGATGAATCCATTACAGCCGGAGAATCATAATAATGTGAAAATGATGCAAAAACGTCCAAAGCAGCGAGCCGCCGATTGTTTCACAGGCGGTTTGCGGTTAAATGATTTATTTTTCTCCACGCCAGCCATCAGTAACGCGCTGAACTTATGACCCAGAGTTATAATGATGCACATAACTGCCTGATAAAACGAAAATGAAACATCTGATTCTCCCATGTAGCAATTAAAAAAGCTGCCATCCTGGCGAGACGGCGTGTGAGGCGGCGTGCACGCATTCCTAGGAGCGTGCATGTGATCGACTTCACTGTCCAGCTCCCCTGCGAGCAGGCGTGTAGTTTCCACCAGCTGTGTGTGTGAGGCATTTTCTGCACTGAAGGGCAAATGTGGTGTAAAGAATATGAGGCAGGGATGGATGGGTGAGCTGAAACCAGCCGTGAATACCAATGTGCTGCTTCCTGTCTGCGTCTCTGTCTGCCGCCGCCGCGCTCTCTCGCTCTCTCGCTCTCTCTGTCTTTCGCTTTCTTTCTCTGACATCACCTGGAGGGTTCAGAGGCAGTCGGAGCAGCAGTGTTTTCAGAAATAAGTCTCTGCTTCAGTGGAAGTGAGTGACTCAGAGGCTGACAGGACACGGTTTGACCAGAAACAGCCACACTGATCGTCGCTGACACACCTGTGGAGGCAACACACCTGATTCCTCAGGAGGGAAACTCCACAGATTTACTGCAAAAGAACCATAATCCCAATTAATTTCCATCGATGTTGAGATCACGTTAACTACACCTGTTAGTCGTGGTCTTTGGAAACATCGTGCAGTGGACTTCATTGAACTTTAAATATAAGTTAAGTGAACCTGCAGCAGCATCATGTGCTTCACCTGCGTGCTGCGTTCTCTCTGACGTGCATGCATGCTCTCCCGACATCCTGTGTTCGACTGTACGAGCAGAGCCTCTGCTGACAATGTGACTCACGCTAAAACATGTTTGTAGTCATTTACTGCTTGAAATATGTTTCTAGTGTGCAGACGTCTATGTTAATTACAATAATAATGCACCTCCTGCTGCGATGGCACTGCGCTGCGGTCAGACGTGCAGGCGATCTTCAGGATTTGGGGGATTGGTTGAGTTCACCTTGTCAAAGAAGAACCCAAACTGATTTGTTGGTCTTGGCAACGTTTGCATCCACAGAAAGTCGCCAACTGCACAATGCTTTGGAAGGTGGCTCCTAACTTAGGAAAACCCTCAGCTCTGGCTGAAATGCCTCCTGTGCAGACGGGTCGATGGGCATCAGGGATTCGTTGTCCTCCCCAGGGTCAGTCCTTTGTTTCTTGTAAGAATGGGAGTCAGCTGCAGTGTTTAAAGCCGAGGTTAAAGAAGTTTCTGTCGTCCAAAAGGATAAAAGATGTGTTGGATTCAGGAAATAGCTGCGTAAAAAGGGGTGTGTCATAAAATACACAAATAAATAAATAAAAACAAGCTATCAAACCACGTGTCAAAGAGTCAGAGTGGGATATCTCAGGAGTTGTGACCCAGATTCAGGATCCACCCTCATCATTTCAGCCATTAGGGCCAATGACGCTGTAGAAGTCTGCAGAAGTGAGCTGGTGGAGGCCTGAAGCTCGTTCGGCCGCTGCAGACGTGAAAGTTGTCGTATCCTCTTTTGCTCCGACATGCACAAACAAACACGGACACACGCTCGTGGCTCGCAGTGGATTCTGGGCAGAGCCGTCACTTTAACCGTCACGGGATCGTCTCTGAACAGCAGCTCTGGCGTCCCACAGTGGTCAGTGGTTTTTGGACACATGCTGTATTTTGGTCGTGGTATCGTTTTGCATCCAATTGTACGTTTCTCTCACCGCGTCCTCTCGCCTGTTTTGTCTCTCCTCTCCTCTCACACTCTCACTTTTCACTCTGTTGTTTTACTCCTGCTTTCAAACCAGACCCGCTGCTTTCTCCTCCTGACTCAGCCACATTTGAATTACTAATGAGTCGGCTCGCTTTACCTCTGGGCGGCTCTGGGAACAGCTGGCCGCAGAGTGGGCTGATCAGTATGCACGAAGCGCTCCATCCCGCCTTTTGTTTTGTTGAATTTGCTCCTAAACTGGTCAGTGTGGAGCGGCTCCCGGCCTTGGGAGGCTCTGTGAGTTCAGCCTCGGGGGGTTTCACGACTCCAGATGATGCGAGTTAGGCTTCTGTTAGCAAACCACGGTGACCAGTTGTTTATGCTTAAGTTTAGGAACAGGGACGGTGTCTTAGTCCTGTTTTTCCCATCTCTGCAAGCAGCTGCGCTGTAAAGCGAGGTCTCACCAGCTGCTAATTCCCACATCCAGCAGACACAGAGCAACGTTATCACCTGATGAATAGAAATCCAATAATCCAGTGTCTTTGGACTCGGTCCCATCCATACGCAAACACTGCTGCAGCAAATACCCACCAGGTCATCAAATGTGGATTCATCCGCTGCTAAAACTAGTCCCCAACAAATGTGTGATACGGCTGGTTTGGCTATTTTCTGGGTTTCTTTGTTTCCAGCGTCTCGACTCTGCAGCCTCCAGCTCCCGACCTGCCGTGTTTTATGTGTTTTACGGGCTCAACGAGTTATGGCAACACACTTTAACAGCTAATCTGTAGCACGCCGCCCCGCTAGCCTGCAGTGCTCTGCTTGCTCAACCACACGGAAAGTTATAGAGCCCCATTATGATGCTCTATCAAGCCCCTCGCACTGCTTGAAGGTCAAGGGCACTTTATATGAAAGATATGAAATCTGCCTGATATTACAGGGACTGGGAAGGATAAAAGGGAGAAAGAGAGAGAGTCATTTCCCTCCTTAGGTTCCCATAAAGAGACGATCTCACCTTTCCTCTCATGCTGGGAGGTTTATGGGCGGCCGGGGAGCTGTAATTGGTGGCTGACAGGCTCGGCTTTGAGGCGGCGGGACCACAGGTGACGGTAATCTGCTGGATCTCACATAGATGTGCTGCAGCTACACACACACACACACACACACACACACAACCAGGCCACATGTTCTACTGTGTTTGCGGTGCCTTTGAGGCATCGAGAGTAATGAGTTTTGTATTCTCGGTAGAATAATAAAAACCTCTCTGCTCCTCTTTGTCTTAGACAAAGGGATATTTCAATATATATTTAAGGGGCAGTTCAGGTTTTGTGCTTGAGCGACTTCTCACAGTCGGTGTTTTACCTGCAGCAGATGGAGGTCTGCAGGGCGACCTTTGCAGGAGCAATGAGCTGTTGTTGAGGACGTCCTTTGTCTACTGCCAAGCAGCTCTTTCTGATGTTGTGTCCATCAATCCTCTCTCCAGATCCACCAAAAACAGCAGTGTCACCTTGCAGAACATGAGGGTTGCTGGTGTGCCGCTGCCTCGACTGGTTCATGTGTTTGTGTGACTGTTGTTTTAACCGCTTTGTTCACAATAACACAAACACACTCGCTGACGCAGTCACAGAAACGTGCGGATCACAGGTCCACGTGTTGATCTCATGATCTCGCCCGCGCTGCACTTTGTTTGTTCACAACTTTGAGCTTTTCCCTCGCGCACCGTGTCCGTCCCTGCATGTTTGCATTCGTGCCGTGGAAAGAATCAACGTGGTTTCCTGTTTCCACACGTCTGGGGCGACCGTGGTGTCACTTTCGGAGCGAAACCGCGACCGCCAGCAGGAGACAGATCGACGACACAGGAAGAGGAGGCGGTGCGGTTTGAAACGCTGACGGACAGCTGAGGAGAGCGCTCGCTGAAATGTGGCGAGATGCGTATAATGCATCGTTAACACGGGTCATAACGGTGGAGCTCTAACGAGGGAGAGTGTGTGTGTGAAAGAGGTGACATCAGTCAGTGTGTGATGCAGTGCTATCCTCTGATGTCAGTGTGAATCTGCAGAAGGAAATCTGTGAAATGATGCAGCCTCATTTTAAAATAGAGTCTGACTGTTCTGCTGTTGTGTTCGCTGTGACGCTGCTGTGGGGCTGACGCCCTCAGGAACATGAATGTGAATGTTATTGTCGGTATGAACCTGTGAAACCAGCGACAGGAGGACCGTCACCTGTGTGTCTCAGCCTGGTGGTCAGTGTCCAGCAGGCGGCTCTGACCTCATCCCTGGCGTGGACTCAGATCCTGCAGCTAACGGCAGATGTCCTCTCCTCCTCCTTCTCCTCCATTCGTCCCTGATCTGCTGCTTTATTCCTCCTCTTCTTCTCTGTTGTTCTATCTTCATCCCTCTGGCTCATTTCCTCCGTCCCTGCCCTCACTCTCTCCGGGCCTTATCTCTCCATCCCTCCTTCTTCTCTCACCCTCTCTTCACCCTCACACTCTCTGTGGTTGATTTAAGGTCTCCTTCCCCTCTCAGTCTGTGTCCATGCACAATAACTGAATAGCCTTGAGATTTCATGCTGAAATCTGATATTTCAACCATGTTTGTTGCTGTAACGTTTGTTTGGTGAGAAAACATTGTGGAGGATCACTCCCTTTAGCTAGAAAGTCTTGATGTTAGTTGCAGACCTGTTTCATGTGCAAATCATCACTTTAATCAAGGTTCAGCAGCCTCGTGATGAGCTCACCTCTGTCTGCCTCAGCACCATGATGACAGATCTGCTGCTGTTTCTCAGTCTGAGGCTAACGCTAACAGCTATCAGCAAGCTAGCGAACACGTTAACCGGCCAGGCTCAACAACTTCAATGTGAGCCATTTCGCTATTTCTTACGTGATGTTTGTTTTATCCGATCTTGTCTCGGACCCGGATTAGCTTTGGACCTGGTTAGTTCAAGTCTGGGTCTGGTGGTGTTCAGCAGAGAAGATCATGTAGGGTTTGATGTTCTTCAGATCCAGCCTCTGGTTGTGTGACTGATCACTGATTGTGCGTCTTCATGCAAACAGCTTCACCTTTGCATTCACAGACCAACACGACTCTCCATCCTGGGTCTGAACCAAACTCTGAGCTTTGCCCCATTTTAGGCCCGTTTCAGGGAAAACTGGACTTTATACAAACAGTCCTAGCTTCTGTTTGCGTCCTGTGTTTGTTTTCATGCAAGAAAACCTGCAGAATTAGCAGCTAAATGCTAAAAGACAACCAAGAAACAATCCTTATGTTTGGTTTCTTCAGTCCGTGTAGGTTTCAGCTTGTCCTCAGGAGTCTGGACACACATTTGAGCCTGTAGGTGATGAGATGTGTCCTGCTTTGATAAGAGTTTACTCCTAATGAAATCTTAACATGGATTATTTTAAGCTTTTGAAAAACAACCATTAATAAAAACTGAAAGAGACAAACATTAAACTCTTTCAGCAGCATGTGAACCAATCACAGCGTGTCCTCAGCTGGCCCTCGGTGAACGACCTCATTGTGCTTCTGCGGCTTGTTACCAGGCGGCTGAGAGCGGCTGATCTGTCCCGAGCCCGACGCTGCGTTCAAGGACCGCTGATTAAATTAGCTTCCCAACGAGCTCAGTGTGCACACTTTAATTCCCGACTTTCTGACTAATCTCATTAGCTCCGCTCTGGCTCGACCTGCTCTCTCGACCTAAAGGGATTCCCCTCGATGTCCACACACACACACACACACACACACACACACACAAATCGACCAACAGTGTGCTAAAGGAGTTTTTTTTCAATTAGTCAGAAAGTGGGAGCGGTTCCTGCTGCGGATCGAATCAAACGAGGGGACTGTGAGTGTGAGTCACAGAGCGCTAATGCAGAGGCTCTGCTCCTCCATGTGTGAGCTAATGGCTCTGATCTGTAACCTTCAGGTTGCTGAACGCTCCACAGTGGCTCTGCTGTCGCGTCACGCTTTGATCTGCGGCAGAGCCGGGTCAGCTCCTCAGACACTGTGGAGCTTCTCCGTGCACAATGAAGTTACTGTATGTAGCTTATTACCGTGCAGGCTTGCAGAGAACACACAGATGTGACTCATTTGTGTGTGTGTGTGTGTGTGTGTGTGTGTTGGAAACAAGGCTTCAGCAGCTATCATCATCTTCAAGTCCGTCCTCAGACCGGGGGCCAGTGCAGGGACGATGTGAGTCTTTAAGCCTCCTTTCTCGCTCGGCTCGGGGTTGGCAGTCAGTTCTTTTGCGCAGGTCCTCGATGCTGTGTCTGACAATAGATCGTGCATCGCGTCAGTCGGTAAAACCACTTTGTCCAAATCTGCGCGGGTGCCGCACTGTCCCAGGTCAGCTGATAAGACACTTAAAGTCGTCCCTGTTGGTCCTGATCCCAGTGGCACGATCAGCAGAGGTCAAAACCACAGAGAGAAGCTGGCACGGAGGGGTTTGCAGGTGTTTGCAGGTGTTTGCAGTTTCAGAGAAGCAGCATTGTTTTGGACGGGGGTCAGCACTCACAGGAAGCCCCCCCCCCAGCTCCATTCGAGCTGTAATCTTTCCGTAAAGACTCACATGGTCACTGTTTTAGTTTCAATCTGCAGACAGCATCAATGATTTATGTAAAGAGGAGCTGGCAGCCCACACTATTTCTGTATTTATTCATTATTCAACACCAGCAGTGAAGGAATAAAGAGAGGAGTGTGAAAGCGGGGCCGGTTTTCAGTCCAGGACTACGAGCACCGGCTCATCCCCGGCCAAAAACGTTGTTCTGCTGCCCCGCCGTGCACTTTGCCGACTCCCTCAGTGTCAATACCTCCTATTGAATTGTACTCGAGTCAGAAGTTGAAGAACTTTTCTATTGATTGAGGCTGAGAATTGACTGAGCCGGCTGCCGTGGAGCCTCTGAGGTAGTCGGCTTTCATCTGCGAGATCTACGGCGAGGCGGTTTAAATAAGTGATGAGGCGGCTGACGACTGTGGCCAGGCCTGCGTATAGAGATGATCCATATCTGATATTATATTCACACACACACACACACGCTGTCAGTCGGACGCCACAGAGCAGCAAACAGCAGGTAACGTGGAGGTCAGCAGAAAAGTGCATCTCATCAGCTCCTGTGATTGTTTGTGCACGTGCGCATCGTCGTGCACGTCGTCACCAAACATTCAACAAGACTGAATCCAGATGTTTGGACCTGACCTGATGTTTGCACCTGCAGATTCACAGATTTCAAGGTGCATCACAGAGAAGCTGTGGAGATCCAGAGCACGTCCTGCAGGCAGCAGAAAAATACCCAGAACCATGAGTGTAGACATGATTTTTACATTAACATGAGCCAAACTGATCTTTAAAGACTTTGCATCAGTGTTTTTTGATTTATTACCTGATGACACAGCAAGGAGGATCTTCAGTTACAGGTCTGAATGTGACAGACGTTGGATCTGTGGGTGCAGCCACAACAAACAGGCTTGTTAAAACAGTTGGTAACCACATGAGAGAAGCCAAGTGCTCAACTCACCAACAACTGTAGCTCATCAGGTGTGCAGCTGGTTTCACAGGACGGCAAATCACAGAACAGACGAGCATGATGCTGTTGATGATGAGAAGATGATGATGAAGATGATGACATTAATCAGTTTGACGAAGGATGACCATCACGATGCAATAAACAATAAACTCCACTGTCCTTATTTGGGCGTGGAGATGATGATGATGATGATGATGATGAAGAAGAACTTGTTGACAATGATGTCAGCAGTCATGGTGATGATGTTGCCAATGGCAAAAACAACAACAATGATGCTGTCGATGGTGAAAATGAAGATAGTGATTAATAGCACTTCCACGAGGCTGAGGGTCCTGTTGATGGTGTTGCCATGGTAACGACGATGCTGATGATGAGCAGCTGGACGGAGGAGAATAACGTTGAGATTAATCATCATAAGGATGGGAACCTGGGAGGTGGTGAAGCTACAGATGAAGATGGGCGGAGTCCGGAGGTGTTTCCAAGGCGGCTGGATGATGATTTGGAGGTGGAGACCTGTGGGTGGAGCTTTGGCTGGATGAGGAGGACCAGATGAATGATGGTGCTGATGATGATGAAGGTGATGAAGACCTGAGTGTGAGTGATTGGCTCTGTTTTATGAATGCTGAACGACTCATTATGTGTCATAAGTGGCAGCAGCTCTGTGTTCACATATGATTAATTACTCTAAATGAGGATTAGAAGTCTGCAATTACTCAGTGATAACACAAGGACCGAGTCCTGATTATACGGGTTAATTATCATGACCCGCCTGCACGCTGCTGTGTGTGTGTGTGTGTGTGTGTGTGTGTGTGTGTGATAAACTGGGATTTTTCTTATTAGGGGGTCTACATCCCCCTTTTTCCTCAGTGTCAATTAGGTTCCTGTTAATTCTTTGTAAATGTCATTTAGAAATGTCACATCTTAAAATAATCAAATGGAGGCGCTGAGGACCGAGGTCAGCCGTGTCTCTGCTGTCTGTCCTTTTATTGCCTGTATTTAAATTAAAAAAGTGGCTTTTGCAAACACTCAGGAATAATGATAAGTACCTAAATCTGTAAATGAGGGTGTAAAAACCTTTTGTTTTGAAAATCAAATGAATCGTTCTGTTTGTTTTCCACCTTATTTTAAACCACAGCTGCCCAGATTGGGGCCTGCAGACCAAAGCTGAGCCCCCTAAAATCCCTAATTTCACATATTTTTCATATGTTTAACACTGTGCAGGAGTTAACTGAGGGAACCAGCGATCACAGCAACACAACACAAAAAGTGTTCATCGTGTTTTACTCAGTTCTCAATAGTCAACATGCACGACATCAACAAATCTTATTTCCTTTGCTCGGCACATGAAGTTGTGTTTTGTCAGATGTTACAGGGTCTATAAACACAGTATATAATAAAAACACAGATGCATAGTGAGTCCTAACCCCTGGAACGTGGTGTGGATCCAATCGCCACCTTGTTGACGACTAAAAAGGAGCAAATCCCTGCAGCAGGCGACATCAGAGGAGTGGAGGCTGTCAATAAACATGCACATGTGGGTGTCCGCATACTTTTGGCCATGTGTTCCTCTAATAACTTTAATATTGATCCTTCACCTGCACAGAAAAGGAAAAAATAACATGGAAAAGTCTGTTTTTCTCTGTCTGTGTTGCGTCGTTTATTATCAATTAATATTCTAATATTTTAACATTAATCAATCAGCTGATTACTCCGCCGGTCACAAAGCAGCAATACTACCTTTAAAAAAACCCGGAGCCAGCAAATGTTTGACATGTTTTCCTTGTAAAATGACAAGATTGATGAATCATCAAAAGAGCTGCGGTGAAGTGTCTCTGGATTCACTGGCTGATTCATTAAATTGAAATTAATTGATTAGTCGTGTGTTTAAAGACGTGAAATCAGCACCTGTACTATACTGCAGATCATTAATGTTTACACACACACAGCTGTGTGTGTGTGTGTGTGTGTGTGTGTGTGTGTGTGTGTGTGTGTGTCGCAGCTCTAATAATGTTTGGAGCTGAAAGAGGAAAAAGCTAATAGCTGCTCCTCGAGCCTTCTTCCAGTTTCCAGTGTGAGACTTTGTTGGACGTAATGGGAGCGAGAGGAGGAGGAGGCAGAGAGAGAGGCATGATGGATGGAGGGTGGATGGAGGGTAGATGGAGGGTAGATGGAGGATGGATGGAGGGTGGATGGAGGGTGGATGGAGGGTGGATGGAGGGTAGATGGAGGATGGATGGAGGGTGGATGGAGGATGGATGGAGGGTAGATGGAGGGTGGATGGAGGGTAGATGGAGGGTAGATGGAGGGTGGATGGAGGGTGGATGGAGGATGGATGGAGGGTGGATGGATTATTACCTTTTGTTCCTCCTCAGAGCTGAAGCAGACGCACTGATGAGGGGAAGGTTTAGGAAAGGCAGAGGGAGCCGAGCGGGGAGCAGGAAGCAGGTGAAGTGAGAGCCGGGCCGAGATCAAACAGCAGAAAACCAGAGCTGCACGTGTGATTTAACACATATTCTCACACATTCACAGAAACAATTCCCTGTTTCACACACTGTTAACAGCACAGATCTGATGCTTGTTTAAGGAGGATTAAAGGTGGTTAAAGGTGGGTTCAGTGTCCTGCAGCATGCACAGGCTTTGTGTGTGTGTGTGTGTGTGTGTGTGTGTGTGTGCCTCCTCCCTGCCAGGTCGACCAGGCTGCTAATGATGTTGTCAAAGAGGAATGTGGAGCAAAAAGATCTTTCTGCCTCTTTGCACGCACATGGACACACACACACACACACACACACACTGATTGGGTCTTTACAGAAAATCAGAAATAATCTATTCGTGTGGTCACAAACTGCAGATGCTGTTTGAGCGAAGGCTTCAAATGTTTCACTGAACGATTCGCTCTTGCTGCTGAGGTGACAGTTACAGTTACAAGTAATCTATTACTCTTTTGTACGGGACGATGCATATGAGGGCGCATTCATGACGTCGAACCAGGTCGTTACTGTGCTGCAGAGCTGCTGTTGTGTTCGTTCTGTTTGTTTTGGATCTGTGGTCAGTTTAACTTCCTGGTTATACATTCAGAGATACATCCTCACTTACACACACACACACACACACACACACACACACACACACCCACCCTCCTTGGTCTCTTTACCCACATGCTCATGTTTTCACAGCAGCTGCTGACAAATTGACAGGATCCTGGGAATTTTCCCCACATGGAAAACCTGCGTTCTGTTATTCTGGAGCTCAGAGGGGCGAGGTCACACTGGGGGGGGCAGCTCTCTCTCCCTCCCTCTCTCCCTCTCTCCCCCTCTCCCTCTTTCCCTCCCTCCCTCTCTCTCCCTCTCTCTCTCTCTCTCCCCCTCCCTCCCTCTCTCTCTCTCCCTCTCTCCCCCTCTCCCTCTTTCCCCTCCCCTCCCTCCTCTCTCCCTCTCTCTCTCTCTCTCTCCCCCTCCTCCCCTCTCTCTCTCTCTCTCCCTCCCTCTCCCCTCTCTCCCCCTCTCCCTCTTTCCCTCCCCTCCCTCTCTCTCCCTCTCTCTCTCTCTCTCCCCTCTCTCTCCCCTCTCTCTCTCTCCCCTCTCTCCCCCTCCCTCCTCTCTCTCCCTCCTCCCCTCTCTCCCCTCTCTCTCCCCTCCCTCCCTCTCTCTCCCTCTCTCTCTCCCCTCCCTCCCCTCTCTCTCTCCCTCTCTCTCCCTCTCTCCTCCCCTCTCTCCCCTCTCCCCCTCCCTCTTTCCCCTCCCTCCCTCTCTCTCCCTCCCTCCCTCTCTCTCCCTCTCTCTCCCTCTCCCCTCTCTCCCCTCTCCCCCTCCCTCCCCTCTCCCTCCCTCTCTCTCTCCCCTCCCCTCCCCTCTCTCCCCTCTCTCCCTCCCTCCCTCCCTCTCTCTCCCTCTACCTCTCTCTCCCTCCCTCCCCTCTCTCCCTCTCTCTCTCTCCCCCTCCCTCCCTCTCTCTCTCTCCCCTCTCTCTCCCTCTCTCCCTCTCTCTCTCTCTCTCCTCCTCTCCCCTCTCTCTCCCCTCTCCCTCTTCCCTCCCTCCCCTCCCTCCCTCTCTCTCTCTCTCCCTCTCTCTCTCCCCTCTCCCCCTCCCTCCCTCTCTCTCTCCCTCCCTCCCTCTCTCCCCCCTCTCTCTCCTCCCTCCCTCTCTCTCCCTCTCTCTCTCTCCCCCTCCTCTCTCTCTCTCTCCCTCTCTCTCCCTCTCTCCCCTCTCCCTCTTTTCCCTCCCCTCCCCTCTCTCTCCCCTCTCTCCCCTCTCTCCCTCCTCTCTCTCTCCCCTCTCTCTCTCTCCCTCTCTCTCCCCTCTCTCTCTCTCTCTCTCTCCCTCCCTCTCTCCTCTCTCTCCCTCTCTCTCCCCTCCCCTCTCTCTCCCCTCTCTCCCCTCCCTCCCCTCTCTCCCCCCCTCTCTCTCTCTGTGAGTCACAGTTTTTCCCAGAGCACAGCCTAACTGACGTACTGGCAACATTTAACACACACAGAAATAACACACCAGGAAAAACTCTGTGACTCTGTGTGTGTGTGTCTGTGTGACTGTGTGACTGTGTGTGTGTGTGACTGTGTGTGTGTGTCTGTGTGACTGTGTGTGTCTGTGTGTGTGTGTCTGTGTGGCTGTGTGTGTGTGTGACTGTGTGTGTGTGTGTGACTGTGTGTGTGTGTGTGTGTCTGTGGTGTGTGTGTGTGTGACTGTGTGTGTGTGACTGTGTGTGTGTCTGTGTGACTGTGTGTGTGTGTGACTGTGTGTGTGTGTGTGTGTCTGTGTGTGTGACTGTGTGTGTGTGTGACTGTGTGTGTGTGTGTCTGTGTGACTGTGTGACTGTGTGTGACTGTGTGTGTGACTGTGTGTGTGTCTGTGACTGTGTGTGTGTGTGACTGTGTGTGTCTGTGTGTGTGTGCGACTGTGTGTCTGTGTGTGTCTCTGTGTGTGACTGTGTTTGTCTGTGTGTGTGTGTCTGTGTGTCTGTGTGACTGTGTGTGTGTGTCTGTGTGACTCTGTGTGTGTGTGTGTGTGTGTGACTCTGTGTGTGTGTGTCTGTGTGACTCTGTGTGTGTGTCTGTGTGACTGTGTGTGTCTGTGTGTGTGTGTGTGTGACTGTGTGTGTGTCTGTGTGTGACTGTGTGTGTCTGTGTGTGTGTGTGTGTGACTGTGTGTGTGTGTCTGTGTGACTGTGTGTGTGACTGTGTGTGTGTGTGTGTGTCTGTGTGACTGTGTGTGTGTGACTGTGTGTGTGTGTGTGTGTGTGTGTGACTGTGTGTGTGTGTCTGTGTGACTGTGTGTGTGTGTGTGTGTCTGTGTGACTCTGTGTGTGTCTGTGTGACTGTGTGTGTGTGTGTGTGTCTGTGTGTGTCTGTGTGACTGTGTGTGTGTGTCTGTGTGACTCTGTGTGTGTCTGTGTGACTGTGTGTGTGTGTGTGTGTGTGTGTGACTGTGTGTGTGTCTGTGTGACTGTGTGTGTGTGTGTGTGTCTGTGTGACTCTGTGTGTGTGTGTGTTCAGTTGTGTATTCTGACAGTAACCACTGCAGCTCGACATGCTCAGAGCAGACCCGCAAAACAACACAAAGACGGCCAACTTCCTGCGCCCTGTGTCCAGTTCTGACATAACTGATGCTAATGCTAACTGGTAGCTTCTCCCTGTCGTCACACCTGATCCACATCTGTAGGCGCCAGTGGCTCCTCATCAGATGCACACATTAGCTGGATCGAAGACAAACTCCGTGCTCCGGTTTTCCACCTCTACGTGTCGTTTTGCTTTCGGAGGATCTCTCCTGAAAGCGACTGCGGGCTGAGGTGACGGGTTAAGCTGAAGAGCTGGCCCGCGGCCTAAGACAAGAAGATTTATCTTCATCACAGCCTCTGTTTGCTCACACCTGCAGCGAGCGGCCTGTGCTCCTGAATATCCTGAGCCCAGATGAGCAAACACGCTCGTCCTGATCACATGCAGACTCCGAGCTCCGTGGTCTCCGTGCTGGAACTCACTCATCTGGAAACCTGATCTGAATGTCGTCTTTGTGAGCGCTGGCAGCGCCGCTGTGTGGGTCCAGACCAGCAGAGAGACCGGTTCAGACCCTCCTCACTCAGGCCGGCGGGCGGAAAAGACCCTTTCAGAGACGCAGCATTGTTGACGTCAGGCTGACTGAAGCTGCCCTCTGGCTGACACCCACACGCCAGCACGTCCTCTTTCATGCTGCAGCCATGAATATGCAACGCTTGTGTCGGTCATTGTTGGTGAACCTGATGTTTTGGCTCAGTCTGTCAAAAGAGGAAAATCTGTCACTGTCCACACACACACACACGCACACACACACGCACACACACACACACACACCCTGCCAGTGTGCAATTATCCCCAAACATTGTCCTCGTCTCTTAATTCCACATCACCTGCGTCATGAAGGGATTTCCTAGAATAAAAACCCACCTGTCAATCAGCGCACGCCGTGCACACACACACACACACACACACACACACGCACACACGCACACACACGCGTATTGTGTCGTCTTTTATCTCTTGTTCTTTTTTTTCCAACAGGCACACAAACATTGTGACAGGAAGTGTCTCGGCGTGTTATGTCACTGCGTCACCTCAGAACACAGACGAGCTCACGGCTGCCGTCCCCGCCGGCTAACACTGCACACACACACCCACACACACACACACACACACACCCACCCACACACACACACACACACACACACACACACACACGCAGACTCCTCCCTTTAAAGTGCAGCTATCTATCAGCTGTTTAGTGCGTCTGAATCATCTCTAACAGATCACTCAGTCAGTGCCGTGCTCTGCTTCGACTCTGAGGCGTCTGAGAGAGGAAGTTCTGCACGAACAGGCTGAGCTGTGAGACGCTGGTGCCTCAGTTCTGCATTACGACAACACACCAGCTAACAGTGAACTGAAAACACACACGTGTGTTGGCTGCACCGACATATATCCTCCGCCTGCTTCACTCGCTGTTTTTGACTTGTTGCAGCTCCGTCCTCCTCTGCAGGATGAAATTCAAGCTGAAAAATCAGGTTTTTAATTCATTCATTCAAAATACCACAAAATGACAACTTTCCAGGTGATTAAGTTACTTGTTTTGTGCAAACAGCAGCCTGAATCCCAAAGATATGAAGTTGAAGATTTGAAGTTGAGTTGAAGTTTAATAATCACTGCAGACTAACAGACAGCAAGAACTCACAGTTATGCAGCTGAAACCAGGGATTTTGGGCATTTTATTCATAAAAAATATAATAAATTATCAGAACAGTTGATAATTTTCTGTCTATGAACTCAAACTTCAGTGTAATGACGTGATAAATCCTCTCGTGTCTTCAAGGTGTCCTAAAATCAGCTGATTGATTCAAAAGCACCTGCACACAGCTGGCGTAAATTAAACACACACACACACACACACACACACACACACGCCGTGTCAGCAGCCTCCTCGGCCTCCAGCCTGAAGTTTATTTGGATACCGTGTGAAATCCTTTTCCCCACTCATCAGATTCTTCACACCGCTCATATTTACTGACCTAAATACATAAACCGGCTCTGAGGCGTTAATCCGTGCAGGCCGTCAGCAGCTCGCTCCGTCATTAGCTCACAAAATAACTCTGCATAGCAATGAAGCGCAGCGACACATGGCACCGCATCGAGGCGAAGCGACGGGCGTCACCGACAACACCCGAGAGTCTCAACACAAACTCAGCAGAGGAGGACGTCCACACAGAGCGGAGGTCAGAGTGGGTGGAAGAGATCCAGGAGGCGCCGCCCAGTGACAAAACACCAATCACGATCTTTCGCTCAACAAAACGAAGTCGTTTCAGTGCCTGAACTCAAACAGACTGCGAGCTTCAGGCCGCAGTGTCACGTCGTCTACAGATGAAAACGCCCAAATGTGTCGAGCTGAGATCGAGACTGACTTTAAAATGTTTTCTCATCTGCAAACTCCATGGTGAAGCTGGGAACGAGTGCAGCAGAGTTGACTTTTCACTAATGCTCAGATTCAGTTTCCACGTTATTTTCACACACTTCCTGCAAAATAATCGTCATTTGTTGCAGCGAATAAAGGAACAAGTGGTTCAGTTTGACATTTCCCCTTCACTCATTCGCTGTTTTCCTTTTCCTGATGCAGATTAAGCAAAACGTAGAGATATAAAGGCTTAAAGAAAACAGAGCTAAAGCTTAGCCTGCAGCTAGCTCACCGACTCCATGGCAACGCTTCACCTAAAGCATCGTGGGGCTTTATGGGACTTAAAACATGCAACTGGGAAAGAACTGAAGCAACAGATGCTGCAAAATGAGACTTTTGTATTGTTTTACTCTCTGAATGCATCTCATAGTATTATATATTGTCTTTAGAAACACTACTTCTCTCCTGTTTTCCATTTAAATACACGTGTTTCTGCACAAATACACACTTTCCTCATGTAAAACATGACGACTGCACGTGTGCAGCAGCGGCGCAGGTACACGTCAGTATTTACTGTGAGATGAAGTGATGAACTTTCATTGAGTGTGTTTAAAAACACGCACACACACACAACTGACTGCAAACACTGACCCCGAGTGATTTCACACACACACACGCACACGCGCGGACCAATAGCAACACTCTGCAGAGGGATGAACTGAAGCACGCAAACAGTCAGCGAGGTGCCACCTTCTATCTCTGGAAAATGTTTGGTCTGTCACACAGTCCCTCTGAGCACACACACACACGTGCACACACACACACACATGTACACACACACACACACATGCACACACGCTCTGTGGGCTCTCGTAGTGTTGTTGCGTGACAGAGCCTGACATGTTTCAGCTCTCTCGCTAGAGTAGTTCACTCACT
Organism: Datnioides undecimradiatus; assembly: GCA_008933995.1. NCBI lineage: Eukaryota > Metazoa > Chordata > Actinopteri > Lobotiformes > Datnioididae > Datnioides > Datnioides undecimradiatus. The sequence continues at coordinate 24,131,014 of WARS01000029.1, forward strand.
CCAGGAAATGTAAGCGTGTGCGTGTGAGTGTGTGAGTGTGTGTGTGTGTGTGTGTGTGTGTGTGTGTGTGTGTGAGTGTGTGTGTGTGAGTGTGAGTGTGTGTGTGTGAGTGTGTGTGTGTGAGTGTGAGTGTTCTGTGTGTGTGTGTGTGTGTGTGTGTGTGTGTGTGTGTGTGTGTGTGTGTATAAAACAGTGAATAAAGGACCAGTTTGGTGTTGGCTATGCATCATGGATCTGATGCTCCCCGGAGAGGAGGAGTCTCTCCTCCCTCACTCCTCTTCTCTTCCATCTTTAACTCCTCGGTCGCCGTCTCTTCTCCTCCTCTCCTCTTTCAGTCTCCTCCCCTCTTCTCTCTTCTCCTCCTCTCCTCTTTCAGTCTCCTCCCCTCTTCTCTCTTCTCCTCCTCTCCTCTTTCAGTCTCCTCACCTCTTCTCTCTTCTCCTCCTCTCCTCTTTCAGTCTCCTCACCTCTTCTCTTCTTCTGTGTTCTCCATCTCTCCATTCACCTCCCATCTCTGCTCTCCTCCTCACCTCTTCTCCTGACTCCTCACCTTCTCTCCTTATCTTCCTCCTTTCCTTGTCATCATGTCCTCTCTCCTTTCCCACTCTCCCTTTTCTCCTCCTTCCTTCTCTCTTGTCTCCTCCTTTCCTTTCCTTCTCCTCCATCCTCCTTTCCTTCATTCTCTCCTCTCTCGCATCTTCTCTTCTTCTCTCCTTTCCTTTCCACTCCCTTTCCTTCTATCCTCCTTCCTTTCCTCCTTTTCCACTCCCTCTCCTCTCCTCTCCTCTCCATCTTTCATGATGGATGGCCCTCGGGGGCTCCAGTAGTTTGACAGCTCAGAGATCTCTCGATGGCCACGAGGAGTGTTTGAGGAATACTGGGACACGTGTGTGTGTGTGTGTGTGTGTGTGTGTGTGTGTGCGTGTGTGTTGAGAGCACTTCAGCACATGTGTTTTTCTTCTCTCCAACAGAGAGGGAGTGAGCTTGGTATAACATGTTTTTGTGTAGCACACACACACACACACACACACACACACACACACACACACACATTGGATTGTGTGTGTGTGTGTGTGTGGATTGCGTGCCCTCTCCATCTCCCTCTCACGCTACCTCTCCCTGTCCTCCTCCTCCCTCGCTGTGTCAGGTGGTGGCAGCGGCGAGCAGAGGGATAGCTCTTGACATCGCTCTTTGCGTGACACAGGATGTAGATTGATCGGCGCTGCCTGCGTGCACAGCAGCGTAAACAGCGAGTAAACAGCGAGACAAGAGGACGGGTCGATGCATCCGAGATGAACTTTCTCCTAGAAGCTTCCTTCTTCCTCGCCGCCTTTGGCTTTTTCTCTGTTGAAGCTGCAGCGAAGACGTTTCTGTGTGAAGCTGCAGCTGAGATCAGCTCCACGCTGAAAGTCTGAGCCGCCGTTAATTCGCTCCTGATCCCTGCAGCTGATCTCAGAAAGCAACAAGCCGGTCACCGGAGCAGCGCCGATATGTTTTTTTGTGTTTTATGCTTCGTAACAAGTTTTGGGTTCAACCAGAGGACGCTGAGTTTTACAGCTTCACCCAGCAGCTCAACCCTGACTAGATCCTGTGATGATGAATGGGTTTCAGTGTCGCTGATTTAGGAAAACAAAAATAGGTTTAAGGCTAAATCTTTGGTGTGCACGTAGCAGGATTTGACTTCCTGCTTGGTTTCCTTTACATCTCACATATAAATTCACTTGGAAACACTTTCCTGGTCTGATGTTCATCAATAAAATAAATCAAATTCCTGAGTGAAGTTTGCAGGAAGTTGCCAGATTTTGAGATTTGCCGTAAACGAAGCTCAACAGTTTGTTTTAGCTTATGTGCTAGCTGTTAGCCAAGCTAGCGGCGGTGCACAGAGCAGAGTGAAATATCAGATTTGTTCACGCTTGCTTAAGTTGTTTATTGTTGAAGTGTTTTATGAGGAGTCTCACTTGTAAAGGTTTTATTGCACTTACAGTAACAAACGAATGTGGAGGAGCTGCAGAAGAGACGCTGCAGCAGCATAAATGACATGAAAACTGTGAAAAGCACAGATTTAATGATTAAAAACATAGATATACTGTGTTTTGGATGTTTTAAATTGTCCCTGGTGTGTGTTTAATGCCAGGTTTTGGTGCTTGTGTGAGAAGAATCTCATCTCGTAATGAGAAGAGGTTTTAGTCTAATGTACAGTGTTTCCTGCATCAGGACGTCTTGTATCATGTGCACCTCTCATTTTCAGTCTTTTTTGTGTTGTCTTTTACTGTTTTTACTGTGTTTTTACATCGTCAGGGTGGATAAACAGTGTAAAATGCGTTAGAGGACAGCGTTTGTGTTCTTAATCTCTGCATCAGACCATCAGCCAACCCTCAGTCGTCAGCTTAAATATATCAAGAAGGCAGAAAGTATCATTCATGCACAAAAGGCATCAGTCTTTGTGGTGTAAAAACATGTCCTGTTCAGCAGGACTGTCGGGCTGCACAGCGCCCTGTATACTGTCCTGACTGCCTGCCAACTGCACACGAGGCGTTCACTGCACACAGGTCCCTCTCTGGGGAATAGAGACGGAGAGAGTGGGAATTTTCCACTTTTAACACACTTCCTCTCTTTTTCGCTCTCCGGTGCACAACGGATACCTCCTACTGGTTTAATGCATCGCCACGCACACACACACACACACACACACACACACGCACACACACACACACACATACAATTACTTGAATTAATAAACCTGCCTCTCTCTTTGTGGACTTCTGTTCTCTCCGGATCTCTCTGCACTAATGCACTTTAACCTCAGCTCGGTTTCATAACGTCGCCTAAGCTCCCGCCGCGCTGCACATACCCCTGCTTTTACGTGCACTCTCATGCACTTTACATTACTAAAAGCATTGGCTAAATAGGATTCGGCGTGTCTGCCGTGTTTTCTGCCCCTATAAGCTCCGCAGGCTTTCAGCTGTGTCAGCTGTCCGTGTGCTGGTGGGTGCGTGCGTGTTTGCTTGTGTGTAGATATGTTGTGTGTGTGAGTGTAAACGCAGGGAGAGTGTGAGAGGCTGACATCAGTGTGGGTCAGTGGGTATGGCTTAGCATGCTGTATGGTTTTAGATGCAGCGCGGGGCTGCAGGGATGTCATGCTAAGCTGATTAAATGTTCACACTTGGGGTCAAGTCATGCAGCCACTCAGCGTCCCCAGCTGAACTGCAGCCAGCACTTAAAGCTTTCTGCGGTCTGAGCGGAGAGCACGACAGCAGCCACTGAACCGCAGAAGCCTCTTTGTATTATTGTGTATGTAAAGATTTTTAATCAATATGCTGGAGCCGCTGCACGAAACAGTTTTTAACTACATTCACAGACGTGTGCAGACGTACAGGTGACACATTAAAGGAAAAAGCACCATAAAGTGTCAAACTGAGCCGCAGCAGGGCCGCAGCAGCGCCGCAGCACCTCTGGATTTGTGAAGAGATATTGATGCATTTTGTGTTTGGGTGATGGCAGCACAGACACAGTGTGATGGATGCATGTCGCAGAGTGGCAGGCGACAGGTTAGAGGCTGCAGCTAATCTCTCTTTTCCTTGATTTAAGCCTGAAAGCTGCTGCAGATCATTTAAAGGAAAAGTATCTTTTATGAAAGAAATGCAGCAGATTCATTTGGTGCTGATCAGCTGATCGATCGGCTCCAGCGGACGCTTCATCCCACTCATCATCACCGTCTTTAGTGGGGCCACTCGTGTGTAACGCTGCCCACTCCCACAACAAAGATGCCTGGGTTTAAATGGCAGCCATCTGTGGCAAAGCAGATTACTGTGATGAGGCAGGAAGTGTGTTTTCGATACATCCTAATTCTGCGGGTCAGTGGAGCTTGCTGCAGATCAGCAGATGAAAGTGCTGCTGGGTTTAATTCTGAGGAAGTGAAGTCGGGACGCGACACGCTGCTGTGAGAGTGTGTGTGTGTGTGTGTGTGTGTGCATGAGTGGCACAGTTTACAGCTGTTCAAGGAAACCATGTGTGTGTACAGTATGTGTGCTTGTGTGGATCTGACCTAAATCACAAAATGACTGCAGGCTGCTTGAATAATTTGTGACCAACGGATGCAGCATGTGATGTTTGAAGAGCAGTTCAACTGATTTTTGCACTTTTATTTACACGAAACCATCGAAAAAGCAGACAAACAACAATCTCTATAGAAACATGAGCTCCTCATCATGAGAAGACAGAATATGATGCTCATGCTCTCTGGACTGACGCCTCAGAGGCTCTTCGCACTAGAAAAAACCAGCGGCTGCCATTTAAAACCACATGCATGTATCTTTCCTTGTGTTTGCCTCAGCGTTAGGAGGTGATTCATGCAGATTAACCCTTTAACACCTGAGCCTGTCCCGTCAGTGTTTTTGCCCATTTTTCCTGAATACCTGCAACTTCCAGTAGCTGGCAGTTATTTACTATTTACTGCATGTTAGAAGAGTGTGATGACAGGTGAAAAACACAAAAACAGAAACTGATTTTAGAGTTTTAGTGAACAAACAACACTGCAAGTATATACGAATGGCAGATTTTGCATGTTATATTTGAAATTTGAAAAGTATAAAACTATTTCCAGTAAAATTTGAGAGTCCGTGTCTCATAATGTGAGGAAACAGGCCATGAAATGGAAACATTTGATGCTGCTGCGCACGCAGTGGGAACAAAGTGGCTGCTTGGCGGGCTTCCGGGACATTCGCAAGTGAAATTACCGTAATAACACCATTTTGGCTGTAAAGCACAAGGTCTCAGCTTTCAGAAACTCTTACAATTTTTTCCATAGCGCAAACCGTGAAGTAATTACTGTAATCCAAAGAGGTCGCCGGCGACACATTCAGAGTTATAGGGTTAAACACTGAAATAGGCCCAACACACCCTGGTCACTCCCACAGCTGCACCTCAGCGCAGGCGGCCTCGCTCGGAGGGTTGAACAGAAGCGACAGGTGCAAACACCAACGTAACACACACTGAAGGAAGCTGCGTTCATGCACGGCGTGTGTTTTCGGTTTTTATCAGATTCGTCTCACGTTTTCGTCGTTAAGGTGAGGGAAACGGCGTCAGAGCAGGAAACTCTGAGTGGGTTTGGTGTAAAACGTAACTTCGTTTTGAGCGAAACCACAAACTTTTCCTGAATCCAACCAATTAGTTCTGCTCTGCAACCATTACACATCAGTTTATTACTGTTACCATGACAACAGAGGACACCTGACTTTTCCTGCATGTCCAAAACAGTCAAGAGTCAAACACACTGTTTGATTTGCAGCTCTGACTGGTTGAGCTCTGATCTGCAGAATAACCTGACGACGCCCTCGAACCAGAGGAAATACCTTTTTAAACTCTGCAAACCACACTGACACGCAAACACTCTTGGCTTCGCCCTGGCAGACTGAAAGGGCGGCGACCGAGCAGCAGAACGAGTCACAAAGTGACACGATCGTCGCAGGCTCTGAGCCGTGAGCAGGATCCTCCGTCACTTTCCAGCGCGGAGCGGCGGCGAACCAGACTGACCAGTTTTTTCCATAATGTGATGTTTTTTGTGACGCAGAACAATGCAGCAACTGCTGCGACGCATGAAGGCCGAGCGCGTGAGTGACGGGTGTTTAGACGCGGGGCAGGAGAGCAGACGAGCCGCGGCTCTTTACAGGATTAAAGTTTATTGATGGTTTTTCATCACGACTCATTGATCCGCGTTCTCATCTCCTCAGCCCGTCATAACCAGCAGGTTGTGACTGCACAGGTCCAAGTGTGTGTGTGTGTGTGTGTGTGTGTGTGTGTGTGTGTGCAGCATGTTATCTACAATCTTAGCACAATGCTGCTAATGCACTGCCATATCTCCTCCCTTATGTGCTGGAACACATCCGACAGTGCAGCGTCTGGGAGAACCTGCACACACTGACAGAAAATGAAAAGTGCGTTTGATGCTCTCTGCAGCGACACTGCAGACGATCATGTGTTTTCAAAAAAAACAAAAATAATCGTCCGTTTGTGCCGATTTGTGACTCGTCAATCTGCAGCTGGGGACCATGTGGCTGCAGTTTGTCTGTGAAGGCTTTAAAGACATTAAACTGGGACGTGTTTATGTTTGATGCATAACTTGGACATCAATACTCGTCGCACATCTGATATTTTCAGTCATTTCACACAGTCTGGTGTGATTTTCACCTGTTGCAGAGGAGCACGCCTCCCAGTTCGAAGCACGATCAGAGCCTAAGCATTGTGAAAGCTCCAGCTGCTACAGGACCTGGAGGCTGGAGCAGAACAGAAGGAAAACAAATCAAATGTGAAGTAATGAATGAAAAGCTGCTGCAGGAGCGGCGCCCGTGCTCCTGCCTGCAAACTGCCTTCACCTCACTTCCCTCTCGAACCTGCAGCCCAGGTCTCTCCGATCTGAGTTCAGATCACGATGAGTTCAGACTCACTCTGGGTTCTTTCGTCCTTTATACAGATAATTTGCTCTTTACGTGTGCGTGCAGGACGAGACAGACGGGGTAATGACTCTCTCTAATAGGGCTTAGTTCAGCTGTCCGCATAATGCCGTCTGGCCTTTGTCTAATCTGAGCTCCTCTGTCTGACTCAACACACACGGCTCCCCCGGTCAACAAGGGGTTAACCTACAAAGAGAAAGGGGGAGTCGGGGGGAGAGGTGGGAGGGGAAGGGAAGGAGATGTCGTGGAAATAGAGAGACAAGCAAAGGGTCGTGGCAGCCATCCAGACAGACAGATAGCATCATGGCTGAGATGAGTGATCTGGATGAAGAGGCTGCAGTTAATGACCGTTCAGCATTGACCCTGAGGTAATGATGCTCCGATACAGGCTGGGCAAATTAGCTGTGGAGCGAAGGAAGGAAGGAAGGAAGGAAGGGCAGGAGAGGAGAAGAAGGAGGTATAAAAAGGGAGACGAGAGAAGATGAAACTAACAGCAGGGTCAAGACAAATGTAGCGAGCGCACAGAGGAGTGACAATGATGTTGAACCGTGACCCCACAGAGGTAATGATGCTGCTGGTTTGGCCCCGGCTACAAATTAGGAAAGGAAATTAAAGGACAGGAAAGGACAGAAGGAGGGGTGCAAGTGGGTAAAGGAGAAAATGGCAGGAAATGAAATGAAAGGAAGGAAGAGTGGAGGAGAAAGGGAAGGAAACAAAAAGAGATGAAAGGAAAGGAAATGAGAAGATAGGATGGGAAGATACATGGGAAGATAGGAATGCAAAAAGAGAAAGAGAAAAGGAAGGAAATAAAAAAGAAAGAGGAAAGGAGAGAAGGAGAGGAATAAAAGGAAAGAGTGTAGGAGACGAGGAGAAAGGAAGGGAAAATAAAGGAGGCAAGATGGAAAAAGAGGAAAGGAGAGAAGAGATCAAGGGAAGACAAGACAATGAAAAAGGAAGTGAAGGAAATAAGGAGAAAAGACAGGAAAGGAAAGACACAAGGAGACAGGAAAGGAAATGCCTAGGAAGGAAAGGAAAGGAGATAAAAAGAGTGCAAGTGGCAGGAAACAAGAGAGGAAACAAGAAAGAAGCAAAATATCTTCTGGTTTAAGGAAACATCCTTCTCTGACCTTTGACCTCCTGCTAACGAGAGACCTGCAGCTGAGACACGGAGACGAGGCGACGAACTGAGCAACGCAGAAATGAGCGAGTGTCTTCGCCGTCATGATGAGGTTGAACTGTAACCTCCTCGGGGGTGACGACGCCACCAGGCCTCGGCTAACGGATTAGCCACAGAGCTACCCGGTGGAGTGTGAGCCACAGGGGAGCCATCGGGCCGGGCAGACATGAATCTCATGTATGTGGATGTGGAGGCGGGGCCAGGCTGGGGGCTGTTAGATGGATGGACCCGCCGTCCCCAACTGGACGGTCAAGGCCTCGTCCTAATGATAATGTTCGTGTTAGAGTGTGTGTGTGTGTGTGTGTGTGTGTGTGTTTGGCAGGCGGGGCGAACATCGTGTTTCCTGAAATATTATAAGCATCACCGGAGACTCGTCCTCCACCCAAAGATCAATGTCTCATTTACATCAGGAGCTGCGACGGCGTGCTCGCATGTCACCGGCGCGGTGGTGCGTTCAGGGACTTCCTCTTCCCCGACAGTTTACTTTTAAGGCCAAAACTGAAGACAGTTACTGTGAATCATGGTCTTAAACCTTATTTATTGATGTAATACTCTATACAACAACATCTGAACTTTGATTGATCCTGCATTTGTTTACATTTTGGCATAATTAGCACCAATTAGCATGTAGCACTTCCTGTTTAGAAGCACTGTTTCAGATGCATGTTGCTGCAAATGGGCGCTCAGGGTTTGTAGCGGCTGCAAAACGTCTGCTGTTGGACTTTCAGCTGGAGCTCCCAGACGATCTGCACCGAGCTGCCTGCATCCACGTTTGTTTGCATCTTCTGCACAGAAATAGCTGCGACTTTAACTCAGCCCAGTTATAAGGCAGCCACAGGGGCAGATTTTGGAACGAACTCATGGGAAATACCTGGATCCAATTTCCTGTTATTGAACCTTAAAGTGTCTGCGTGTGTCAGGACACAAAGACACGCAGGAGCATCTCAGGGTGGAATCACTGCAGGGACACACAGACGCATCCTCAGGTCGTTTCTCTCTAAAGAAGCTCCTGCTCTGACGTTGCTGCATGTCAAAGTGGTGACAGAAGTGGAGTGTTTGTGTGTGTGTGTGTGCGTGTGTGTTGCTGGAAATGATGAAGTCACTCTGTCACTTACCGTCACTCAGATGTCTCGGGTTACAAAGCGTTTTGCCGCGTCATCCTCCAGCATTGCTCGGCGCTGCTGTTTACATGTGTGCAGCTGCACCTGTTTAGAGAAAAGGCTCTGTTTGAGTTTTCGTTTCCAATCACAGCGAACGCTCTGGTTTCACAACATATACACAGTGGAGGAACTGTTAGCACAGTCAATTATTATGGGATTGTTTCTGAGAAATCGTGTTGTTCCTGCCGGTTCCTGGCCATGGAGACTGCAGAACGATACCCCGGCAGCCTTGTCTGTGGAGACGTCATCATTAGCTTCAGCTTCCTGTTAGCGCTGCACAGCTGCACATGTTGTTGTTTCCTCTGAAACGTCTCAACAGCTGCTGGATGCGTTGCTGTAAATCAGAGGACGCATCATCAGGTTGTCCAGAACTATGACCAAACACCTCTGCTGCAAACATTAGCATGCTAGCATGCTAAGCTAAGGCAGCAATCATGATAAACATGATAACTAATCGACATCAGCATGTTAGCATTGTCGCTATGTGCACGTTAGCATGTTGGTGTTAGCATTTTGGGTTGCTGCAGCATACCAGCTTCATGTTACACTTTCATATTGAAATTGATGTTTATTATAAAACTGGGTGTTGCCACGGTTACGATAGCAGCCATGCAGTTTGACTTTCACACCCAGCCACATAGATCACAGTGCATGTGATCCGATCACCAAAGATGCATTTTAAAACCAAGTGTAAACAGGAAATGACATCATGGACAGATCTTTCGCATCCCATAAATGCTCATAACTGAATTTCTGTGTGAGGGTCTTTAAACTTTAAATGCAGAACATCGTTTTTAGATGATTCCTGTCAGGGGAAATTGATTCTGTCCGTCTCTCCTTTACATCGATTCCCTTCACTTCTTCCCACTTCCACAGTTCACGGTGTAACCTGTGAACTTTAGCATCAAGCTAACATCCTCTGAACTCTGCATTATTTACACTAAAATGCTGCTTTTGACCTCTTTTCGCTTTGCGTTGAGCAGCTCGTCTGCAGACAATAGACGAATCCAGGACCTCCTCCACCTCTGCCCCCTCCGTCCTCTCCATCCTCTAATAGGATTTCCATCCATTAGATCTTTTATCACGGCCTCCATGCATGTTAAGGAGGGAGAGATGAGCTGAGGTGTATTGATGCGGGGAGGTGATAGGGAATCAATAGGCCTATAAAATGGACAATCAGGCAGTGAGGCGGTCGGCTGGAAGCCCCTGACTGCCTGCTGGGGGTCCTGAGGGGGAATATTAGGTCTGTCTGCCTGTCTGTCTCACCGAGGAGCCTCTAATTAAAATGTACAGCCTGTCTCCTTCTCGTTACGTCTGTCCCGATGATTAAAACGTGAACCTGCGTGCGAGGCGAGGGATCGTTTCACCGTCTGCGGCAGGTCGGTCACAGAGGCAGTTTCACCCAGAGAGAAAATTAAAAAGAGAAAACGCAGTTTCCAATTTCTCATTTTCTTCTTTCATAAATTCTTTTCTTTTTTTCTTTCAGTCTTTGCATAATCAGGCCGTAATTAAAGAAAGAACAGAATAGGACTTTAATATAACGGGGAATTATACTGAAAAGGTGAATGAACTGAATGAAAAATCCATTTAAATATTAAAAGTTGAATCAAAAGAAGCAAAAAAAGCTTTAATGAAACTACATTTTGTCATTTTACAGTCTCTGCTTCTCCTTCTGAATGATATTATTTAATATTTAATCCAAAATAACGACGTTAAAGAAAGACTGAAGTGAATTAAAATTGCATAAGACTTAATTTGGTACATGAAATGCAAAAATGATATGATGATTTCAGATCAGATGCATGAATATTGTTGTTTTAATAGTTGTTTTAATTTAAATATTAATATTTTCCCTTTCACTGGGAAAACAGATACAGAGACACTAATACAGTTTCAGCCCCAGTGTGACCTCTGACCTCACACACAATGGTCCGGTCCTGCTGACGTCTCCTCCTCCTGCGGCTGCACCGAGTCACGCTCGCTAACCCCATCTGGACAGTCACATGCACACACACGTATGCACACACATGTATGCACACACACACACAGTGTGTGTGTGTGTGTGTGTGTGTTGGGTACAGTGTGTGTGTGTGTGTGTGTGTGTACATGTTGTTTGTGCACGTGCTGACTCAGCTGCTGTAGTCCTCCAACGTTAAAGAAAAAACCCATTTCGTTTTCCCATCTGCTGCTCTTCCTCGCTTTCCATTCATTTACATCACTCCCACACACACACACACACACACACACACACACACACACACACACAAATGATTGAGTCCGCACAGTCCCGCTACAGCACATCCATGCATCCGACCGGAGCTCTGCAGGGGGACGTTTTTATGATGCCTCCCGTTTCTAAGTGTTTTTCCCTCAAAGATAATAAATAAGTGCAGCTTTATCTCAGCGTGTCTGCAGGAAACAGATAAATAAACAGCACTTGAATGCATCACACACACACATCCACCCTCGTTTTCCCCATTTTCACTTCCTGTCCACACTAAGTTGACGTTTTCTTCAAATCCACATCAGTGTCTTTTGTGAGAAATGAGCAGCCCGATGCATGAGCTGATGCATCAGAGAAGCTACAAGGTGCTACAAGCTCGTTCTACAGTCTTACAGTGTTTCCACCTCTGGCAGACACCGTTCTGTGAGGCTTGTCCTTCAAATTCTCACCTAATGATCAGGGTTTTAATGTTAAATATCAGCTCATTCTCACTGCTGATGAACATTTATTTATTCATTCATTCATTTATTTTCTGTCACAAGCTTTTTTTTTGGTTTTCCCTCCAAATTCCTGCAAATTAAACTGTCTGAAAGGGAAAGAATCATTATTTCGGATGAAGTTTCACACACTTCCTCCTCCTGGTCCACTCTCCTGTCCATGTCTCTCCTTCTACCCGCCTCCTCCTGATCCCTGCAGCCTCTCCACATTCCTGCCTCGCTGCCTTTCCGCTTCCCCTCCCTGCTCCCAAATCAAAATAGCTTTTGTTATTGAGGGCGGGATTGTGTAACTCTAATCTGTGTAATCGAATTGCGACACTCAACACGAGCATCTGCAGCCCACAGAGCGCCCCGAATGGGTCGGCTCGCGTGCAAGTCTAGTTTTTCAGATTTACATTATTGACCTGGCGTGGAGAGAGAGCGGGAGAGAGGGAATTACTGAGGCTGTTACAGTCAGAATGGGGCTGTCCATCAGAGCAGCCAAGTGTGCAAATCACTGCTCACAGGTAGGCAGACAGAGACAAAACCACTCTGCAATGGTCTCACACACACACACGCTCACCTTTAGACTCAACCATTTTAACACAGCGTTCCTTATTTACCGCCATCACTTTAACCTGTTAGCTTATTGTAGCAGCTGTGTGCATCATTTGTCGCCAAGTCAGTTGCTAAAGTCATAGCTGAAGGTTGAAACACACCGAGGACATCAACCCTGAACTTCCTCAGGATGCAAAGTGAGAGTGAGCGTGGTTAAATGTCCCAGAGCACAGATCTGCAGCTTAAAGACTCAAATGTGAGGAAGGTATCAAACATATTCCACTGATGCTTCACATCCACACTGAGACGTGCAGCGTGTGGACCTGACGTCCTCGTACGAGGCTTTAAAAAGGCTGCGGGGAGATTGTTTAACACGCAAACATCATTTTGCTGAAAGTTGCTGCAAATCTGGCTTCATATCATGTTTTCATGCTGTTTCATGTAGTAAAATGAGTTTTTTATGCACTAACTATTGACATTACAAACAGTTTTGAAGAATCAAGTGAATGTCTTGTTAATTAACCACACGGAGACACTTGCAACTGATGCACTGATGTGTTAAACTCTGCAGACAGGAAGTAGCAGCACAGAGAGCGTGTGTGTATCAGTGAATATAATGTATATATCAGAGGACATGGTGAGGCGAGCTGCAATCAGCAGACAGTCGCAGGATTTTCCCAGAGTCCTCAGCTCGTCTCAGATCAGCCTGATAACCCCTCGCTCTCCTCCCAACGTTTATTTTGCACATGTGCATTTGATTTGTGCTCAGGCAGATAAAGGACCCCTGCGTTTGATTGCCAGGGTCCTCCAGAGGCCCCAGTTTTATCCATAAATCACCTCCCCAAAGTATCGAGCCACTCCAGGCGGGAGGACGTCGCTCCGGGGTGAGATTTGAAAGCAGCGTCTCCAGAGTCACACGCGAGATGTTTGCGTTGGATCGTTGACGCTGGAGGATTTTAACGTGTGGGACGTTTCCAATATTCTCCATGAGGGAAATCATACATATATACATTTATGTGTCACAAAGAAGACTGATGCAGAATGGCAACGTTGACAAAGGCTTTATGAAAGAGTCGACTCGATGCAGTCGACTTGTTCACGACAGACATGAGCTGATGAGTATTCCTCTGCACGCCTCCAACGCCTCTCTGCAGAACGCTGCAGGCCTGGGAACCTCCCCAACCTGTGCATCCGTGTCAGAAATGCACCGTGCAAATTTGTCCACATGCACCAAAATTCACAAACAGGAACTCACAGAGACAGAAAACACACCTCTGCTCCTGCGACTGTTCTGATGTGAGTCTAACAGCTAAAAACACATTATTTCATATGGAGGAATAACAGAATTTAGACGTTGCTTCATGCAGACAAACAGAGCCGCTGATTCAAACCCAGAGAAACACTGAATAAAGCAGTTCCACCTTAAAAACCACTGTTTCTCCCACGCTGTCGGCCGCACACGGGACGTCCTGGAGGGGCGGCGAGCCGAGCTGCTGCTAGCTCAGCTTGTTTCACTTTAAACTTGAAATCCACACATCTGATGATTTAAATCCTCCGTCTGGTTCAAATACAGAGTTAAAAACAACGGCCGGCTGAAAAGAGGAGCACAGAAATGTGTCTTACAGCTGATCCAGAGTCAGTTTATCAAGCTGCTGCTGACACACAGAAATGTGTCTTACAGCTGATCCAGAGTCAGTTTATCAAGCTGCTGCTGACACACAGAAATGTGTCTTACAACTGATCCGGAAGTCAGTTTATCAAGCTGCTGACACACAGAAATGTGTCTTACAGCTGATCGAAGTCGGTTATCAAGCTGCTGACACACAGAAATGTGTCTTACAGCTGATCAGAAGTCGGTTATCCAAGCTGCTGACACACACAGGAAATGTGTCTTACAGCTGATCCAGAGTCAGTTTATCAAGCTGCTGACACACAGGGAAATGTGTCTTACAGCAGCTGATCCAGAGTCGGTTATCAAGCTGCTGACACACAGAAATGTGTCTTACAGCTGATCCAGAGTCAGTTTATCAAGCTGCTGACACACAGAAAGTAGCCAATGTACAGCTGATCAGAAGTCAGTTTATAAAGCTGTTTGACACACAGAAGTAATGTCTTACAGCTGATCCAGAAGTCAGTTTATCGCTGCTGACACACAGAAATGTGTCTTACAGCTGATCCAGAGTCAGTTTATAAAGCTGTTGACACACAGAAATGTGTCTTACAGCTGATCCAGAGTCAGTTTATCAAGCTGCTGACACACAGAAATGTGTCTTACAGCTGATCCAGAGTCAGTTTATCAAGCCGCTGACACACAGAAATGTGTCTTACAGCTGATCCAGAGTCAGTTTATCAAGCCGCTGACACACAGAAATGTGTCTTACAGCTGATCCAGAGTCAGTTTATCAAGCCGCTGACACACAGAAATGTGTCTTACAGCTGATCCAGAGTCAGTTTATCAAGCTGCTGACACACAGAAATGTCTTACAGCTGATCCAGAGTCAGTTTATCAAGCTGCTGACACACAGAAATGTGTCTTACAGCTGATCCAGAGTCAGTTTATCAAGCTGCCGACACACAGAAATGTGTCTTACAGCTGATCCAGAGTCAGTTTATGATACTGATATGATCGATGACGTCCCTCCTGCTGGTTTACATGTTGGGTTTTACAGCAGATGTCAGGTTGATCAGACTCGTGGGTCGACTGGTGGCTGCCCACCTGCCTCAGACTGACCCGGCTCCGCCGTCAGAAGGGGTTTAGGTCTGAAACGGGTCCAGCCTGAATCGCCAAGGTCAGCAGCTCTAATTGAAAATGCCAAATGCTGATCCTTCAATTACTTTGAACATGGACTCTGTCTGTCTGCCCTGCACCCCCCACACCCCCACCCCAAGCCTCCATATGTGAGCTCTCTCTCTCTCACTGTCCGGCCCATTGTTAGCGGTGCCCCCCCCCCCCCCACCTCACAGAGACCTGAGGAGGCTTCCCATGGACGACGGGGCCACAAGGTCAAGACACGGGCGGACATAAATCTGTGGCCTCGCCATCCATCCCCCGGCTCCCCCGGCTGTCCCCTCACCCCCCCCACCCTATCTACAACACACACACACACACACACAGGTCCTGCTAACAATAGGCCCTCTCCATCTGGGTGTAAATAATGATGATATTGTGGTGGTGAATGGTGCCCTGTGTCCAGGCGATAAGCCCAATATAGTTATAGCTATGTGGAGGGGGGGTAACAGAAAGGGGGGGCATTGTCCTTTATCTGTGTCATGGCTTACCGTCCTGTGTGTGTGTGTGTGTGTGTGTGTGTGTGTGTCACGCTCTTAATTATTAATGCCCGAGCCTTCACCGTTTCTCCTCATTCACCTCTTCTTAACCAATTCACCGACCTCCCCCCCCCCCAACAACCACTCTCACCCTCCACCCCCACTCATCACACACACACACACACACACACCGGCCGATGCCTCACCTCATTCTCTACATTATTGCTTTTGTTCTCTCCCGGTATTGTGAACGTTCTGGGATTTCCATTGTTCTCCAATGTTCCCTCGTCGTTCCTTCAGCGTCATTAATGTCATTCATTAATTACCCCCCCCAAACGCCACAGTGGGCTGTTTAGCTTCATTTGCATGTTGCTTTTATATGCTGTTGACGATCAATGGAGCGGCGTCAGTCGGACTGATCTGTGATTGGTGGTTTCACAAAACTGTCTAATTGGTTTCTCGTTAACCTTCCTGAAGGTGTTTTGGAGTCACCTTCACACCATAAACAGAGAACTTCAGGAGTCAGCGTGCATCAAACAGACATGCTTGTACGACCTGTTTACCGGCTCTGAACGGCGTCGGTGCACGCTTCCTCACGGTCTCTCCTCAAAGGCGCCGCTCAAGACGTCTTCAGCGTTTAGTTTGTTTGTTCAAGCAGCAATTGAGCGACGACCTCTGGAGGCCATGTTTATTCTGTGACGTGGACGGGCGAATCCAGGAAACGCTGGACTTCTCTGATGTTCTGTGGAGTTAACTTTGGTAAAATACCTTAAACTCAAACAACTTATTTAAACTTAAACCACAAACTTTTCCTAAACTGAGCCAAACTGCCACCGTCTCACCACGTTGACCACGTTTCTCTGGTCATTCCTGCTGTTTCCGAGGTGACCAGCCATCAGTTCACTCTGTCGTCTGAAGACGTGTTGGTTTAATCACATATTCAGTCGAAAAGACACAAAGCTCTCTCGCTGGACGGAGGAGGAGTCAGGAGGTTTCAGTGTTTGTGCTGGAGTCAGAGTCGTCTCTTGGAGGATCCCTCTTCTGTTTCCTGCCGCGGCCTCTCGTCTTGCTGCAGTCGGTGTTTCTGACAGCTCACCTGAAGGTTGCGCTGCACCGACTCGTGATTTGAGGGTATAAGCCCCGCCTTCAAATGTTCAATCATCCAATCACAAACTAATTCATTTCACTCAATCAATACTGAACCTGAAACTCTAAAATCATTTAGTTTTAGTCTAGTTTTTATTTTTCCAGTCAATAAACAAACAGAAGAAACGTGAAAACTCTGCTCAGAAACTTTCTGAATATGATCAAAAGGAAACTTTCAGGCGACGGAGTGGAGCAACTTCTCGGGACGATTCGAGGCAAAGAGTCATTAAAACGATGTCGGTTGAGGCGCCGGAGCGGCTTCCTGTCGAGCAGCTCCGACACTGTGTGTTTAACGTGCGCGGAGCGCCGGGACGCCGCTGAGGAGAATCTTATTAGAGTAATAAAGTCGGGCAGGCGGGCGGACGTCCCGCCTCATGTGTCACATTGGTTTGAAGGCAGCTGGAGCAGATGTCGCTCTCTCTCTTCTCTTTTCCCCATTTCTCTCTCCTCAATGGGAAAAATCTCCATATCATCATTTTGTCTTTGTGAACCTCCTCCTCCTCCTCCTCCTCCTCCTCCTCCTCCTCTCATTGGTATCTCGTCTGTTTCCACGCCTCACTCTCTGTCCGTCTCTCTGACGACTGCTTCCTTACTGACATCCCTCTTTTCACTGGGCACAGTAGGGGACCTAACACACACACACACACACACACACACACACACACACACACACACACTCGGTTGTCATTCACTGACGTCGCAGGCGTTTGTGCATCTGGCCGGTGTCAGTGTGAGGGATGTCACCAGCCCGTCATTGTCATTAATGACGTGCTGATGTTCCCACAGTGAGGCTCGTGACAGGCTGACAGCGAACACACACACACACACACACACACACACAGATGGACAGAGATACACAGAGACACAGAACCAGGTGAGTTTTACCTGAACTCTTCGGTTTATTCTCGGGATGCCGTGATTCTCTATCCAGGAATTAAAATACAGCAACATTCGTCGTGCGATCGCGTCGGCCGCAGCGTGGACCTGTTTCAGGTGCAGGACTCAAAGTTAAAAAGCTTCCACAGCATCTTTAGATGATCACAGGCACAAACTGAGGTTTTTCATAATATAAAAAAGTAAAATCTCAAAAACTAAACCACGAGAAGGAGCTTGGCGTGATAAACAGGTCATTTCTGCTTCACATGAGTTTTAATTTGATTAACTTAGCTTGATAATGAGCAGCTGGGTTTAAACTGTGGTGGATGTCGACCTCAGCGTGCACAGGTTTGCAGCTCAGGGCTGCAGCGGATGATAATTATGAACATATCTGAGCATTTTTCTGATTAAACCCCAGAGTTTGGATGTAAAGTCACAGGTTTTGTCAGTGGAGTCTGGTGGAGGAGGAGGATTTTGAGCATAGATGCACGGAACAGCCTCAGCTTCCTGTGAGACAGAGCTCTCTGACATGAAGCTGAAGGGTGAGCTGCTCCACTCACTCCTTTACATGTGCACACTGACCCTTGGTGCCACATGTGCAGCGTGTTGGGGAACGTCACGTCATCACACGTGATCCGGCTCCGAGGCTCCGTAACATCTGCGCTCTGCATTCTCCGGCTCTAATCTAATTAGACTGAGTTTTGACTCTTTCCTCCACGGCTCATGTCTGATCTCTTCACGGCTGTCTGGACGGGGCGAAGATCCGATCCGCTGTGGTTTCTCCCGGTTTAGATGGCCACGGAGAGATCAGATATGTGCCACGAAGAGAGCCGAACCTGTGAAGCGTGCATGGACCCGAACCGTCTGCAGAGTCATGGTGTGAGAAACGCTCCACGCTGCGTCTTCAGGCACAGTTTGGGACTGAAAATCTGACAAAGCAGCAAAGTTAGTGTCTTTACAGATTCACTAAACACACAAAACGTCTAATAAACCAGTTTAAAGCTGCAGGATTTGTGCAAATACTCAGAATAAGTTTCCCTGCACACAGCCGAACAGCTGGACTGGGTTGTGTGTCTTTTCAAAGACGTGCGTGTTGGGTCTGAAACAACAGAGAGAGAGCTGAGATCTACACTTCTGGAAAATGTAATGTCATATTATTGTGTGCGTGTGTGTGTGTGTGTGTGTGTGTGTTTGGCTCAGGTTGCTGTTTACATTCCTGTCCACAGTGGTCGAGGAGAAGCTGCGTATTCATCTTTCGTCAGAAACACAATTGAAATGAGTTCATTACGTCTCTCAGCTCGTCTGTTTTAACAAAGCCTCTGCACGAAACATGCGATCACATGTTCAGTCAGTGTTGTGTTACAGGCGCACAAACACCTGTAACATCAGGTGCACAAACACCTGTTTCTGCACACACACCTGTAACACGACACTGAATGATCAGTCCCACCAGTTTCACGCCCACCTGCTCCTGCACAAACACGAGGGATCCAGACTGAAGTTTGTCCCAGTGATGATCAGCAAACATAACGTCATACAGACGCTGCAACATAAGAATGAATCAATCAATAAGGAGGAACAAGAGGAGTGAGGTGATACCTGCAGACAGGAAGTGGCACGCTGAGTCTCGTCATGTGATCTGTTGACAACAACAAACGTACAGAACAGCAGCCTGATCCACAGGGTGCGAGTGTGAGTGTGCGTCGGCTCTATCAAGGTCATTTGTGTGCTAAAGTAGCTTTTCATGTGAATGCACAGATGCCTCAATGAGCCGCATATGTGTGAAAACACACACACACATACACGCACGTGCACACACACACACACACACACGCACGTGCACACACTGGTCACCAGTTGTCGGTAGCGTCTGTGCCCCAGGGCACAGCTTTCATGCTACATTTCCACCAATCCTCCAGACCTCAACCACTAATCCATCATTCTGGACACACAAGCACACACACATACACACACTCACACACACTGTACACTGCACACACACACACACTGTACTACACTGTACACACACACCTACAATTACATGATTTCAAAGCTGCATGGACACACAAACTGAAATGTGATGTCTTTTTTACACTTGTTCACACACACACACACACACACACACACACACACACACACACACACACATCATGGATCTGCCCTGTGGCCAGTCAGTGGACTGGTGCTGCCCACTGGGTTTAAGCAGGAAACAGCTGCTCAACCTGATAAGACCCCCTGGACACACACACGCACACACACACACACACACACACACACACACACACACACACACACACAGCAGTTACAGTTCATTTAAAATCATGTGTGTGCAGATTAACACGTCTCCTCGTCCCGAGCTGTGAGTCAGTCGTCTGTGGGCTGAGTGGACGTCACGCTGGAGCTGGAGCCGAGCTTCCCAAAACTCAGAGAGGAAACCGGCGTTCCCACGGCTGACGGCTTTACTCACAGCGAATGTTCCAGGAGCACTCGAACACATCAGGACATCACATCGAGCTCTCAGCGCTCAACTGTGTGTGTCCGGCGCAGGCGTGTGTGTCGCAGTCACGTTTAAAACTCCTGCAGTGTCTTTTAAACCAGAGTCAGAGCAAAGCAACTGCTTCAGCAAAGGAAACAATGAACAACAAACAAAGAGTGTGTGAGAGCGTGTATGAGAGGGGTGCATGAAGGCAGCACACACACACACACATACACACTCAGAGTGCACGGCATCGGTCTCTTTATCTAAAGCCTGATTAATACATGTCGCAGCTCACCCGTCTAATCTCATTACACAATCTGGCCACAGAGGAGAAGCTAAACCAGCACATTCAGCATCGACACACACACACACACACACACACACACACACACACACACACACACACACACACGCACACACACGCACGCACACACACACTGTAAAAGTGAAGATGCAAACTGTCCATCTTGTCCCTGCGCACGGCGCACGGCTAAATGTAATAATGTTAATTGACTTGACTTCACAAGGATGACGCCTTGTTTTCCAGGACTTTCCAGGACAGTCTTGTAACTTCCCTGCAGAGCTGTGGCCTTGAGACTTGAAAAACTTGAGATTTCACTTGGATTTGACTTGATTTAAGGCTTGAAAGCAGGTTTTAACCTGGCAAACCTGTGGCTTTAATGTCAGACTGTGCGTTAAACAGCCCTGGGGACAGTTTTGCAGTTTGCTTGTGGAGTTTTCTAGTTTTAGTAAAATGTTGGGGCCTGATTTTAACAGAAATATTTAATGATTATGTAAAACTGAGCAGATGGACACATCTTTAAAAACAAAATAAGAAGCTAATCTTACTGATCATGCACCAGAATCAAAACCAGTCCCACTCCCGATACATACGGGCACCTGGTGCATGCACTGGGCACCTGTCTGGGATCATTTAAGTCATGTGACTTAGTAAAAAGTCAGGTGACGTAGTTAAAAGAGGAAATCGGGCTGCATAAGGATTTCAGCTCATGGCGTTTCTTTCTGCCGTTAAAGGAGAGGAGGAGACGAGCTGTGAGTGAGACGGGGCGGGGAGATCCTGAAAAATGACATTTGACTCTTGACTCAGAGAACCAGGCGGAGCTGGTCTCTCACTGGTCTCCCTGACGTGTTTCACAGAAACAAGGCCTCTGTGGCTGTGGAACCTGAACAGGTCATTAAAAACAGCACAGCCTTCAAAGACAGCTGTTTAGCAGGAGCACCCGTGAGGAGTGAGCAGACGTTCGTTTGCCTGGTAACACTTTGATCATGAAAGTACAGGTATGATGGGTCTCAGGTGTCAGGAGGTCTGAGTCACATGACTACCTGGAAGGAGGGTGAGGACGGGGCGTGCGAACAGAGCAGAGGCAGCGCAGCGTGCATGCATGCAGACGTGTGTGTGACAGCGTGGCCTAGATTGGAGCGAAGCACGCCGCCTGTCCGGTCCCTGTGAAGGCCGCAGACAAAGCGGGAGGCGAGACGCATGAAAAGAGTCAATGTGTGTCAGAGCGGGGGAGGCACACCGCACAAAGACTGTGGGGAGGGGGATTCAAAGCAAACAGCTCCTTATTCCATGATACTGTACTCACTCGCCGTGCCTCCCTGGTCACATGTTCATCCTTAGCCTGATTGGCTCGGGGGCACCGTGAATGACCGGGGCCAAAGCAACAGCTGGCCAATGGTAAAGAAGGATGAGGCGTTGACCCCGCGTCACCTCAGCGTCTCTGTGGTTTTATCTTAAAGCCTGAGGAGAATTAGAAGAAAGACAAAATGACAAAAGTGGTGTTTTCTGCTTGTTTGCCTGATACAGCCGAGGGTTTAATGAGTGAGGAGAGACACCTGCCAGGAAACAGCCCAAGAAAATATGACGTTCAACACAAAATAACGGCTCACACCAGGTTTCTGCTCTGTTTGTGCCGCCTTTACATGAGAAAACCGCTACGTACCTTCCTTCACGCCGGCGTGCATGTTGGCTTATTTCTGACATGATGCCTGAGAAAGTTTCCTCCGCTCTAACTCGAGCAAACACCGGCTACAACACAAACGCTGAGGAGCGGAACGTGTTCGACAGCCTGAAAGCTACGTTTCCAGGAGCTAACGTTAGCACGCCCGCAGCCTGGCCTTAAGAAGATGAACCATCCGTGAGCGACAAACCTTAAAGTGAGACGTTATCAACTTTAATGACGTCCAACCTTAATGAATAACAAACAAGTGTTTGTTAGAGATAACTGTTGGCGTTAGCTTAGCGGTTTTACAGGTGTTAGCCTGTGGTTAGCCACTGGAGACAGGCTGGACGTCACAGAAAGTTCATTTACACTGTTGAATGAAACAGATTTTAACTTATTTTATGCAAGAAACTGCAGAAAATTAAAGAACGCAGAGCTCAAAGTTGAGGCTGCGTGCATGTTGTTGGCTGTGCACCTTGTAAAACCCACTGAGGGACGTTAGCTTCTCTATCTGCTGCAGAGCATGAGGATACTTGTGTGTTCGATCTGCTGCCTCGAGCCTCAAACCCCTGGACGACCTTCATGGTGTTAGATTATTAAATATTCTGTTCGTGGACGGTTCTCATGTCTAAACATCATGACGGTGAAGTTTCACTGAACTGAGTCTGGACTGAGAGGACCCTGCAGCCGGAGCAGCAGCTCTCCACCTAAAGGTCTTAATCAGACTAAGTGAGGAGACTCTTAAAACCTCATTACAATTAAACGCCTACTGAGGCAGCTCTCATCGCCCCAGCTCAGCGTGTTTGTGAATGCATCGTGGCGTGTGTATCAGTTCATCCATTTATGGACAAGATCCACGATTACATTTCCATTAATCTGACCCGAGATAACTAACTCACCCGGACGACCTTCGCCGCGGTCTCTGCTGTCCTGATCTGAACCAGGGGGCAAGTCCCGGCCGCCTCTGATGCACAGGCCTTTCATTTTCACACACAAGCCGGGCAGAGGAATAAAACGTCGGCACTGTAGTCTTATTCATAGCGGAGCGGATGCCAAGGCTCTGACGTTGCTGTGTTTTATGGAGAGCTTATGTAACCCGACTCCGTGGCTGAGTGGACCGGAGCGTTTGGCCGTCAGCTAAATCATCCATTTACTGCTGCACAGCTCGGCCTCCTGCCTCACACTCATTTAAGTTTTCAGGAGCAACAAATCGGTAAATAACACGCCCCTGTACTCTCAACTAATCAGGGTAAATGTCTAATGTAACCAGGAGCCTATATGTATCTATATAATATGATATAAATGTACATAAACATCATTTTATTACACAAAACTATGACAGATTAACACTTTTTAGAAAGTAGATGGAAGAAAACACTGACTAACATCCTCCGTGCATCTCAGTCACCACCGGTTACTGTTGCCCATGGCGACCGCCGACCATTTTTGGCAACACGAAGATGACGTTCAGCTGTAAATGCGCAGGCAGGTTAAAGGAGCAACCAGCTGTTTTTCAGCGTGCGGTGTGGTGTTCACTGAAACCAGCCGCAGGAGCATTTATTTAAGAATTATCAGTTATTTTGCTTAAAATGCAGACGCAGCCATCCTCGCTTTGCCCGGCCTGTGTTAAAACATTGATTAGACACCTATTTAAGCTCTGTTGTGTTGCATTTGTATGTTTTCCGGCTTTGTTAGGTTCATTTCACGGCTGCGCTGCAGTGAGCGGGAGGTAAATGACGGGGTAAGACAGCGCGGTGTTGTGCCTCTTAGCTGTTTCCACATTACTGAGCAATCCTTTCTGTCCATACCCCCCCTGCTCCCGCCCCACCATGACTCTAATCTAATATGTAGGAGATCACAAGCTGATCACACTCTGCTCGCTGAGAGCTCACACACACGCGCGCACACACACACACACACACACACACAGAGTGCATCACGGCACTCCTGACTCGAACAAGCAGCCTCAGTTTTGCCTCTGACACCAAAGGTCCTTTTCATGTCGGGCTGAAAGTGATTTCAGGTCATTCCGACTTCACTGTCAGCGATTCACAGTCCGACTGCTCTGCTTCACCACAGGCCCCTTGTGACATTTGATGAGTAATGAGGTTAGAAAGTTTAACATGGAAGAGAGAAGAAAACAGAAGATCAAGGGGTTTCATTAAAACGCAGCACCTCCGATCAGCGCAGCGGGAGCCCGGTGGGGGCTTTTGGCAATGGAGGAGGAGGGACGGAGGCCTGCTGCTGTTTTATCTCGGCCTTTGGCTGTCACACTGATATTCAGATGCTCAGTTAGACATTCTGTTCACCCTCCGTTTGGCACGCCGGACTTAACTCTTTGCAGGGCCAGGCTGTGTTACAAGACCGGTGCACTGTACCAACATGGCGGAGCGTGCACAGCAGGCCAGTCATGACCTTCGTTTGCAGCTGCAGAGAGATTTCACCAGCTCACAGGTTTAACTTGACCCAGTGATGGACATCGAACACTCCTGTGGGTTTGAAACATGGCTGCAGGCTGCTCAGAGCCACCTGTCTGAGGTGTATCTGATGCATGGAAGCTGCAGATGAGCAGAGCTGAGAACAGTTGCTGTCTCAACTTCCCAGCCTCTTCCAGATCTCAAAACTCATCTCCACCGAACACTTTTCAGTTTAGCGCCCATCAAACCTGCCCCTACGTGTTCCTGAACCCCAGAGGCTTCAGGTGCATGTTTAGCTTCCACCCGTTTGGAAACAACAGACCACCCTTGTTGGTCTGGGAAGCTGCAGCATTTAACTCCAACATGCGACTCCAGCTTATAGTATCGGCTCGATTTGCATAAAATAAGTTAAAGCAAAGTGGTTTTACAGGTTTTATCCACAACGTCTGCCACTGGAATCATGAGAGAACCGTCCCAGGGTGTCACAAACTGCACCGGGCTGCTTTGGTGAGAGACAGACAGTGTTGTTTGATGCATTAAACTCACTGGTCGATGGTTTTTCTGAGTGATGTGCCCCAGTGCATTCTGGGAATCAGCTCAGCCGAGGTGTCTGCTGTGGATCTGAGCTCAGCGGCTCAGCAGCTCCAGACCAGTTGGCAGCACCTCTGCATACCTTTATCATGTTTACCCCCCACGCGCCTCTGCTGCTCCTGACTCCTCCCCCTCTGCCGGGAGCGAATCCCTCGCTTCCGCTCCCGGTCGCGTTGGAATCCCTCCGATGTCAGTCGGCGTCGGGCAGCCCGGCTCGCACTGACGTGTTTGGTTTGGTGTAGTGTAAGCTGTTGGGTGTCGTGGATATACAGTAACTGTGTGTGTGTGTGTGTGTGTGTGTGTGTGTGTGCGTGTGTGTGTGAGACCCTCCACCTTTGTCCCCACAGCAGGCAGTGTGTGAGTGGGACAAACACAGGCTCTGTCTGTCCCTTTTGGCTCTCGGGGTGAATCTGTTTGTACACCTGCCACAGATTTCCCCTCGCCATGCCAACACACACACACACAGGCACCCACATACACACACACCCACACACACACACACACACACACACCCTGTAAATGCTGTCGGGGGTTGCCTCTGCTGCTGCTGCTTCTCTCGCTGTCCGCTGTCATTTTGCTTTCTTCACCTTCTTCACTCCACTTCCCTCAGCTGCAGGTTCCAGCTCATCCTCCACTGAACGACCTGCACAACAGATACGCTGCAGCCAGCTGTGATGCACGTGCATGAGTCAGACAGCAGAGCAGATGAAATGTTAATCACACAGGAATCACACAGGCTGCTTTAAAGTGAATTCAGAGTTTATTCTGAAGAAAGAAACTCAGAAGCTGAAATGCCTTCCTGATCCTGATTTCAGTAAATTCACTGTAATCACTGGTTTTAAGTCTTTAAAGTGACATTAAGCTACACAGAGTTCAGCTTCATGCACAGCTGCAAATGCAGACTTTAAAGTTTGGTTCTTGACTTGTTGGTCTTGTCCGGTCTTGGCCTGTTGAGTCCTGCTTGTCTCTTTATCCATGATTTCATTCTTCTGGTCTTTACTGAAGCTCCTGACTAGATTTGTGCTGCGCTGTGTTTATCTGTCCGTGTCAAACCCACGTGATTCTGCAGTAAAACTAAGTCGTTTTCCTGAGTAACACGTGTTGTGTTACTCCATCAGACTCTCCATCCTGGATGCAAAGAAGTGTTGCAGTTGGTTTTTAGTGCTGCACAGTTGACTTCAAACCCAGTTTTGTCTGGTTTCGTGCGTCTCCGCTGATAACGCAGACAGAGCGGTGGAGGCAGAACGAGAGCGAGTCAGAGAGGAGGTCTGGGTGGAGCAGGGGATGATGGGAGGTCGCCCTCCTGACTGATGCACTGTATTAGAAATCAGATAAGGAGCGTTTGTTCTCTGCTGTAATCTCATCCAGGCTGCGCTGCCTCAGTGCTGCTGTCTCTCTCAGAGCTTGATCATTGTTCGCGAGCTGTTGATAAAACAAGGCCTCAAAGGATTGAATGGGAAACGCACACACAGACACAGACACACACAGACACACACAGACACACACACACACAGACACACACACACACACACACACACACACTTCTTCTGAAGCTCCAATGGGCTTGTGTGCATTTATTTGCATTTGTTAGGCTTTTATCAGGCTTTTATTGCTGCAGCATTGAAAAAAAAACACTTGTAGTGGTTTTTTTGCACTTTTTCCACAAACTATATTCTGTGTTCTTTTGATAGCTGTCAATTTGGCAAAATACACCACTCAGTGTCTCTGATTTGTTTAAAATGCATTTTTCCCTTCCTTGCAGGCAGCCATTGCTTTGACCTGAACTTTTACAGACTTTAAAACCTGTTTGAACGTTTGAAATAAATCTGCACACAGCAAAACTGCTGCAACAACAAAAGGAGACAAATACTGACTTCAGTTATCTAAATGTGCAGAGTTTGGACCGGCATTTAGTTTAGATCTCTGAGAATCTGTCTCTGCTGTAATAAACACTGTGTTTAATCCTGCAACCAGCAGCAACCAGTCATGTGTGAGCTGTCCAGCTGCAAAGTTAGCCAATGCAACTCGCAAACGACCCCTCTAAAGTTAGAAAACTGTGATTTAATTCTGTATTGATGAACGATCTTTGGTTAAAAAGTCAGAATATTAACACAGAAACACAGAGAAGTGATGACATTCACATTATATTCGTAAGAATCCTGCTGTTTTATCCTTTCTGTGATGTTACGGACAGTACTAACCTTCTGTTCTCAACAGTATATGGTGTTTTCTGCAGTAACTCTTGAATTGACCGTGCACGCCCATGCCTGTGTGTGCATGTGACATGTTAAATAGCGCCGCTCATGCAAAGTGAGTCACTGTTTGATGAAATCGATTAAAACCTGTTAACAAAAACAAAATCAGCTCATCAGGAACTGTGCGCCTGAGTTCACACCGTGGAGAGGTAGATGTGACAGGTGGTTTGCAGCCAGCGGGCGTGATGCTGGAGGCTGTGCAGTGGAGCGCGTCTCACAGAACATCTTGTGCAGACACAACATTGTTTAATTTGATGAACTCTCAAGATGATTTTAATGTTTTTGTTGCTTTGATCACGAGCTGTCTGATCGCTTTGTGTTTGTTGTCGTCACCATGTTTGCAGATCGTAGTGATGACGGCAATGTCAACATTACAGAAACAACAAATAAATAAATATGAAAATAAGCCGGGAGAGAGGAAAGAGTTAAGTGTTTCCCTGGAGCCGGCCCGCCTGACTCTGCTCGACCGGTCGACGGCCTTGCAGCCTGCCTGCCTGGCTCTCTGCCAATCCGCCTGCCTGTCTGTCTGACTGTCTGTCTGTCTGAGAGGCTGCCTGACTGTGCTACTGCATGAATAATGCTGAGCCATGGTGCCCTGCTGCCTTGACAACCAGTGGAGAGTGAGGAGAGGAGGGGGACAGGGACCGGGGGGGAGGTCTGTGTGGGCAGAGAGCAAATACAGAAAAGATAAAAGGGGTGAGGAGGAGGGGGAGCACAGGAAGGATGGTGCAGGGGGGGTCTGATCAAGTCAAAATGAAACAATGGAAATGTAGGGCAGAGAGGGAGGTTCGCAGCGAGGGAGTAATGAGGGGATTCTTTATTTAGGGCAGAGAAATGGAGAAGAGATGCAAAGCGAGAAGACGACAGAGAGGAAAGACAGGCGGCTCAGCAGTTTCAGATGCAGCCTGCAGCAGCGGCGGTGGCGGCGGCGGCGGCGGCGGCAGCAACCTGTTTCACAGAGTCACCAGAGTGTTGCATCATGGGATCAGGACCAGGGGGACGCTCACATTGCAGGATGACATCACCAGTTACCGAGTCAGCTCTTGTCTGCTTGGCTCAGCCTGTCTGTCGAAAGGGAAAGAGGGAGAGGAAGAGAGAGAGAGAGAGAGAGAGATTGGTTCAGGTTTTTGCTCTCCTGTGCCCGTCTGTCTGCTCGCCCGTCTGTCTGCTTGCCCGTCTGTCTGCTCGCCTGTCTGTCCGTCTCATCTCAAAGCCAGAGACACAAAGAGCCAGATCGACAGATGAACAGAGCGACACAAACGGAGAAAAGAAAAAAAGACGCAGATGCTCATGGAGAGTTTCAGCCTTGTGTGCCAGCATGATATTGCAATCTGTAAAAGAGAGAAGAGGAGGAGGAGGAGAGGGAGGAGGAGGGTGTACAGATTTGGGTTTGGTTCAGTTGGAAAGTGTGTATTAGTGTGTGTGTGTGTGTGTGTGTGTTTCATCTATCTCCTGCCCTCCTCCTTCCTGCCTGCTCTAAAGCTGTAGCTCTGCTTGGCTCCCTGAATGTCCACTGCACCCAAAAACCCAGAGATGGAGCAGGTTGAGAGAAGAGGCAGCGTCCCTATTTTTGACTGCGACAGCGAAAACCCATTTCCCCTCAACAGTGAAAATCATATTTTTAGTCCGTTTACCACCAAAAGAGCCGACGACAGAGTGAAGTTTCCCTCCTCCTCCTCTCTCTCAGTTTATTTCTCCCTGTCCAGTTACATTTGGCGTCCTCGATCTTGCCTCCGCACAATCCTGTTACTACATATCATTATTTCCCATGAGGCGATCCCACGGCTCCTGTCCAAACTCCCAGGGTACGTACAGCAGCAAAAATGATTTTCTCAAATTAAATTGAGCAAATAATGACACATCACATTTACATCCTTGCCTTCACTTGATCCTGTAATTGTGTCCCTCTTCACGACACCAGAGCCTTAATTAAAAGTCCCTGGACAGGTGTGAAAACCAGTTTTCTTAATTCAAATTATAAAAACTAATCACACGTTGCAGGTTTGCTCTTAGAGGCGTTAGTCAGTTCCGATCCGGTTTAACTTCCTGTTCTGTGTTTCCCCTGTGACGTTCCACTGCTTCTGTCCAAACACCCTGCACATAAACACATGCAACACGTGCAGACTATGAATCACTTTCTAAATTAAAGTTGATAAGTAGAGACGCACTGTCACCCCACAGCGTGAAGGTCGACGGTTCGATTCCTGATTGTCTCTCTGTGAAGAGTTTGCATCTGTTTCCTGCAGGTGCTTCAGTTTCAGTTGGATGTTGATTAAATTCACTCTAATCAACTGGAGAGCACGTGCTAATGCTAATGCACAGATCACAATACGCTGCGCTGTGACCTGAGGAAATTAAAAATGCCTTTTAGATCCAGTCCACGATGTACACATGACCACTTTCAACCAATCACATCCTCACACCTAGCCTCCAATCAGAGTCCAGCTGTTAGCATCAGAGCTAAGCTTCATCAGTTAGCTAGCTAGCAGCAGCATGCTACATGTGTTTTGGTGTTGGTCTCCTCAAACCCTGTTGAGGTGGAGAACACCTGAACCTTGAGGCTCATCATCCAACTCTGAATCACTGGAGCTCTCCATGTTTGTTCTGACTCCGCCCACTGTTCAAATGGGCCAATCAGATTCCTCCAAGCATTATGTCCTGCTTGCACTTCCTGTTTCTCTCAGAGATACGTTACAAATGTTATTTCATCTGGACTTTAATCTTTAATTTCCAATTGCGCCTTTTGCTGTTGCCCTATTACTTTAAGTTATAGATGTCGGTTGAACTTTAAAGAAGTTAGAAGATTTTGTTTAATATTATGAGGAGGTATAGTCGTGTTTTCAGTGGACGATCTGTGAAACATGCTTATTGTCATTAATTCTAAAAGGTTTCACGAAAGAATCAAAGTGGTTTAACAATGTTTTTGTGCTGTTAAGAGAGAGTCTGACTGTAAAGGTGCCACATAAATGCTCAGTACAATTCATTATATTTGCATCCCTACAATAAAAGTGTATTGAAGAACATTTTCTGAACATACTTTGAAATGAGTCTGAATGAATTTTTTTGTTTGGTTTATTTAGTTTGTTTGGTTTCTGCGGGAGAAACCGAAGTACTCGGAGTAAACCCACGACACCACAGTAAGGAAAATCCGGCTCCGCACAGAAGAGTCATCTTCTTGTGTGAGCTGAGATCTTTGGATCTTCTTACTGTGTGTCCCTGATGCAGATCCAGATCCCTGTCAGGGTGTTTCAGTCAGGTTCTCTGGAAATGCCGATGTCACGTGTCAGCTCTGTGAAGGTCTTTCGGAGCTGACTCTGGCTTTCAGGACATCACGTTGTCTGGTGATGTCCTCCATCTCCACTGTGGCCGCTGTGCAGTTGTCCTCCAGAGCTTGTTCTTTGTCTTTTCTTTTCTTCAACCTCTGGAGTTCTTTGCACAGGACATCCTTCTGCCGGCACATGGCGTCTTTCTCGACTTTCAGGGAATCCTGCACAATGGCCCAAACCTTTTCCCCTCTGAGCGTGTTGCGGAGTCTGTCCATAGCCAGTTTCAGAGAATAGCATTCCTGGCTCAGGGCTTCACACTCTGCTTTGACCAGATTGCTCTTCTCCTGCCAGGCTTCTTCCTTTGACAGCTTCTTTTTCAGCTGCTGAAGCTGATTTTTGAGAGTGGCATTCTGGTTGGTCAGAGCTTTTTTCTCTGCCTTCAAGATCTTGTAGTTTGCCTTGAATGCATCCAGATTTGCAAGATTCTCATTGAAAATCTGCATCTCTTCAGTCACCCTGATGTTTTTTGTTTTCAAGGCATTGGTCTGCTCCTGCAACACGTCACACTTGTACCGCCAGTCTTCTTCATTCAGAAGCTTCTTGTAGAGCTCAGAATGTCTTTTGATGAGGACTCTACTTTGTTCCAACAGGATCTTCTCCTCAGCTTCCAGATCTTCGAATCGGTCTTTCAGTGTTTTTCGAATCTGGAGCTGCCTGTCGACAACTTGGATTTGCTCTTGCAGATTGTCATTTTCTCTCTTCAGAGCATCCACGGCTTCTAGCTTGTCCCTGTACTGGTCCTCCAAGATCTTGTCATTGGCCTTCACGTTGTCAGGCACTGCTTCTGTGAAGGTGTAAGATTGGACCTTCTCACAGAGCTCTGTCACTTCTTTTTGAAGGGAGCTACACATTTGTCTCGTAGCCTCTTCTTGTGCCTTCAGCGGATCTGCCTCCACACTGTGACAGCTGTTGTCAAGCTGTCTCTTGATCATGTCAACTTGGAGGTGCAGGGCTGCAAGTTGCTGGTTGATGGCTTGCAGGTTCTCGGTCATGGCAGTAATGCTGCTACCTGCTTCTGGCTGTTCCTGTCGGAGATCCACGTTGTTCATCTCCAGAGGTGGAACGGTCTGCTGGTCGCAACTCATTTTCGCACTCTTGATGCTTGTCAATGAAATATAGCGGTTTGTCTTTAGAAATACGGCAGCGATCTGTACGGTCGGTGCTGTAAAGACGATAACCAACGTAGCGCAGTGTAATCGATATCAGAATACTCAGTATCAGAACTCAGTAGTCTCAGTGTGTGCGTCTCCTTGACCGACCTCTTGTATTTATAGCATTTCTCTTGGAATGTTGACAACGACCTGTGACATCACAGAACACATGATGTCGCTTTGATCTTTGTAATGGAACAGCAGGTTCAGGTTACCCCGGCAACAGCCATTAAACCCTCTGGAGTCCTGGGTGTAACTGGCCGTTTTTGACTACTTTTGATTTTACCTTTATATTTCACTTTAAAAGTTGTTTACCTTGCCTTGCTTGGTATCATTTTGTTCAGCACAACCTCACCTGTGTGGATTTACAGTTATTTTTTCATTTTGACATACTGTGTTAAGACACTGGACCTAAAATCACACAAAAAACATAAAATCCAAGTTAAAAAAAAGCTACATTTTTTACTGTGAAAACCACAAACATGTTGAGCGAATCCTTTT
The DNA here is from genome assembly GCA_008933995.1 of Datnioides undecimradiatus. Classification (NCBI taxonomy): domain Eukaryota; kingdom Metazoa; phylum Chordata; class Actinopteri; order Lobotiformes; family Datnioididae; genus Datnioides; species Datnioides undecimradiatus. The sequence continues at coordinate 24,163,031 of WARS01000029.1, forward strand.
TATAACTTAGAATGCAAATATAAACTGTAAATTTCAAAAATTTATGTATAAATTTAGCAAACAACAAAGTTAAATACAACTATTTACATTAAAATGCATGTAATACCCCAGGCGTTTCTTGTACAGCTATAATCAGGTGTCACAATAAGATGCCACAATGGCACAAACTATTTGTGCCACTCCAAAAACCAGTTCCTGTCCACCACAAGACAGAGGGGCACAGCACAGGCTTGACACTTCCAGGGTGTGTCATGACTACTGTTGTCCACCTGGAGGCTGTGGCTATGGGCACAGGAACATGAGCAGGTTAAAGTATGTAGGATCAGCAGTGATTCAAAAAACATATGGAAGATTAAGGTTAAGAACTTTTTTATTTGTCCCAGACAGGGACAAAGAGTTGACAGTAGCAAGATAGGATAGGCATAAAAGAACAATTTGGAGAACTGATTTGGAGAAAGGTGCAAACATAGGAAGCAAGCAAATGATCAGTTTGGACAATTTTAACAATATATACAGATAGTAGGAGGCAGAGAGGTGTATTGCACTTGAGTGTAGCTTAAATCGCACATTTGACTGATGCAATCGATTAAAATTAGAGGAAGAAAACGAATGATCACAAAAACAAACAGTATTGATGATGAATCAGCATTGTCACCATCAACGGCTGCAATAATAATATCAATAATAACCATGAGGGTCAGAGTATATTGTAAATATTGTCCAAACCGATCATTTCCTTCCCTCTTATGTTTGCACCTTTCTCCAAATCTGTTCTCCAAAGACCAAAGCAGCCGATGTGCATCAAAAGGACTGAAAATCCAACCAGTGTCTGTGATGTGAACTCTAAAGTGCTAAACCCAAAATCCAGTTCCCAAAATCTCAAACAAGAGTCTATTAAATGTGTGTGCTTGCGTTTTCACATTATTTGGATTAATATACAATATAAACAAGTGTTTTTATCAAAAATTATGTGGAAATGACTTTTGTTCTTAACATTTCGTGATCTTGACCAGAAATACATGAGTCAGTGTCCTTGTTTGGTGCTGCTGAAGGCGGGAATTCAAGAAACAGTCACTGTACACGTAAGAAAACACAAAATTACTGATTTTCTGGATTAGTTTCAGTTTTTTGTCTGTTTATTCCAACATTAGTCAGCACAGTGGACTACAGGCCTCTGTTTTCTTCACATATCAGCAGTGTGTGTGTATGTGTGTGTGTGTGTGTGTGTGTGTGTGTGTGTCCTCCGCAGTGTTTCAGTGGCTGTATGTAACAGAAAATATGGCCTCTCTGCATGGCTCGCTGTGGTGGCTCTGTCCCACTGACACAATGATTGCATGCTTCCCACACACACACACACACACACACACACACACAGCTCTATACCTGTGAGGACCCTTGTTCACATAAGACGCTTCCTGGCTCCTGACGCAGCTCTTGTCCTCATTCTTGACCCTCGCAGCAGAAGGGAATTTCACTTTGAGACACACAAATGCAGGAACACACGAGCACACACACAAGCTACGTTCACACTAATACATTTTGTATAATGATAAGAAATAACAGTAATAATGTGTGTGTGTGTGTGTGTGTGTGTGTGTGTGTGTCATGATTAAAGGCAGAATTGAGCTGCACAATAGCTGCTAGCATCCGCAACAGGGTCAGCAACGCCTGTTATTTGTTCCCAGTGTTGAATGATCCAAGCTAATCAGCACTCATGGATATATAGAATATAGATACGGAGGCTATAGAATAAATATCACAATTACATCCTGACATCTTGTGTTTTCTTCAGGAAAATGGTCATGTGATCGGGGGCAAAGTGCAGCAAATCATGGGCAGCCCAAGACCCGATCAGGAAGATGGCTTGGGTGTTTTTTATTCAGTCTGTTGTTATTGTTGTTGTTATTCTAACGCAGCGCACCTCACGGCTGCACCATCACATCAAATATCACTCGTCCAGGTGTCTTCAGCATCATCTTTCATGTATTTCCCCAAAGTGTAGTCTGTTTGTGTCTTTCAGATCTTGACCAAAGACCAAAGGCTGTCTGCAAATATTGTGTTTTTAATGTGCTGCATCGTGAACGGCGGCATAATAAAACCAACAGGAAATGCAGATTTGATAATGTTCATGGAGACAAGAGAACAAAGAGGCGACGGCTCAGCAGCGTCGTGCATTTTAACGATAATTGTAGCAGCGATGTAGGCGGACGACACGCCTGGTTCGTCCCTGAACCCTCCAAAAGCGCTTATGCATAATATATACAAAAGTGCCGCGCCATGTTACGCAACCGTCCTCTGCCTGTGTGTGTGTGTGTGTGTGTGTGTGTGTGTGTGTGTGTGCACTGCTCAGACCCCACTCCACCGATGTCTATGTTTAGCAGCCTCTTCGTGTCTACAGTTAAATTGTACTTTCCACTCTAGTTATTACAGCGGCAGACGAAATATGAAAAGCGCTGAGGGCCATGGATAATAAGCACGGAAATAGAGCAGGCAGTGAGCAAACGGCAGCCTCATCAGCACTGTACAGTCAAACACACACACACACCCCACACACACTCATATATTCATGGACTGTTACATCTGAATCCATGAGACAAACATGTCCCGACCAAAACTTCCAGACAGATGCAACTTCCTCTCCTCCTCCTGTCTCTCCTGCATCATTTGCTTCGGTCTGCTGCTGCAGCCGGGCAGATTAGGATCCCTCCACCCCTCCTTCCATCCCTCCTTCCACCCCTCCTTCCATCCCTCCTTCCATCCCTCCTTCCACCCCTCCATCCCTCAGTCTACTGCTTCTGTTTCTCCCCAGTCTGCAGGCTTTGTCTTTAAAAGAAAACACAGCGTAGGTTTAACCACATGCTCAGTGGCTGATGGATTGTACAGTAGTGACTCCGCGACACCAGGGAACACGTCGGGGAGATATACAATGCTATTGTGTCTCTCTCTGAATTACTGCTTTATTACAGCACACACAGTTGCACACACACGAGCCCCCTCAGGGGACCAATTAAACGTATAAAACACAAGGCTGAAAACTGCCCATATGCCCATTTGTTGACACAAACAGCAGAAGAAAAACTCAACGTTTCGTTAAATTGACAAGTGAAAAAGTCCATTTCCAAGTGTGAGTCACTGCGCTCAAAGGCTGGTGATAATATACGTTTTAAATGTAAACACAGAATTTAAAAAATGATAAAAATGCATCTCAAAGTGAAACAATGTGGCCTCCTGCAGAATAAAAGTCTGTATTTTCAAAATTATATTAACTGCACCTTCATTTTGTTGTTGTGATCACAGTAGCTCCACTGTGCAGCAGTGCTACAACAATAATATTGAAATATTGAACATATGCAGTGGTTCTGCAGAATCCAGATGCATCTCATTAGCTTGATTCTGAATAAATGTGGCAGACGGCTGTCTGTGACAGACGTACATGTCTTGGCATGTAGCCGGCTAACCAGCTAGCTGTTTCTTCACAGATTAACTTGCATGGATTTTGAAACGGCACCACACAAAGAAACCAAACTAAATCTTTATAGATGATGCCAGTCCATAGGAAAGAGTTTCAAAATGTTTTTACTGATTCTCTGGAGGTAAAACAGTCTGAATCTCATATCAGTCACCTTTTAAAGTCAATCTGAATCTCAATAGTATATAAATGCCAGCTTACATCAAAAGCTAAACACGTTTTCTTTATGGAAAAGTAAAATATGACGTGCAGATTCAGCTTTGAGATTCCAAATACGCCTCATTCCTAGTGTAGCATCTTCTTATTGAGACACGTGGGATACTCTGACAGCAGCCTGGTTTCAGGAGCATCCTGGCGACATGCACACAATGCACTCAGAAAATGCATCACAGTTGGGGTTTTTAATGCAGTTGACGATGCACGGACAGTTTACGGGCAGCACTGTGTGTTGTAGACAAACCAAACAGCCACAGAGAGGCACAAAACAAAAGTCCATATTTCTGATTGTAGGAAGAAATACACCTGCTGTTCAACACGATGAACGATGGATATGCACAAATAACTCTACACAGACCACGGTGGAGTCCAGCACTGGCTGCATGTTAGCATGAATATGACTTAATTTCATTGGTCACATAAACAGATGAGCATGGATGTTGTCAGAATAAGCACATATGTGCATGTAATGGTAGCGAATGATGACGCGTCAGCTGTTGGCACAGAGTCGTCTGATACAGGGACCAGGGTTTGGAGAATAGTCTGAGACCGTCATAAACTTGTCATTATAAACCAGGTAAAAGGCCAACTGTTTGAGGTAACTCATGTCCACAGACTTTTGGCCATCCAGTGTAGTGTTTTATGTTCTGTGATGAATTAGTGTTGCTCTGTGTGTGCATGTGATGCAGATAAGCTGCTGGTTCCCAGGTGTTGCAGGGTCACGGTGGCTCCGTTCAGCCGTGTCAGCGAGCGTCGGCCTCCTCGCCGGCGTCGGCCTCTCTATCGCATTTCACCAAGTGCAACACAGCTGCTAATGAAAGAGCGTCTGTAAAACGGCCGGGCGCTGCGGTTGTAGAGAACATTACCGCATTCTGCTGCACGCCGCTCGGGGCACAGGTGGCGTATGACCTTAAAAATACGCTCCACGCACGCACAGAAAGATAATGCATGGCTTAAAACACACACACACACACGTAGATTACAGATCTGGTTCACTGAACTGCCTGTTCTTCAGCAGCGGTTCTAGTTTTAGACTGCGGGGACATATTTAGACACCAGTTTTATCTGAAACTCTGAGGTCAAGAATAAAATAAAGGCTGCCAGACGGAAGCATGACAGACGGACCCCCGATAGAGGAACAGGTGTTTCCACGAGCTCGAACACTGTTCACCCTCAAACAGCTTTATTTTGATTCCTCAGAACAATGTCTTGATTTATCAGCCATGTTGTGCAGCCATGACAGCGACATGTAGTCAAAGCAAAGTGCTGGAAGGAGCAGATGCAGCATATTTACGTGATTAAAGTTGAAGAGCACGTCTCTTTAGCTCTGACGCACCTCAGTGATTAAAAAAATCATGTGTGCATGGATTTGTGCCTCCCTGCTGCATTTTAACTGGGTAGGTGGCGTGTGATATGAGCCTCCAGACAGCGCCTTTGTCTGTGCTTAAAGCCCCTTAAAAGAGACATTGTTAGCGCCTCACTGGACGTTTTGGTCTCTATGGCGACAGAAATGGCAAACTCAACACCTGAATCCCAGGAGCTCACCTGGGTTTCTCTCTGTCATGCACCCATGCAGATTCTTTTCTCCAGTCCTCTGCTGCACAGACACACACTCAAACAGCAGGAGGTGAGTCAGATTTCACTAAACATTAAATGTAAAAGTGTAAAAACACACCCAGTGACCTACAGTCAGTGTTGTCCTACAGTAAAAGTACAAAAGTATTAAAATAAAATGTAAAATGAATCCGAAGTAGAAGCACCTGATCAGTGGCCCCGCCCTCAGTGCTAAATTATTCATGTGTGAACCTGTAACCAATAATCGCTAATGTTGTTCCTGCTCCAGCTGCTGTCGCAACCCAACACTTTATTATTATTAGTAGAAGGCATTTTGCAGGTTAGATATCAGTCTCATGTATTTGCATTAAGTGGTTAGCTTAGCTTAGCATAAAACCTAAGTGCAGGGGGAAGATGCTAGCCTAGCTCCGGCCAACGAAAGCTGCACAGACTGTTTTCACGTTCCTGTCAATGTTTGGACGAAGCCAACAACATAAAGCAACTTTAATATTGAATTTCAGGTTCATTGTAGGTGTCATTTTTAATTATTTTTTAACTTTTACTAATTATTTTTTAAGTTTGAGACAGAAAGGCTTGCTAATTCCCTCTGCTTTAAGCCTTTATGCTAAGCTAAGCTAAGCTAACCATGCCTGGCCTCCTGCAGAAAGCAAAAAAGCCTGTTGACAACAATTTTAACTTTTATTTTAAAGTCATAATAACAATAACTAAAGTGGCAATAATTATATTTTATGAGCTAATTTAACTTTAAACGTACAATCAGAACGTGCAGAAGATTTAGATTTTCTTTTATTAGTCCCACACCGGGGAAATCTAAATCTAAGCCTATTAACTTTTATATATATTGGAAACTGTATAATAAGCAAATTAAGTCAAAGTATTAGATAAAATCTTTAATAACTGTATTTCTGCCTTCAGCCCCTGGACTCATTAACCACCCAGCTGATCACTGGAGGGTAGTAAGGTACATTTCTACAGACCTGCAGTGCAAAACACATGAAGTGAAATACGAATGAGAGTTTGTTTCTATTTTACACAATAAAATGACGCCAGGGACTCTTTTCCATCACAAACCTCTCCGACCTCCGAGCTCGGAGAGGTTTATTTCACATTTTAGCATTTTCTGCTTATTTCTTGCATTTTAGTTTTTTGTTTTTAACCTAAAAAATGTGGAAGGAGACGCGAATAATTGGAAATTTTAAGTTTTTATGTGGAGTCTGTCAGGGGAGGGAGGTTGGCGTGGGTTAATTCATATGTGACGATGCTTCATATGAGACTATGCAAATGGGGCCACTTGATGCCACTCGGCTCCATTGTTGGGGAGGTTAAATGGGGAGCAGTGTGCTGATGGCCGGGGACAGCGCAGATTAATACCGCTGTTCCCATCATCCTCCTCCCTCCGTCTGCCCCTCCTTCTTCCTCTCTCTTTCTCTTTTGTATGACGAGGGGCAGAGTCAGTTCCTGTGTCATTGTTAGGGATCCATCTGCCCGGCTGCGCACACACACACACACACACACACACACACACACACACACACACACACACACTGAGCGTCAGCAGCAATTAAACCTGTTTGACACACTTGACAGAGACGAGCTTTGGGGTGTGTGTCCGGCACGAGCCATCTGTGAAACAACCACACACACATGCACATAATCATGACGTGTGTGTGTGTGTGTGTGTGTGTGTGTCTGCTGCATTAAATATATTCAGTTCCCAGCAAGCGGACCCTCCGCCCTCCTCCTCCTCCTGCTCTTGTGATGGACAGACGAGACACACAAGTTTAGGGAGGGGAAGGATGGACGGACGGATGGACGGATGGGTGTGTGGGTGGGTGTAGAGGGTGGACAGAATGGATGGATGGCAGATTGGGGAGCAGACCTTTCATTTATTGCTGCTCCCTGAAGTAGGACACCGGGCAGACAGATAGACAGAGCAGCTGTAATTACTGGTGGCTGCAGCCCCCATCTGAAGATGTTGTATTGATATGAGGCTGTTAACAGGAGATTACCATGTGGAGGACTGGGGGTCTGGGCCCGTCTGGGTCTCCGCTGTGTGCTTTGGGGGCAGATGATTATGATGATGCCATTGTTGGGGATTTTTTTATCTTTAAAGTGCTTTTTATTCTTGGCACAGGAACCGAGGCGGAGGGCGGGAGCGACGCATCATAATTAACTCTTTTTTATAAAAACTGCCCAGATTTTATGGAAACAGTTGATCGGGTTAAACCGACTGTCTGCAACCCAAAATATGTTTCTGCAGATAGAAAATAACCAGAGCAGTGGGAAACCTCCCCAAACCCCACACGCAAACGCTGAAGCACAGACGCCCAGATCTAAAATGCAGATGACCCAAAAAGGCCCAAAGACAGACTGAACACCAACGCTGGAAGCAGCAGCATTAACCTCCAGAGCAACACACGCCATAAAGGGACAAAAAAGTCCTCAGTTTAAAGTCTGACGACACTTTTTATTGTCAAAGGTTGAAGTTGCTGCAGATCAGTTAGAGATCTTTCATTCTGACTCACTTGTTAACTGTGTTTTGGTCATTTGGGGCACTAATGACCAACTGATTAGCAAACAGTTGCCTTGTTCGTCTCACACACGGTCACTCTGAAACCTTTGAACCAATCACAGTCGTGTTGTGACTAGTGCACATGAGGGAGGCAAAGCCTGGCATTATTGTCCTGTTTTATTGTAAAACACTGTCATTTTGATATCAAATATCAATAAAGTTATAAAGTTAATGACAGCAGCCAGTTTGTTCCTGTTTATGCCGTTCAGGTTAAGCCAGCTCGCCATGTGCACTTTGTAGGACGCTGCTGTTGTTGGTTGATGTTGCAACAGAGACTTTGAGGGTAACTCGAGCCAAACTTTGCAACATAAGCATTCATTTGCAGTTGTGTTTGAGTCCACCTGATGAATGTTTGTGCAGCTACCGCTCTCCTTTCAGCTCCTCTCGGACCAGCTCTGACCTGAGAAACATATCCGGCTCTTCAGCAGCTGAATGTTTCGCTTTCTCCACCAGCTTGTGATTAACCGTGTCCGCCTGCCGTTCGGGGCTGAACTGGCCTTTAGAGGTTTTTCTCTGAGATCAGTTGCGGGGAAAGTGAAACCAAAACAGAAAGCTGAAAGATACAATAGAGCTCTGAAGAGCTGAGGCAGACTGCAGAGATAAGCTATTGTGCATTCATCGCCGTGAGCGCCCCCGATCCCATAACACCTCCATCTATTGTTAATATGAAAATATTGATTATGGCAGCTTTAACAAGCTCTACACAGACGTCCTGAAACAAACCTGAACCCACAATCCTGCAAATCCATAATATCCATCTTAGCAGGTGTGTGTTTTCACGTGTGTGTGTGCTGTAATCCCTGTATTATAGGCTTCCTAAATACATGTTTGCACCTCTCCAGCGTCCCTAAGCTCATGTTTAAGCTTCCATATCATTTACTGTAACTGCTCTTACTCACTGCAGGCGGCTCGCTGCGTGCTGTGAATGGTTCCTGTTTTTCCTCCTCTGGAGTTAAACGAGCCCAGCGAAGAAGCAAAGTCCAGCTGCAAACACATCACTGCAGCGGAAAAGGACATTCTAAACTAAAATTCTGATTTATTTCATGTGTTTAATGCGTCGCCATGTAGGATCAGCTTAAGAGCAGCAGTGTCACACCACAATGTGTCTTTCCTTCCTTTCACTCAGCCGTCGTTTGAATTCATTTCGCTATGGTATGAAAATTGACGTGAAACAGAGACTTGAAACTTGCTTGATTTGTGTATTCCACCATTGTTGTCACTTTGCATGCTAATGCAGCTGAAAGCGGAGATTCATTTGGGAAGTCTCCACTGCATTATTATGCAATGAGCACTTAGAAAACACAAGTTTACCAGTGTTTTATGTATTGTGCATTCAGAATATATGCATTAACAAACATGGATAGTCACAGTGAGTCTGGGTTGGACTGCTGCCGTCCTACAACATCTTCATCACCCTCTTACCGAAGCGGGTGGACTCTGACTGGGGAGGTAGATACGGGAAAGGGTGCAAGCTAGGTAATTAATGAATCTTAGCCTTGTGATGCTAAAAGTATTAGCTCGATTGGAGGATGAGGAGGCAGTTATAATATTTTGTTTTACAGAGAGAAAACATGGTTTTATCTTTGTGAAAATAGGGAAAAATGAGATGTTTTGGCATATATTAGTAAATGGATGAACATTATGACAGAGATATTATCTAAAAGGATTTAAAAGGCTTTTTAGTTTCCTGGGCAACAGTACAGTTCATATATCAGGCTTTGATAAACAATAATTGTTAGTAAGATCAGGTTATTGTTGGTTTGGGTCTTTTTACTGGATTGGTTGTCAGTAGGAAAAATACAGAATATCGCCAGCCTATTATTTATATAGCCTGTTATGTCATATCCCAATCTGGCCGCAGCAGTAGCAGCCAGCAGTTTGTAGTGACATGCAGCCAGTCAGTAGGAGGGTGAGGATCTTAGTGGAAAACCACAGAATTTGTAACTTGCTCTTCAGAGGCTGAAGTAATTTCCCTATTGGCTTTGGAACTCGGCTTCTGCGCCTGCGCGCAGAGGCTCGGTCAGCGGCGGAGCGGGGGAAGAAATGTGTTAACCAAAGGGGTGACTCGGCTTTCAAACACAACACAGACTCAAGGAGTGACATGAATATTTTTCCATTTTAAGTCTAATAATAGTGTATTTTGGCCGGTTTGTGAAACGCTTTATTACAGAGAAGATTTGCTTTTTTAGTTTTGGTGTGTTCGAGTTTTTAAAAGTTTCGCGCCACCCCCGCGAGCCGGGGCGCAGTGGTTCGGCCCGGCCGTTGTCAGCCTCTGCCTGCCTCCTCTTGTCAGTGCTCGTCTTAAAATGAAGGCAGCAAGCCGGCGGCACCTGCGGAGGAGAAGGAGAAGGGACTGAAATGTAGAGCTGGCATCTACTTTCCCAGCGGTGAAAGGAGGCTTTTTACAATTATACATACACAGACACTCACACGCGGGCCTTCATGAAGAGCCCCGAGTTATTAACACCATTATTATGTCGGAGGGAGCCGCCGCAGCCCGGTGCCTGCTGTTCACAGCTCGTCTATTTATTCCCGTCTGAAGCAGGAATTCAGATACAAGACTTCCAAGTAATTAGACAGATAGATAGATTAGCTTATCTAATCTTTTTTTAAAACAAGTCGCTTTTGTTTTTAGCACACGTTCGCGTTTGATACGTTTTTTTATTTTTTGGTGGAGAAAGATTGTCAGGTGAAGCCGCGGGAAAGCAATGTACAACACAGTTTGGACGACGGAGAAAGCCGGAGAGGAGGGCGACTGGAGGGACGTGATGATGCCCTACTCCACGGAGCTCATATTTTACCTGGAAATGGACCAACCGCCAGGTAAGGCCTGACATCGGACCTGGAAGTTGGGGTTTTTCGGATCTGGTGGCGGAGGAGAGGAGGTTGTTGCGTTTTGCTCCGGTGTTTCTGCAAAACCGGTGGAAAGTTTGAGGCGCACATCCTGCTCGGGCTTTAACGACGCTTGGCTCGGCTTTCTCCAGGGGTTTCACCTGCGTCTGCTCGTTTTATGCTGGTATATCCCATTTTGGCAGTTTGACAAAATTACTACAATTTTGACATTTGCCTGATATTTTACATTAAATCTGTGTTTTATGGGACAACACGAGGTTGAATGACATGATTTAGCGACATTGTTTCCGTCAGTTTGGCTGTGAAACAGCTTCCAACACCAGTGACAGCGCTTTAAACACAGCACACTCTTTGCTTCTTCCTCCCCGGCGCACTCGCTCTTGCAGAAACGCTCCTCCGCACATTTAAATCCTGATTTGTGCTGAGCCACGGCGGCTCGCAGCTCTCCAAACCTGCGCTCAAACGCTCATTTCGGAGACAATGGTGTCATGCAGTCTGCATCATGAGACAGCCGAAATGCTGCTCTCGCCATCTGCATTCAATGCGATTTTATAAATGAAAGGCAAAGATGGCAGACGTCGCAGCCGGGATGAATTTTGGGTTAAAATGCAAAACGCGACGAGCGCATTCCGTCTGTAGGAGAGTTCGCAGCTGATTTCGGCAGCTGTGTCGCACATTTCTATCATTTTATCCTCCACAGTCAGAGTCGAAACCAAACGGCTCCAATCCGGATGATCCCGAAATCAGCTCTGCCCGGTGCCGACAACGGGAATAGGGGGATGGGACAGAGAGCAGAGAGAGGGACCGGGAATAAAAGGTCCCGAGCATTTCATAATCATAACATCCTTCACTGACACGCATCTCTGCGCCTTTGTGCCCCTTTCTGGCCAACTGTCACCCACAATTGAATGCGTTTCATTCATTCGTCCCTTCATTCATTCATTCCTCGGCAATTGTGCCAGTGTCATTTGACTCCCACCCCCCCCTTCTCTCCCCTCGGTGCGCTGAATGGATCGTGGCGCAGATGTGGGACGTTGTGTTGTTTCCAGGAGGCGCTGTTGAATGCAGTTTGCCCGGTAGCTCTGTCCCTTTTTACCCTCCTCTCCCCTTTCTCTCCATCCATCCATCTTCATCCTTTGAGATGCACTGTATGTTCTGCAGCCTGCAGAAAGTGCAGCATTGTGTCTCATCTTTGGGATGTTGCACAGATGATGCATTTAAAAACCCTGTAGGTTAAGACGCTTCATCACAACAAAGTATTCCAGCCTTTAGATCTCATCGATCGAAACTATATTTCAGACACATCTGGACCCTTTTGTGAGTTTTCTGTCAGCAACTAGAAGGAAACAATGTCCCTCGTCCTGCATCCTGAAGTGCGTCGTGAGTTCTTTTCATTTAAGGCACACTGAGGTCTGAGTGAAGTGGGCTGGTGCAGTGTCTCCAGCCTCCGTCTGCTCATTTAAAGTTAACGCCACATTTCTTCCTCCTGGCTGAACAACAGAGGAGTTGATTCATCCTTTTCTCTCCGTCCGTCTCGCTCTCTCGCCCTCTCTCAGCATTGTGTTGGAGCTACAGTTGAGTGAATGGACGGAGCTCCTCAATACGTTGGGGATGTAAATGCTACATACTGGCTCTCTGCTGGTGATTCACACACTTAACTGCCACTGGACCTTGGCTTTTAACAACATCCAGGGCCGTTCATTCACTGTGCATGAAAAACAGTATAGATTTAAGATAAAAACAGACTTTGAGCTCATTCTGTGCTGTGAACAGTCCAGTCAGCAGATGCTGGAGTTCTGCAAAACCAGGACTGATCTCACAACGCAGACTTTTTCTGTAGCTCCTACCAGCAGAGTGTGGTACAGTATCACAGGCCATTGTGTGTGTGTGTGTGTGTGTGTGTGTGTGTGTGTGTTTCACCTCTGTTGCCTGAAACGAGCTCATCCTGTCATCCATCAGCTGTCTGACTCTTTCCCTTTCCCACTCTCAGCGGGTCTTTGTCTGTTCCTGTGCAGGCCGTGCACGTACGTCTTTGTCTTAACGTACCTGAAATGTAATCCGAAAGAGCCGCGGGGACGGGAGGACGGGACAGAGGAGCGGGCTGAAGGGCGGGGGGGACAACCGGAGAGGGAAGGCGGGATGAGAGAGGGGTGAGGACAGAAGAGGAGCGTCCCGCAGATGTTCATTAGAATATTTATTACACTGGAATTGAAACGTGGACGCATCAGTGACAGTGTGTGTGCATCAGTGTGTGTGTGATGCCTTTTGTGTGCAGGGCGCTTAGCACAGGTGGAGTGACACTGCCCCCCCCAGAGGGGAGGGCAAAGCCTGCATTTCTAGTGTGTGTGTGTGTGTGTGTGTGTGTGTGTGTGTGTGTGTGTGTGTGTGTTTCAACAGGAAATCACCAACCGTTTCCGTTAAAGGGCCGCTCCAGAGCTTTTTAGCTCATTTACAGCAAATCCTACAAATCGCACATCAGTTCCCGGCGTGTTCTCGACTCCTGGCGTAAAAAACCATCGTGCACAGCCTCAGAACTCGCCCTGAGTTGATTTTGTGAAACTGTGCTGACTGTCTGCACCGTGTGCTGCATTATTATGTAACAGTAATGTGGCTCTGAGAACAATAAAAGCAGCAGATCTGCCTTCTCTTCACTGAGTAATCGACCAGCTAAAGTCCACCTTCACTCTTTTAGTCTGTATCTCATCATAATTTAGAATGTTTGTAGCTTTAATTTGCCATAATGTGAAATACAGACATGGGAAGATGTTATTAATGTTGTGATTTATGAAACAGTCCAACAGTGGTGTTAAATCAGCACTAGAAGAGATTTGCATGCATGACTGCGCTCACCTGCAGAGGGACAATCAAACACTGGACAAAGAGATTTTTCAGTTTTACAGAGCGATCAAAGATCCTTTTGACAGACGAGATGATCACTCTGATGGATGATCTAACCAAAGTGCTTAAAATGAGCAGAGACGGCAGCCTGGAAGGTACAAAAACAGTTCAACAGCTGAGCATACCTCACATTTGTCTTTATAAATGGGCTGAAACGTGCAAACCTGCAGAAGAGACCCGCTGCTGTTCTGTGTTAACTGTGTAACAGCAGCTGAGCGGCCTCATTCATACACACGGGAGATGTCAAAGCCTCGTCGCCGTCAGCGATCGTACAGTTTCTGCATGAAGCGTCCAAACGCATCGTCCTTAATCACTGTAACACAGACTCAATGTCACATCTCCAGCTTCTACCAGAGCTTTTAACCAGGCCACACTGTCTTCATCCAGGGATGGCGTTTGCTCCGTCGTCATGGTGATTTATCTGTTGATGGAAAAAAACAGATGACTGCCTTTGAAACTTGTGTTTCTTGCCTTTATCTCATTGATCATTGATACGTGCACATACTGTTTTGGAGTTCTGCAGCGCGTCGAGTCTCAGTGGTTTTTAATATATTTCAGTTTAAGTTTAAATACCTGGATTTGGTGAGTGATATTTATAGAAGTGTGTGTGTGTGTGTGTGTGTGTGTGTGTCCATATGTTGTGGCAAAAGGTCGTTGGAGGCAAAACAAAGAGCCTGACGTCACCTTTTTAATGAGCTTTTTAATGATGCAAATAATAAGAAAAAGACATTATTAGTTAGTTCAGAGTGAGTGTTGAGCTTTGGGATGAGACTGAAACACACACACGCACACACACACACACACACACGCACACACACACTCTCTGAGCTGCGCTGCGTTCGCTGGGAGACGACCTGTTGATTCAGTGCTCGCTCCTTCACTGCTGTGTCTGTCTGAGTGTGTGTGGTGTCCCAGAAGGAATGGCCATAACTCCACCTCCCTCCTCTCTTTCCTCCTTTCTTTCTTTCTTTCCTCCTCCCTCCCCCCTCCCTCTGCTGCGTCCTGATTGGCCGAGGGGGCGGGCCTCCGTGCAGGGATTAGTTAGCGCGTCGTCTGTCTTTTAGGATCAGCCTCGCTCGCTCTTTTCTTCAGTCTGACGGAGCTGAGAGCAGGAGGAGGAGGAGGTGGTGGAGGAGGAGGCAGAGGAGGAGGAGAGAGAGCGAGAGAGCGAGCAACAGAGAGAGGGAGAGTGAATGAGAGAGGGAGGAGGGAAACAGCTGATAGACGAGTGGCAGCATGCAGCTAACGGAGAATGCGATGGTTGAGGACGGTAAGAGACGCGCTGCTTTGATCCTTCTGGTGCATTTACTTGTTTTTTCCCTCCTGTCGCTGTTTTTCTCTCTCACGTCACTCACTTTTCTGTTTCACCTCTTTCACACTTTGCTCCTTCTTTTTTCTGCTTCTGTCGTTTCTTTCTGTTTCTTTGTGCTCCACAACTTTTAAATTAGAGCTAAAATCAGGCGACGCTGTGATTTCAGTGTTTTTGTATTTTCGACTTTCTGTCTGAGTGAAATGTGAGTTTCAGGATGTTTCAAACTGATTTTTACTATTTTCTGACTCGTCACGGGCAAAATTTAAAAACAGTCAGTTGCAACAGTCTCAGAGTCCTGCGCTGTCTCCGTGTGTGTGTGTGTGTGTGTGTGTGTGTGTGTGTGTGTGAGCTTTCACAGCCGTGACACTGAAACACACCCACATACTGTAGATGCGCACACACACACACCACCTGCAGCTCCTCACTTTGTGCAGATGTAAAGTTGTGGAAATGAAACCGATGTGAATGAAACACTTCAGTTCATGCCACATGCTTTGTGGTGTGTGTGTGTGTGTGCGCGCGCGTGCGCATGTGCGCACACGCGCAGTAATTGCACCGTTGCACTGAGGATCTTTGTTAACGTGCGGTCACTGCTGTGCCGCCCTGACATTAGGCTGTGCCTCGGATCAGCTGTGCGCACACACATGGTTTGTAGAGGACGAGCGAGGCTCCTAATGATGCTTTGTGCGTTTGCAGCGCGTGTGTGTGTTTATTGTGTGTGTCAGTCCGCGCTGACAGTCATTGTTCAGGAGAGCTGTGGGTTTCTGCCTGCATGTGTGATGACAAGTGATATCGCTCTGTGTGTGTGTGTGTGTGTGTGTGTGTGTGTGTGTGGGGCTGAGCGCTGCTCCTTTGTCTGCTGGGGGAGGGGGGAGGGGGAGGGGGGCTGTGCTGACGGTCGCCTTTGTTCACCGACCCTCTCGCTCTCTCCTGCTGGATGATTGTCACAGTTTTAAATCAACACGGTGGTGAAATCTGAACAGTTTTCCCGTGTCCCGCTCTGCTCTGACTGCGCCCTCGGCCGTGCGGCGGTTGTCATGTGGAAGTTCGACTGTTTCAGACGCAGGACGAGGCTGAAAAGAGCAGACGTGTCAGAAGCATTGATCAGCGCGTCAGAGGCTCCGCAGATGCTGCAGGAGTCGCCGACTCCTCGAGCCAGTGCTTCAAGTTTCCAGTGGTGAACCTTCTGTAACAAAGGACCGTGAGTGTGTGTGCGTGTGTGTGCATGTGTGTGTGTCAGGCTCATTGTCCTGTTGTTTCTCTGAGGAGCGCTGAAATGAGAACTCAGGCAAAAAGTATCGACGGCCTCTGAATCAGCCATTTTTCTCCTTTAACATCATTTTTGGACTTTTTCACATTCTCCGTTTTTTGCACGTTTTTGCATTTGAATCATTTTAATGCATCTGAAAATGAATTCTGCAAATTTAAGACACATTAACATTTTATCACCTGCTCAGTGCAGCTGCAAACCAGCTGCTAATGAAAATAACAGTTAGCTGCAGCCCTGTTGACCCTCCCATTGTACTCCACGACCTGTGCTTTGTGTGGTCCCCGCACCGCCACGCAGGGAGGAACATGCACACACAAACACTCAGCACGTTCACACGCACTTTGGAAATATTCTTCAAAAATTTCCTGGAAAAATTTAAAATCATGCAAAAGTTTTTGTTTAAATATGAAGTTGATTTCCAGTCTGTCCTATGAGGTGCGCGTGTGTGTGTGCGTGTGTGTGTGTGTGTGTGTGCGTGTGTGTGTAAAGTGCTGACAGAGGGGAACAGTGCAGCTGCAGAATGACAGTTTTGGCTGCGCTGACTGAACAAGCGCTGCGGTGACGTGCGAGGCGAGGGAGTGGACGAGTGAGCCAGAGGGAAAAAGTGAGGAGGGCCGCGGGGCTGAAGGAGAACAAAGAGAACAGGAGGAGAAGAAGAGCTGCTGTGTGTGTGTGTGTGTGTGTGTGTGTGTGTGCGCGCAACAATTAGTTTCCATTAGCAGTCAAACCTCAGTCAGTGAGGTCTTCTCTGCAGGAGGTGAGGATGTTTAGTCGTCACGTCTTTGTGTAAAGTCAGATTGTGTGTGTTTCTGCTCATAACACACACACACACACACACACACACACACAGGTATAAGCTGGCAGGTGTACACGCTCAGGTAACACAGAGGATCATTAGCATCCCGGGCTAGTGACGCCCTGCAGTTGAGTGTCTTTGGATGGAAACTTAAACATGAATATGTATAATGTTAGCGAGCGCGCTCTGGGCCCCCTGGTGGCGGCGGGGGCCTCGGCACCTCTCAGTTTGCTCGATGCTTCAGACTCGACGGTGCAAACCAGTTACTTTAGTTTTTATTTGACAAACAGAGCGCTAATGCTGCACATCAGAGTTAATGTTGTTTGCTGTCGTCAGGCAAACAGACGCTCCGGTGATGAGACGATCACGCTGTTGAACACGTTGGAGCTGCTTCTTCATCAAACTCAGACCTGTTTGATCAGTTTATAAAGTTTTCTAACCGTCAGGTGTCTCTGCTGCCCCCCAGTGGCTGTGGGGGGCGGGGGGTTGTGCCTTCAGTGTGACAGTAACACAGCAGCCGCGAGTGAAGCCATGCGTTAACAGTGAGTAATCGCCGCGCTGCTGCCATTTCTCCTGCCTCCTTCAGCTCTCCCCGTGCATTGTGGGAATTCCCCCGTCTGTTTGCGTGTCGTCGGGTAATCTGTGAGGCCAGAGTGTTCCCGGACGCTCCGGCCTCACAGCTGAAGCTCCCCCGGTGGCATCTCAGGCTGCATTCATCAGTGTACTTTCCCTTTTTAAAGGACGGCATCCACATCAGTACTGTGTGTGTGTGTGTGTGTGTGTGTCCATGCATGTGCATAAACTGATTTGCGATGTAGGAGCTCTCCAGTAATTACACCGCTGTTCCTCAAACTGTATCCAGATGTGCCTGGAGACTTGTAAACCTTAGTGTGTGTTTGTGTGTGTGTGTGTGTGTGTGTGTGTGGTGGTTCTGGATTCAGCCTTGCTCTGTTTGGCACACAGCATGGCTTCACACACACATGAACAGGGAACAGGCTATCCAGATATCCAGGCTAAATGCTTGTTAGCCTGTTAGCATTGGCTCAGGGTGAATTCACCTGGAGGACGCTCTGGTTTGTTTATCACCCAAACTTAAAGGAGCAGTCTGTGGTTTTCCTGTAAACAAACAGGTCTCATCACATTCTGAGGCTCCGTCGCTCCAAAGCTGATCTACAGGTTGTTTTATTAGCGGGACTCGGCGCCGTGTGAGATGTTTTGCTGTTAGCGCCCATAGCTAAGGTGCAGCCTTCCTTTAAAAAGAGGCCGTGCGGCAGCTTCTCCTGAACCAAATAAAGTTATGGATTGAATTTGAAAATATCTGTAAACAAGACCTCAGATGTAACCACAGAGTGTGGGCCAGCGCTGGGCTCTGTGCAGGCTGCCTGAGTCCTGCGCACAGTCAACAGTTTCAAGAGAAAGACTCCCTGACTCTGTGTCTCTGCACTTGTTTCCAGTCATTGCAGATACCTGCACGTTCATTTAGTGAAACAAGACAATGACATGAGGTTCCTTCTGTGCAGAGCATCAGTCCAGAAGTTTAAACCTCATGAGCTGCCACAAAACCTGCAGAGCAGCTCTGTGGGAGCACGATGAGTTCAAAGACCGGAGGAAATGTCTGAAAATAAGAGCGTTGGCAGGTGCAACAAACTTTTCCTCCTCAGGACATCTGATAACTTCCTCGTTCCCCTGTGTGTGTGTGTGTGTGTGTGTGTGTGTGTGTGTGTCTGTGTGTGTCTGTGCGTTATGACACACAGAATAATTACCCTGATGATATATGGGCTGTGTTTGTCATGCCACTGTTTGCCTGTGTGATTAATAACGAGGCGGTCACCGGCTGCACCGCGGCTACAGTGTGTGTGCAGCCGTGGAAACGGCTCCTGCGTCTCATTTGCATATAAAGAACGTGTGTGCGCTGGAAACGAGTGCATAATTAGTTAAGCTCGTACGAAGCAGAATCTGTAAATGTTAAAGTGATAAAATACGTGAGAGTCATGTGGTCAGGGATCGATGCGTCTGGTTACTGTAAATACACCAACCCACAGTAACAGTACCCCCCCCCCCCGTGTCTTGCAGCTCTTCCTCCGAAGCCAGCGAAGCCCCAGCAGCCCACCTCAGGCGGAGTGGGAGGGGGCAGCAGCAACGGCGCCAAGGACGGAGGAGCAGGAGGATCTCTGCAAGAGGCTGAGTGGTACTGGGGAGACATATCCAGGTAACACACGCAACACACACACGCGTGCTCTGTAAACGATGCTGCATGAAGCAGCAAAGCATTTAGTTGTCAGTTTGCAGACGGTGACATCTTTAAAGATGGCGCCGAGCTAAAACATGCACACAGGTGTTTATCCTCCAAAGCACCAGGGGGCAGATGTCCCACATAGTTTCTGAACATGCAACAAGTTAATGAGAGATCACACGGCCCAACATGGCTGCACAGGTTGCCTGGCAACAGCAGGAAACATTTACAAAACGCAAACACGAGTCCAGTCCTCCAAATCAAGACTGTGAAGTCAGTCTGCCTGGAGTCGAGTTTCAGAACATGAGCAGCAGGAAACTTCTTAGTGTGTGTGTGTGTGTGTGTGTGTGTGTGTGAGTGATGAGTCTGAGCTGTTTGGGCTTCACTCACTGCTTCACCTTCCTAAGTGCAGGTTAGCTCCTCGCCACAGTTCACACACTCTGAGATGATAACCACACCTACAGTGCAGACAGCCAGTCTGCCACCTTTAAAACACACACACACACACACACACACACACACTCTGTCCAGTCACTCCCTCCATCGTCTGACTGATGCAGTGTTTATTCTGAGGTGTGTGGCTGCTGCTGATTGGATGCGTCACTCAGACGACTCAAACGCTCTCGCCCTCTGCCGTCTTCGTCTTCAGGGAGGAGGTGAACGATAAGCTCAGAGACATGCCCGACGGGACCTTCCTGGTGCGGGACGCCTCCACCAAGATGCAGGGCGACTACACGCTCACGCTGAGGTAAAGTCTCACTGCTGTGTGTTGTTAGAACCTGTGGGGGGGTTGTGGAGGCTGGGAGGGGTGGTAGATCTCCTCCTGTGTCGGCTGCAGGCTGAGGGAAATCAGCCGTTTTGCCGACGCAGCATCCAGGTAAAGTGGAGCACATCGCCCACTGGCCTGGAAATGAAGCGCTGGCCCTGCGAGAAGCTGCTGGTTTCCTGATGCATCGGTCACTGAAGGCTTTGCGCTCACCCTCTCCCTCCTCTCTGTTTGTCTGTGTCTCGTTCAGGAAAGGGGGCAACAACAAGCTGATAAAGATCTACCACCGGGACGGGAAGTACGGCTTCTCCGACCCCCTGACCTTCAGCTCGGTGGTGGAGCTCATCAGCCACTACAGACACGAGTCTCTGGCCCAGTACAACACCAAGCTGGACGTCAAACTCATGTACCCCATCTCCCGCTTCCAGCAGGTCTGCGCACACGCACACACACGCACACACACGCACACACACGCACACACACGCACACACACACTTTCATGTCGTTCCAATAAGAGTTTAACAAATTTAAGTAGCAAAAAAACTGGATGTAGCTCGAACTGAGTCGTCTCTCGACCCTCCCTCTTTACCTCCCTCTCCTCCTCCGCGCGCAGTGCTGTGTTCTCCAAACTGCAGCGGCAGCAGGATCCCTGCGCGCTGAAATATTGCACATATCCACGGTGTCAAAGGCCCCGCTGCTGCATTTATTCCCGTCCTCCCTCGCCACACGTTTGCGGTGAGAGTCATTACTCGGAGAGATGCGATATCTCAGAGCGTGCACGCCTTTACTGAGCACCTCTGCGCTGTGGGTGGTGTATTAATGAGGCTGCTCAGGCGTCGCCCTCAGTAAGCAGAATCAGGGACGAAGGGAGCAAACGCACTGTTCCCTGCGTCTTTCAGGACACACTTCCTGTTTCCTTTTTCCATCCTGCCTCGCTAATCCTCCTCATGTCTCCTCCTCCCTCCGTCAGGACCAGCTGGTGAAGGAGGATAACATCGACGCTGTGGGGAAGAAGCTGCAGGAATACCACAATCAGTACCAGGAGAAGAGCAAAGAGTACGACAGGCTGTACGAAGAATACACCAAGACGTCGCAGGTGCACACGCGCTTCAGCTTTCATGACTGCAGTGTTGTTGTTGTGCATGTTTCCCATCTCACCCGCCGCCTCCTCTCTCCTCCCGCAGGAGATCCAGATGAAGCGGACAGCCATCGAAGCCTTCAACGAGACCATCAAGATCTTCGAGGAGCAGTGCCACACGCAGGAGCGCTACAGCAAAGACTACATCGAGCGCTTCCGCCGCGAGGGCAACGACAAGGAGATCGAGCGCATCATGATGAACTACGAGAAGCTCAAGTCCCGGCTCGGGGAGATCCACGACAGCAAGGTGCGGCTGGAGCAGGACCTGAAGACGCAAGCCATGGACAACAGGGAGACGGACAAGAAGATGAACAGCCTGAAGCCCGACCTCATCCAGCTCCGCAAGATCAGGGACCAGTACCTCGTGTAAGTAGAGCGGACAGGATGTGATGCAGGTGGAACAGAGCGAGACTCGCAGGCTGAGCTCAGATCCACACGCTGTGTCCGGAGAACACTGAGATAATAATCCAGAGAGTCTCATCATCCATGAGTCTTCTTCCTTTTATTAATCGTTCTGCTCATAAAATCTAAATATTATCGAAGAAACTAGGTTTTTAATCAGCTGAAGTAGAGACTCTTCACTTTTATGACCTGAGGTTCCTCCTGAGAAACGGTCTGTGTGACCACATGACAGACACTTAACCACCGTTAATAAGTCAGCAAAGCAAAGTCTCCCTGCTGTCTCACCCGCTCCGTGTCGCAGCGGCGAACACAAACAGCCGGACGCTCGTCGGAAACTTGTGCTTCCTCTTTTGTGACGCTGCGGCTCGAGTCGGGGAGCGAGCGCGGCAGCGTTTCCTGTGTCTCTGCAGACGTGTGTCGTCCCGCTAATTAAGTTTTAGTTCGGTCTCACGCTCGTTTTCTGCACCATAAACAACGCTGTGAAGGAAAGGACGCTTTACACTGATTCCTGCTGGTAATGACTCTCTCTTCCCCCCCCCCCCCAGCTGGCTCAATCACAAAGGAGTTCGTCAGAAACGAATTAACGACTGGCTGGGAATCAAGAACGAGAACACTGACGAGTGAGTCTCTGCTCCTGAGTTATTCTCCTGCCAAGCCTGTGGCTGCAGATTGGACAGGCTGTGTGTGTGTGTGTGTGTGTGTGTGTGTGTGTGCACGCTCTCACAACAACTGCTGTTAATTTAATCCGTCCTTATTTACAGTAAAGAGAATGTTCACTTTCTCTCCTTCTTGCTCACCGTGCATCTCTCCACTCCTGTTGTGTAACTGTGTGTGTGTGTGTGTGTGTGTGTGTGTGTGTGCAGGGGCTACTTCGTGAGCGAGGAGGACGAGAACCTGCCTCACTACGACGAGAAGAGCTGGTTCGTCGGCGACCTGAACAGGACGCAGGCGGAGGAGCTGCTGCTCGGGAAGCCGGACGGAGCGTTCCTGATCCGAGAGAGCAGCAAGAAGGGCTGCTACGCCTGCTCAGTGGTGTGAGTATGAGCGAGGCGTTAGCGACGAGCACGCACACACACACACACACACACACACAGAGCGTACTCTTCAGGATCAGTCTGCAGGCTCAGGAAAATCTGGTAACTTAGCACACGACACTTCCTGCACACCTGTGTTAGAATGAGCTCGACTGACCTCGTGTCCTCTGTGTGTCCTCAGCGTCGAGGGCGAGGTGAAGCACTGCGTCATCTACAGCACGCCGCGCGGCTTCGGCTTCGCTGAGCCCTACAACCTGTACAGCAGCCTGAAGGACCTGGTGCTCCACTACCACCAGGCCTCCCTGGTGCAGCACAACGACTCGCTCAACGTGCGCCTCGCATACCCCGTCTACGCACAGATGCCCTCCGGACGCAGATGAACCCCACCCGCCCGGCCGCACCCCCACATAGACAACAAACCAGCCCCCTCGTGGGGAAGGGAGAATGGGGAGAGTGAAGGAAGGAAAGAAGGAAGGATGGGGAGGAAGGGGGGGTTGGTTGACATACAAAGCAACCCCAACACCCGATACAGATAGAAACAAGTCAAACACTTGCTGCAACACACACGTCAGCCACCTTGGAGTTATATATATTTTTACAAGAACATTTCGGAGGGCATTCTTTCTAAAGACTGCTTGATTTGCACAAGGAAGTTTAAATGTTTGTGAATGTGAAAACAAATAAGTGACTGAAGGAAGGAAGGAAGGAAGGAAAGAAGGAAGGAAACGGAGTAGGAGACTTCAGAGTTTCAGGTTGACCCCGCTGCTACCTAAACTCCCGCTCAGACTTTTCACCAGAAACTCAAAAACACAAACGACGAAGACGAAACATTCCCATTTAACCTCTTCACTTTGTCTCCGCCCGTTTCTTTTCGTTCTCCACCTCAGATGCTTTCTGTCGTTTGTCTCCTGGAGCCGTTTTCACCTTTTCCTCCTTTTGTTTACTTTGTTTGTTTTGTGAACGCGCGAGGAGATGATGTCAAGTGTCTGTTCTGTCCCTCTCCGTACGATAAAAGCAAAAATAATGTAGCAAACGAGACAACGGGCACTTGGTTATCAAGCGCTCCTCCATGTAGACTGCTGCTGAGGGGTGGGGGGGGGTGGGGGGGCAAGCGACACACAACAGTTTTGTCGTCTTAAAAGAACTAAAGCTGGCTTTTATACGAACTGTAGAGGTTTTTATTTTTGTTTTGCTGGATCATAGTTTTTGTTTTGCCAATGTGTCACAGACCAGAACCAGAGACCAAAGTTGGTGTGGGGGAGGGAGGGGGAGAGAGGGGGGAGTCAGGTGGTGTGTGAGTCTTGGGTTTTCTTTGTTTTTGTGAATGAAGGATGAGCGAGCGAGAGAGAGAGAGAGAGAGAGAGGGAAAGCAAACGAATGGTGTGTTTGTTTGAGACCACACATAAAAGCGAGTTTTCGGGCCGCGTGCACCAAATAGCCTTTTTGGAAAAAACCAAATGGTACGTAAACACAAACGCCGACGCCGTCTGTAAACACAGATGGTCGAGGGAGAAGCACTTAAACCAGTCCCGTCTGCGACCCAGGCGCCCTGCGTGCTCCTCTGCGGCGGCGGGACAACCCGCAGCTGAAGCTCAGGCTCAGCTTCCACCTGTTCTGCTGCGGGCGCCTGCTGCGGGCGCCTGCGCAGGAGAACACGTGCGGGGCCGCAGTCGCAGATGCTGCTGCACTTAAACAAGAAAAGGTTGCAGCTGGTCAGTTTCACCAAAATCATCCTTTGGAAGGAAAACACGGCGTACAGTCTGACCCTGGGACCTGAAAGCCATTTTATGTGTGGTTTGAAGAGTCTGAGAGAGACGTGAATACATGCTAACGCCGCCGGGTGTCGGGGATTCACACACTTCTGTTGTTTTCTCAGAAACAATAAGCTTTGCTAATGTTTTACGCAGAGCAGGAGACGCAGGCTTTAGAGGAAAATACTGAAAACTTGAACGAACGTGCAATCCAGCGTCGTGTAGTCCAGCGGTCAGGCGGCAGCTGAGGGGGTGCACTGCAGGTCCGGGCGACAATCAGAGTGTACGGCGAAGCTTTGTGTGACGCAGCTGCTTTCTGTCAGACTGTTCTCTTTGCTGTTCGTTCTGAGCTCAGCTCTTCCTGCCGCTGCTCGACCAACGAGCCGCTGGAAGCATCAACACAATAAAAACCCACAGACTGAAACAAGCTCAACACGATCTGATTCTCTTCTTCCCCAGAGTCCGCACCCTGCCAACCGCTGGCTGTCGGGGCGACCAATGAGAAGACGCCGTTCAGCTATTGGCTGTTCTTCTGGGACAGGGGGGGTGGTGGGGGGGTTCTGAGGTGAGGGATCGCTGCCGTCCCCAGAGTCGGCCCGCCGCTGCCTGCCGGCTAATCTGCAGCTACTTTAGGTCCTGATGAGGAGGTTAGATGGTGATGAGGTGGTGGTGGGGGGGGGTCGTGACCCTGGTTTAGGCAGCTGTCCCCCCCGCCCCACACACACACACACACACACACATTTTCAGGGGCATCCACCAAAAACACTCTTTCAAAGTCAGATGAGCCCCTCCCCCACCCGCCTGCGGTGGTCTGTGGGACAGCATCACAGTGTATAGTCCACACACACACACACACACACACGGTGCGTCTGAAGGAGTGTATCAGGTTGTAGGAAGAGGGCCATTGTGAGTGAATGATGCAACATAGGTTGTACCCACCATGTGTTTATCTAACGGCCCCGTCTCAGCGTCTCCCCCCCCCCCCGCAGGACGCCGTTTCATGACTCGTGTGTCTTGACGTCCTGAAGCCGGCGTTGCTCCGTCCAGTTTGGCCTGTTCTCACACGGCGGCTCCGTCGCGTTTACATCAAAACCACTTTGGTAAATTTATGAAATCTGGAGAAAAGAAGTTTTGGATTCGTAGACTCATAAAAACGGTGAAAACATCAAATCGAGACGCTTCAGTTGCATTTTGTTGGATTCTCCTGGTTCAAAACGCACAACAGCAGGCGGCGGGAAGCCTCAGGGTGCTGCCACTTCCTGTTCACGTCGTCTTGACAGCGACCATGTGAAAAACAAACCGTTAATGCAGCTTTGAAACCCGAGGACGGGCCAGACTGGACTAGGCTCCGGTTCAGCTGAACTCGGGGTCAGCGTGACGGCTGCGGCGTCAGCTGTGTCTTACTTCAGCGGCCACGGTCGTTTGTTCGCCCCAAACTTGGCTCCAGTGGGAGGACGCCGCCGGCTCTGCTGTGGTTTCTGCTGTTTTCTGACAGCAGTTGTTCCTTCGAGGCCTCAGACGCCGTCGAAAGCTTTGCGCTCTGCAGTTTCCTCGACAACCGGCCGCGCAAACTGCGGCTGCGAGCGTTAACGAGATGTCCCAGGGTCGACTCTGGCGACAGTCTTTGCTCCTTCTCTCGGACCGACAGAGGACAGCGGGGCGGGGTTTGTCGATATATTCTTGAATGTACAGATCAGGATCAGTCCGGGTCCAGGTCCAGGTCCGACGCTCTTCTCTTTCCTTCGAGGCGCCGCGGTCACACCCGCTACAGTGACGAGCTGATCTCAGCTCTCGAGGTGCTCCGGGAAACGATTCAACAGACTCTTCGACGCGTCCGGTCATTTACCCTCAGGTGTTTTTTCAAGTTTACCGTTGAAACACACACGCGCACACACACACGCACACGCGCACACACACATGCACACACGCGCACACACACACGCACACACACGCACACACATGCACACACGCACACACATGCACACACGCACGCACACACACGCACACACACACACAGCGAAGCCAGCGATCTGAAAAACACAAAAAAAGAAATCAGGGTTTTTGCATCGATGAATAAAATCACTCCCAGCTGATTAAGCTAGATCCCCGCCACTCGGATGTGTTGCACCGTCCAACGTCAAGAGGCTTGTCCCTTGTGGCTTCCTGTAGTTTAGACACAGCATCAAGGATGTCGTTAGCCCCCCCCCATCGACACTTTGTTTTATTTTTATTTAGTTTATTTGTACGTAGGGAACTCGAACACATCCCTGACTCTATTACTTGAACTACACTGCATTGCTCACTGTTGAATGTCTTTATATGAAAATCTAAGTTTATTAAAGAAAAAAACAGAATAAACAAACAAAGAGTTCCCTTTTGTTTTCAGGGCGAGCAGAGTTTTAGCAGACGTGCAGCGTCGGGTCCAGGCGGCGCCGAGTCTCCTTGGCGGCTGCGTCCGGGTCTTTTCCTTCACTGAGGGCTTTGCACAGTGATCGTCTGCAGGAGACCAGTGTTCGATATGTGGCTGTGATGTCGTCCGCGTCACGTTTACACAGAGATGTCGCATCTGTCAGATGCATGAAGCTGAAAGACGCTGAGGGTCGTTCTGAGTCGCCGTTTCCACCCCCACCCCAAACATTTAGACCAAAGAGTTCAGTTCTCGATCCTTTCGGTTGTCGATCATTGGAAAAGGATGTTTTTATCTCCATTGCCTTGATATCTCGATATCGTTCAGCTCAGAAGGTGAAACCGTGTTGCGTGGATGAGCGTCGCGTCACAGCTCCGTCGTCTGTGAGTCCCAACAGGTTCTGTAGTGGCGTCGGGAGAGTCGATGATGTCCCCGTGGTTACAACAAACAAAACAACAATCAGCTGGATCTGCACTCCTCAGTTTACGCCCAGCTGGCGTGAACTGACGTCTGCGGAGGATCTGACGACCCACAGTCGCAGTCGCAGTCGCAGCTCTTCTCCCTCACTTCGTATATATTTGCACATGACGGCCGCAGCTGGAGTTTAGTTTCGTTTGCAAGTTGCAACTTTTCTGTGTCCGTGTTGAACGTCCTGCAGAAATCCCAGTGTGAAATGAAAATAACAGACTTCAGGTTGTTTTTAAATGAAGTTCATCCAGGATTTAAGTCATTTCGTGCAAGATTTGTTGTTTTTAGAACTTGGTGCTCCAGCGTCTGCAGCTCATCCCCCCCACAGAGCATGCAGGTGATGCAGAAGGTCGAAGGAGACAGACGTAGATGCAGCATTCACAGACCTGAGGTTTCTGCAGGACGTTTCCCCCCGTGTCTCGCTCCAACACAACATGCAATATTCCCTTTTTTTGTCAGCGAGGGGTTCGTGATGGAGGGGCCGGGCGGTGCATTCAGCCCCGGCCTCTGGCCAAAACAGTGCAGGTGTTCGTTCGAACAGTCAGGGTTTCTACTCGTAGTAGCAGGAAGAACAGGTGTCGCAGAGGAGCAGTTGAGGAGGGTCAGTGTGACAAACCAAAACAAGACATCTCTGTTTTTCTTGTCAAGTTTACTTTTGCAGACTGTTTAGTTGAGTTTTCGTTGTGAAGGAGACTCAACTCCAACTCCAATAACTCCAGGAAACAGGCTGAGGTCCACCGCTCACAGAGCTGAGGTGCGATTCGCTTCAAACTAAGGTGCAGTCTGTCACAAAAAGGTCCAACAAGCCTCCTGTTACCTTGTGTTTATACTCACTACCACTCCAGGACTGTTAACATAGCAACTGTCTGCTGTTCCTCTACTACTACTACTACTATTAATACTACAAATACTACTACTACTCACCCTCAAGCAGTCCTGCAAAGTTTTATTTGCAGCCAGGTTTGAATATGTTTGTGATTCTCACCGAGGAGTCGTGTTGTGTTCTTACCACTGCTTATCTGATCACAGTACCCAGCACAGCTTCGAGGAGTAACAGCTTCTTATATAAATATATATATATGAAAATAAAGAACTTTTAAAAAATAAAAAACAAAATTTAAAAAAAAAGATTTTAAAAAAGTGTATATGGCACCCTCCACCCCCCCTCCTCCCTCCTCACCCCTACACCACCTCCCCTCTCCCGCCTCCTTTGACTCCCCTTGCGACATGCGTATAGATCCAACATGCATATTTGGTACTCTTGACGTACCATTTTTTGTGTATAAAAGAAAAAAAGTTTAAAAAGACGTCTTTGAGCAACAAACTGTTATTTGTCTGTTTATGGTGTATTCAGATCTGAATTTAATAGAGCAGCTCTAACGTCACCGCTTACAGCTGAGACAAACTCCGATCCTTTCAAATTAATAGGTTGTTTTGATGCTGTAGCGGCCTTGGCGCCCGAAGGAGGCGTTTACGCCAGACGGCCTGAAGCGTTTCAGGTTAATGAGGGTTTGAAAGATTAGTAAAGCGGCTAAAGTATAAAATACATGACTTAATGTGTCTGATTGCATAAATGGCTCTACTTGGTCACGCCGATACCAGGCTTCTTGAGGTGCATCGTGCAGGCAGCTCACTTGAGTGCTATCGTCCCGGTCCTGCAGGTGCATCGTGCCTGCAGGCGGCTGCAGGTGCATTAATGGCTTTGCGGTGCATACCGTGCGCTTTGCGGGTGCATGGTCGCTTTGCGGTCATCGTGCAGGCAGCTGCAGGTGCGTAAATGCGCTTGCTGGCAGCGGGTGCATCGATAAAACCTACGGAATTATCGTCGCTTTCGCGGGTGCGTAAATGCGGTGCATCGTCGCTCTGCGGGTGCATCGTGCAGACGCTGCAGGTGCATCGTCGCTTTGCGGGTGCATCGTCGCTCTGCGGGTGCATCGTGCAGACGCTGCGGGTGCATCGTCGCTTTGCGGGTGCATCGTCGCTCTGCGGGTGCATCGTGCAGACGCTGCAGCAAGTTCAACACAGTTGATGTTGATGCAAAGCAAAGATGCAAAAATGCAAATTCACATCAAAACAAATCAGAGCGACTTCCTGTCCTGCAGCCGTCTGACTGTACCCGCCCTCCTCCTCGCCGCCGCCCTCTGCCACACCTTGCTAAAAGCTTCTCTCTTTGAAAATGGTTTTTGGGCCCATCGCAGCCATTCCACTTTACTTTTCCTCGTATTGGTTGCAGCAGTTTGTCGGTTGTAGATTCTCTGTTTGTTTATGAGCTGAACTCATGTACGTTTATCAGTGGAGCTCCACCATATTCAGTTCCCTTGCAGAATAAAGAAAATATTTTGTTCAAATACAAACGTTTGTTTCCTGTGTTTCCTGGACGCTCGAGACGCATGCAGCGTCGTTTTACAGGCAGAAAATCAGGTGACGTGATGTGAAACGGTAGAAAACCTGCATCTTTACTGTCACATGACGCACAGCGTTTGTAGGCTGCTTCATAACGTGCAGGGAAGTGCATTAAAAGCCTACAGGTTTGATGAAAAATGGCGCTAATCACAATAATCACATATATTTATACATTTTAATCAGGTCTCCAGTGACATCAGCAGCTTAGTAACTGTCCTCATGTTGTTTTTAGCTTCTGATTTAAAGCAGTTCAGTCTGTTCAGTCTTAGTGGACGATCATCCTCATTCAGAGCAGTACGGTGCTGATGACAGCTGCTGTTAAAGCCGACTCGATTAGTGAATTAATGCAAATAAAATGATGATCTAGGAGACGTGAGGGAGGAACCTCCGTCCTGATGCGTTAGTCAATGAATCGATCAAGTGTCTCCTGTGATGTGTTCACTGCACCACTGTGTATTACAGCACCCTGAAAACACCAGTTTACACAACAAGCACCTTTACATGTGATTACATTTCAATATTAGTAATGCAGGATGTTGAACTGCTGTGGTCGCTTCAGTAAAACCTGAACAAATCTGAATAAATGATGGTTTTTATATTAAAGCAGAGGCAACAGGTGAAGGCGCCTCATTGGTCACCTGATCACCTGATCACTCTGTTGTTTGCTCCACACACACTCTGTTACCTGCTTCCTCCTTGTGTGTTTCGGGGTTTCAAACAGAAATCAGTGTTTTTCATTTATGAACCAAAGTTATTAAAAAAACTAAACTTTCTCTGGGAAAACAAAGACAAGTGTGTGTGTGTGTGTGTGTGTGCGCGTGTGTGTGTGCGCGCGCGCGCGCGGCCCCTCTGTGCATCACAACGCACAAACCTTGAAACACAGGGTGGGAAACCCCGCGGGAGCCAACTCTTAAAAGTAGGGCCTGGTATTTGATCTCCTCTCGCTTTGAATCACAGATCCCGTTCAATTAATTTTACATTTTTGCTCCATTTCCATTTTTCTTTTTTTTGCGTGTTAATTAAAAGCGTGGCGCGAGACTCGGAGCGGCTGTAATTAGATCTCGGCGAGACATTAAACAGAGCGGCGGGGCGTGAACCAGCGCCGCGGCAAATGGCCCCTTTACTTTCTTCCTGCTGACGGACGCGCGTGACACGTGCCAATCAAATCACAGGCGCATGCACGCACACACCACACCGTGACTGCCACACACGCACACACACACACACATGCATTTACACATATGCAGTTACACACACACACACACACACACTTACTGTAACCTTTTTCTCTGACACACAAATGAGATTTTTCCTAATTTAGGACTTTAGTTCACAGCTGCAGAAGCCCTCAGTCTGACGTGTTCCCACACACGCACACACACACATGCATTTACACACATGCAGTTACACACACACACACACACACACACACACACACACACACACATTTGAGATAAGAAAAGTGGAATTAAATTCTCCGTTTGTCAACGACCACACAATGCAGTACATTTTATTTATTTTATTGAAACACAACAAAGCAACACATATGTATTAACGATGATGTGATGTTGTGGTGATGCTGGGCTTGCAGCTGTGTTGTAGCAGAGGATCCCCACTGGCATGTCCACGGAGTCGCCTTCATTAAGATTCTACATAGCGCGAGAAACAAGACAAGAGAATAGCTGTTAGAGCCACTTTGTATGTGTTCATGTATAGGTTCAATGAAACATCTTCATCTTCAGATGCTAATTATCATAACCCATCATCCCAAATAAACAAAACACAGGAGAGAAGTGATTCAAACAATAAAAAGCGAACTGAGCGAACTCCCTCGGCTCGTAAAGAACACAGACGCATCATCCCCAAGAACGACTGGAAGGACGAGGCATCTAGTGGCCGTCGGCTCAGTGCTCTGCAAAGAGGGATAACACACTGAAATGTAGAACAAAGAATTATATCTTATATCAGTTTATATGTTCATACACAGAAATACAACGAGGGAAGGTGAGAGAATTAGTTTTTGTAATAGGGATGAACCAACCATCCGTTGTCTGTTGCAGCAGGTCAGCTGACTGCCTGTCTGTCCGACCTGTCTTCCTTATGTTGATTTCCATCAAGCTTGGACACAAACCATCAGGAACACCAAAGAATTCTTCTTTAAGACACCAACAACCCTGTTAAACCCCAAGTAAGCCTGAAACATATGAAATAAGTTACTTACAACACTAATAAACCTCTCTGAGCGTGTTGTCCACTGACGTACGTGACACAAACATTTAAAGGACACTTCCACAAACCTGGCTTTCAGTGACCAGCGCTGGGCAGCGTTGGACCATCGCTCCCCTTGTCTTGGCTTCTTTCTGCACCGTCAGCATTGTTTTTTCCACGTTTACCACCGTTATTGTTGCATCAGGACGTCCCAGCCGGCTCGTTCTCATTCTGTAATTCTGAATTTAAGACTGTTTATCAGTCCCTGACAATCAAATGTTCACTATTCACCCAAGCCAACCTCAAATTTACACACATTCAAATGTACACGTTCAGAAAAGTTCCAGCAGTTTCTAAATCGGAGTGCTTGAATAGAGAAAACAGCTTCACGCAGAAAATGGTCTTTACTGCAAATGTCCTTTAAAAGGGTCCAAAACAGAGACTTGCAGACAGAAAACGTCCAAGGAGCATGCACAGGGCAACGACCTCAAACTGCTCTGTGAAAATGAGACAATGGCCCAACGTTCTCTGCGTCCGCCAACGGACAGCAGGGCAGCGCCAACGGACAGCAGGGCAGCGCCAACGGACAGCAGGGCAGCGCTGCGGCCTGAGGAAACGCTTCATCGTTTAAGTTTGTTAAACTTACAAAAGTGAGAACGACCGATGACTCACACACGCTTCATACTCAAACTCTGTAACGGAACAAAACCAAGTTTTAAAGTTTGCATAGAAAGAACGTTCAGCTTAACAGTGTACACACACACACACACACACACACATTTACACTTACACACACACGTGTTTACACACACACACACACACACACACATACACACACACACAGAAACACAATTTTCAGTCCACAGTTTTATGACTTTGTTGGATTTTTTGCAGTTTCCTCGAACTTTACCCAATTTTTAATCAAAAATATGAAAATTCACAACAACAAAAACAACAAACAAACAAACAAACAAACAGGCGATCCAGTAACTGAGACTCTTTAATGTCCTGTGGAAACAGCTCTGCTGACGGTTTGCTCGTACTTTGTCTGTTTGCCTGGTGCAGAGTTTGTGAAGTTGCAGTGTTTTGACCTCTCTCAGCCACCGTACAACAACTCCCCTCTGCACTTACTGTTCTCAGTGTGTGATGCATGTTGTGCAGCAAACTGCAGCTTCTTCGCACCCTTCAGTCTTCAGTCGATAATAAAGTTTAATAAGAACTGTTGGTTTGTTTTGTCGTTTCTCTGACTGTCTGACTGCTTTTGTTCAATATTCAGCTTTTTATAAATTCATTTTTGCTGAATTTGGGATTTTTTTAGGTTTTTTTGTCTGTTTTTGTTTATTTCAGGTGTTTTTTGTTATTGTTAAGAGTCAATTGATTCTTTTTTAGTAGATTTTTGTCTTGTTATGCGTGTTTTTTGTGTGTTTTTCAGTTTTCTGCAGGGTCTCTCACGCGACAGTCTTCAGCCGTGATGAACGCACACAGTCAAAGACAGAGTTCAGTTCTACAGCTGTGTGTGATGAAGACGTAACAGTGGAGCGAGGCCGGACTGGGACTGTGGCTGAGGGTTGCGGGCGGGGTGTGTGAGGCTGTAACGACCCTGACACACACTTTCTAATGAGCTCCGTCTGATGAGTGTGCAGACTCCAGTGGGAATAAATGCCCCGGTCTCCTCTGAGGGGGCAAAACTGGGGCTTTTTAATGTTTTTGAGGATTAAACTCAACTGGGACGTTCTGTCTCCGGTGTCTTTGACTCTTGAAAACATGGATCCTCCAATCAGAGAGCAGCTTCGGATACAAAACGTGGTTTCAGACTGAACGTGCATCAGAAGTCCATCAGTGTCCTGCTCCGACGTCCTGCAGAACAAACTGCCCGTTCGGTCGAGAGCTGAGTCGACAAACACACAGAAGACTTTCTGCAGATACAAACATCTTTTTCATCAAATCGCTGTAAAATGATGCATCCAGATCACATTTCTACACAATCATATGATCATAAACACTGTGTATCTCACCTCTTGCCTTCAGGGCTTCAGTAGATTGTTAAACGTTGCAGCATCGGATCAAAAACATTAGCTAAGACTCTTTTTGGCTTAAAAACAAAGACACTGCACGTTTTCTGTCTCTCTTGTGCATCAACACTGCTGACTTCTGTCCACGTTTGCTTGTTTAAAGCATCGTTTGTCCTCTTCTCGACTGAATTCACAGCTTGTGAAGTGAAAATGACCTCCGACGTGTCTGAAACACTGCGCCGACAGGATCGTCACCTCTGCTGCAGAGCGGGGGATCGTGTCCCTGCTGTTTCTGAGTTTGCCCGACCTGCAGAGCTCTGATCGTCCACAGTGTTGACAAGCACGTACTGCATGTGCGGGCGGTGTGAATATAGGAAATCAGTTTCAAATCAACTTGTGCTGTTGACGTGGTAAAGTGAGAAGAGCTGCAGGGACGGCTGGATGTAACCGAGCTGCAGAGCGAGTGCAAACAGGGACAAGCGAGATGCTGCAGAAGGTTTCGACAAAGAGCTCAGAGAAAGTTCTCACGTACCTTTATTTATCACACATCAGCGTCAGAGCACAGGAGGCAGTGTTTCAGAGCCAAACCATTATGAGCCATCAGCTAACCCGCCCGCTGCTGCAGGCCCGACCTGGCGCCCTGAACTCCAGGACTTTAAGCCTGAAACAGATTCGTCATGGTTGGCTCCAGGCGCCGTTAACCGTCCCCACCTCTGCTCTGCGCCCTGCTGCCACATGCCAACGCGCTTCGAACACTTAATCCCACAAATCTGCTGGAAAACTGCCTGAAAGACATTTTCAACAGTGTGTGTGAGGAGAAACGATGATGCAGAACGTGGAGACAGACGCAGAGCTTTACTCTCGTTTCTGCTGTTAAACCATATTTTAACGAGACGTTTCAGTGAAATGAGCGTTTGTAACACTTTACCTTTGCTGTTTCTGATCCTGCGGAGTCTCCCTCAGGGAAATTTAACACTTCCTGTCGTTGTTTCATATCAGAAGCTCTGCCGCAGCTCAAATATCATCCTTTGCACATTCAGCGTAAAACATCTGCAGGAAGTGATGAGCTCCGGTGAAACTGCGTGTCGTGTGCACGCGGTGAAAGTTCAGGTTTGCACGCAGTAAATGTTTCCCACAGTAAATCCATGGTTAGGCAGCCTCCATTGCCATGGTAACAAAAATAAACGTGATTTGAAAGGTTTCCCTACATGCAGCACACGTTATTTGATCTGAGCTTTAACTAATGTTAGTTAAATACGCTGGTGTTCGTTAACTCACGTATGCAACTTGACGTGAGCCGCTGGTCTGACCTCTGACCTCTGACCTTCTCGCTCTTTATTTATTATTGTTTTATGTTTTATTGAAAGAATCAGAGCTGCAGAAATGAACATTGCACCAAATTCACCATGTTATCGTAATCAGACTTGATTCAGGCACCATACGGTCACGTGACCTGACCTGAGTGTTTTCCTGGATTTAAAGGCTGCATCTCATGTAATATTGACCAGACTGAACCACTTAGTCATTAAATCCACGTCACTGATGATCATTTGCATGAGGCACCAACAGTCGACCTTAAAGTTCACATAAAATATTGAAATATTTGGTAAAAACTGTTGCACTACTTTGATTTTTATCACACAGGTAAACCCTAAAACGCCGTTAATGTGTCAGCCGATTCGTTATTTCATTATCTGGAGTTGGACGATTGATACCAATGCATTGCTTTGTGAACTCTGCTCACTCTGGTTGTCTCTGGAAGCCCTGGAATGTCTAAATAACGAGCTAATAACCCAAAATACTGATTTACTCTCCATAAATGATCACATGCATTATCATTTTGAGATATTATCTAGTTGCAAAGACTTGTAAGATTCAATTAAAGTGATTTCTTCATTCTCAGGATCAATAAAAACCAAAACAAAAGACCAGAGTTCATGATTTTCTGCAGACGAGCTGACCGAAAGCTACGTCCCCAAGGAAAACACTGCAAACAGGAAGTGACCAGAAGCCAAATAAGGAGCCAGGTATTATCCCAGACCGTGCACGATGCAGCGCTGCACACAAAGACGCGTCAGAGTCTTTTGTTCACAGCGTCTCTGCATCACAGAAGTTAATTGCCTCGTGCAGCTCATCCTGCATTGATCATACAGAAACCACCACACACATCCAATTAGCATATCAATTAACAGAGCTTTATCTGGGCTTCAGAGGGATCCGCCGCCCGTCGCAGACACTTCATCTGCAGCATCAGGAGAGTGAGATATCTGCAGGTATGTTGTTTGACAAGATTAATGACTTTAATCCACAGATCTGCGCAGGGACAGCTGGCAGAGGAGAATACAGAGCAGCAGAGATTCTCCATCTGTGCTCGTGATCTCTGTCGTACGCTGAAACACACAGACGCACGGTTCGATCGTTACAGACCAGCGTTCACATGCAGGCAGTCAGACCGCATCAGATGCAGCAGCAGTGACAGCAGCAGCTCCGACCAGGGATGTTCATCATTCATGTGCTGGAGGTTTCCCTTAGTGTGACGCTACAGTGTCCGACCAGCGTGGGCTGCAGCAACGTCACAACGGCGACAACCCAACGACAACCCAATCATCCTGTCCCCTCGTGACACAGAATGTGCCAATCAGGCGCCAGTTAAACGCGTTGTGCAGCTGTCAAGTTTGAGTAGATGATGCAGCGGCATGTTAGCAAGTTAGCCACCGTGGGCCAGGCGGGAGGTAGCTTTGCAACGATAACTGGGAAACAAAGGAAGCGAAGGATATAAGTGGTTTGCTGTGAGCCAGTGGCATGTGGACGCAGA
Organism: Datnioides undecimradiatus; assembly: GCA_008933995.1. Taxonomy (NCBI): domain Eukaryota; kingdom Metazoa; phylum Chordata; class Actinopteri; order Lobotiformes; family Datnioididae; genus Datnioides; species Datnioides undecimradiatus. Next base: position 24,199,629 of record WARS01000029.1, read on the forward strand.
GGCAGAGTCACATCGCTGCTGAGTCGCTGCTCAGTCCACAGAGAGAAGCTCGGCTTGCATTCAAACAAACACTGCGTCGGCCTGTGACCGCTGTCTGTTCCCCTCAAACACACAGAACAGCAGCTGTGCTTCCTCTGGACCTCGCCATGTCTGGCCGACTCTCTGTGCACAGACGTGGTTTAAACGCAGTCGTTGAACTTTTCTGATGATTCAGCGCGGGATGTTTTCACGCCTGCCTTGAGTCGCTCCAGCTGTCTGACATGTGACGCTGTGCAGCAAACGAACAGGACTTTTACTGGAAGGCGCTCGGAGTGAGTCCTCCAGCATCTGTCAGCCCACGCACAGCTCCAGCTCGTTCCTCCTGCTCGCCGGATTCCTCCCCGCTCCGCTGGAGAGGACGCTGTCGATCTCAGGCTGCGGGGCCTCGCTGTCGGGACGCCTCCGATGGCGCTCTCAGACAGCTGACATTTTGCCTGAGACGACGTGGCTGAGAGTCACAGACAGAGCTGAACGTTTGTGTTGGAGGAGCCGCTGATGAACGCGCTCTCTCGTCCTAACTGGACTCTTAATTACTGCGCTGTGCAAATCACTGTTTATTAATGGACACGTCAAATACATGAAACCTTCGATGGCAGAGAGCGAATGCTTTATGGATGATGTTGATTTGCATCTTTATAAAAAGCTTCACGGCTTTTTATTAAAATAGTGTTCAGTTTAATATCGAACGTCAGCTAAAAGTCACTTAAAAGCAAGTGCACCAACACTTTTTCAGTGAAAGGGCTCGAATCATTGAAGGAGAATAAAGAAATTCATCTTCTGTGCTCTGGGTTTGCGCAGTCTGACGGTGAGGATTCACAGTTAAAGTGGATTTTATTGAATAAATAAAACCAAAACTCAGCTCCGGTGCCAGGATTTTAGAAGATGTGACAGTCCAAGTGAGTCGACGTCGCAAAACAAGTGGATTTTCTACGAGTTTGATCGAATCGCTGCAGCTCAGAACAGCACATTCCCCTGAAAATCAACTCCTGCTGCACTAAAAACACAATAAGCTCCGTCCTGACGTGCCAGAAAATCAGAATTCAGGAGCTTTAATTTGCGTTTTCTATGAATTTTCCACAAAATTTGAAATGAACTGTTGAAAAATAGGCCGTGGCTCTAACAGAGGAGAAGACGTAAAGCTGGCAAACTTCTTCCTCTGTGTGATCAGCTGATCAGTCATGTGCTCTATTTTGCACATTCCCAAAAAGCCAAAATGAAAAGACGTGTGTGAGGAAACAGATTTACCTGTTGATTGACAGCTGCACAGGAGCTAATGGTCTCTGAATGTGAGACGTATCCTGCGTGCGCTCTCCAGCAGAGGCCCCGCGGTTCAGGAGCAGCCAGAGTGCTGACTTCTCTGCTGCACAGCCGGCTCTCAGGGTCACTGCCTGCAGTCGGCGGACTCCCCTTCTCCCAAATCAGCATCACTGTAATGAGCTCCTGCTCTGCCTGCACCTCCATCCATCCCTCCACACCTCCGTCTCCATCTCTCTCTCCAATAGCGGCTATTTTCAATCCCTCCCTCAGTGCCTCCTGCCCCACCTCATCTTCCCACAGCTCCAGCTTTTCAGCAGAGGGAGAATTAAAGAGAGGAGGGGGAGGAGGAGGAGGAGGTCCGGGCATGCTCTCGAGGCACAGCAGGCAGGCACTGAGCACTGTGGCGGCAGCAGGGGAATAAATTAGAGGCAGACACAGAGAATAATAAAGTGATAATGAGTTTGCAGCTGGCGGCCGTGCCAACCCCGGGCACAGCCTGGCGAATATTTACCACCCTGCTAATAAGTCGTGATGAGGTCTGAATCAGCCGGCACGCCAGGGAGGGCACGCGGCCGGCGAAAGGACGGAAGAAAGAGGGAGCAGATGATGAAGAGGAGGAGGAGGAGGAGGAGGAGGAGGAGGAGGCATGTAGTTAGACTGCAGAACTGCACACTAAGCAGAAAAGACCCACACATACACACAGTGAACAGCTACACCCAGGGGGATTCATATGTGATGTATATATGCAGGTACACACATGCACGCTCACCCACACACACCTCACACTGTAGCATAGTGGCCTCTGTGTGTGTGTGTGTGTGTGTGTGTGTGTGTGCACGTCTTCTGCATGCATATTAGCTTTGCATTTGCATACAGGTAATGTACACGCATGTCTGACTGCTTATACAGCAGCAACATCTCCATGCTGCATCTGCATACATCTGAGTCACCACCGTCTGATTTATGTCCCCGCCCGAGTCTCTTCCATATGTATCGGACAGGTGTGGGCCCGTATATCAATACGCCAGCGCTGAAATACATGAAACGAGTCGCTGAGAAGTCACTGAGTGTCCTGGTGAATGATGAGTCTTTACTGGAGAGAAGAAAACTACCTCAGAGTTGAAATGTATGAAGTAGGAACATGCTGAACATCAACTGATGGATGAATTACAGTGCAACCTGCAGGCCGTGCTCGCAGCGGGACGGTGCTCAGCAGCAGCTGCAGCTTCACAGCACAGGTTGGTTTCCACCCTGTGCTCATCAGGTTCTCCAGGTGACGTCTCATTCTGGCCTGGTGGCTTCAGCGCACCACGCTCTGCTCTAACGGAGAGTTGTTTTACAAGCTGCAGTTGAGTTTGAAGCACTCGCTGCCTCAACAGGCCGCCAACATTGTCGCAGGGTGAGTAATTTAGCAACATGTTGCTCTGTATTGCTATAAAAAGTTGCTTTTACGTCCAACTTCATCTACGATGATACAGCCGGTTAGCCAACTTTACATCTGCCTAGTGTGTCTGTCTTATTTAGGGGCTAGCAAGTTAGCTTGCATCGATGCTGCAGGAGAAACAAAACAGCTACGACCACAGAAACAAATATGGTCAATATTATTTTTTTATGCATTACTAAAATAAAAATGTTGTTGCTTATTATTAAATACAGTCATGTTGTTAATGTCAGTAATATTTATTATCTGTTAAATTCCAGATGTTTAAGATGTGTCTGCTGCTTTTACTTTACAGGTTTTATGGAGCTAGGTTAACAAATCCCCCTGCTTCCAGTCTTTATGCTAAGCTAAGCTAAACTCCTCCATGACTTTTGTGTGCATTGGACACATATAACACAGACCTGCTCGGCTGCATTTACATCACTCTGCGTGAGCTGTGACGGTGTGAGCCGTGTTTCAGCGCTCCGCGGGCTGACATGTTTCATCCGGGCTGCACATGCAGCTCTGCCTCGGCCTGCGTGAGGTGAAGCTCCATGACTCTAAAAGCTGAAGTCGCAGGTGTTCCTCCTCACATGCCAGCTGCAGAAGAAAAGGCTCTGCTCCCAGTTCACTCTGACACACACACACACACACACCGCCCATCGCTGCACTATAACAGCTCCATTCACAGCTCCCAAAAATAACAACACAGTGCGCTGGCAGGGCGGGGCCCCTCCTCCACCCCCATCATCCTTTACTCCTTTCCTCTCATATCCAGTTTTCTTTAACGCTCAATAAATGTTGACTTTATTTTGGTTCTGCTGGATTCCTCAGCCAGGCCCTCGGCTTCGGAGCAGAGCCGGTGAGTCCGGTCGCCTTATAAGGCCACGAGCCGCTCTGTTTGACCTCAACACCGAGCACCTCTGTCTTTATAACATCTGTGCAGATCCCTCATCCTCACATCTAAATGCATTCATTTAAAAGTCTAAAAATAAAAGTTTTAATGTGTTTTCCAGATGTTTAGTTTCAGTAAGGGGAAATCTTCATTCATGTAACCATATTTCAATCTGTAGCCTTCCCTAACTTTGAGTTAGAAGCCTGTGTTTGTCTCTTTCCTGTTTAAAATGACCCTGCGCACAAACACAACAGCTCCTCTGGTTTCATACGATCAGATCCCTGCAGCAGGTTCAACACCTGCAGGAAAGACTGAAGCCAAAAGAGTCTGAAATCCTGCATTAGTGATGGATACAAGACTTCGATGTTTCATTTCTGACGGCCATTGAGAAGGAAACAGAACATAAAATTCATAATTATGTTTTAAATAATATATATTTTGTTTTACTGGCTTTTAATCACCTAAATGCATGTCGCCATGTTTCTACAGAAGCCTGGAACAGACAAACCAAACATCAGATACCACCAAATCCTGCACGCTGCAGCATAAGAAGGCGTCCATCTGAAGGCAGACAGCACAAACAGTCTGAAGCCGTGCTGACGGCCTCTGCAGGCTGCAGTGCTCAGTATATAGCACAGTATGTGTGTGTGGTCAATGTAATAGGTCCACAGGGAGAGAGACGTGCATGTCAGGACACGTCTAACACAGAGTGTGTGTGTCTGAACTGCAGCCGCTCGTCAGTGAGATCATATAAGACATATATGAAGCTGCTGACGAAGCCTCGCTCCAGCTGGAGCGTTTATCATGCATCTCAGGCTGAGCGTGGTCGACCACGAAACGCATGGCTTTGTCCTAAAATGTGAAGGTTCATCTTCTCAGTGAAATGAACGTACTGGGTTAATCCTGCAGGACTGCAGGCTGGTTCATCAGACGGTGTTCCTCTGGGGAGCATGAACATTCACTGTAGCTCTCAAAGCGTTGAACCAATGATGCCAACGTGCTGGTCAAACGGCGTCTGGGTCAGTTTGCTCTCCACCATGTTTGCAGCCAAACTGCTGACTCAGCTCTGACTCACGTCTGACCGTGCAGCGATGACACTCGCCGCCTCATCGCCGAGCTGCACGCCACTCTGTCTCAAGGCTCGCCGCTTACTCTGCACATCCACCACACTGATATCGCTAATCAACTGGACTGTCTTCAGCATATGGATATATATGTGTGTGTGTGTGCGTGTGTGTGTGTGTGTGTGTCCAGTCTCTGCTCGAGCCGTGGTCCTGATGGGGAGACGAGGCGGACGGCAGAGATGTGTCAACAGACGCTGATTAAGTGTGAAGTGAAGCGGGAACAGAGACGCGGTGCTGACTAAGCGCCGTAAACTTTAGTTTCTCTGTGCGTGTGAGTCAGGCCTGGGCGTCCGGACCTCGGACAGACGGTTTAGAAAGCGCCGCTGATGTAACCTTTGTTTAATCAGACAGTGGCGGCGTGACTGTTCCTGTCAGCTGGCGTCTGCTGTGTTCGGATAAAACCGAGAACAAAGTGACTTTAATTGCGTTTTAACGAGCTTTTGGGTTTCAGTCTGTCAGATCTGGAGTCAGACAAAAGTCATCACAACAACGTGGTGAAACCTCTGGTTCTCAATCCAAACACTGTCCACTGACATGCAGGTTAAGAGCTTTGAGCGTCAGCTTGCATCAAACTGAAATCCCGTGGCGTGCACGCAGCTACGACCCGGCTGGTCAGAGCGCAGTGTTAAATGTCGCCACTGCTCCACAGGAAGCTGTAAATGTTGTTTATTCAATTCAGTTTTAACACTAGCTAGCTAACTGAGCTAGCGGTGCAAGCTACAGTGACAGCTGGAGGTCAAAGGTCGCAGTCTGGCCTCCTCCTGAGCAGTTTGACTTCTTCGTTGGTGTTTTGCTCCTTTTTTACTAGTCTGCATGATTTTTATTGTCACGCTGAGCGACAGAAGCTGAGATGCAATTATTATTTTTTAATGCTGTTATTAATTATTTTATTATCTGGAGGAAACAGGCTTTATGTTAGCTTAGACATGACAGTGGTTAGCCACAATGTAAATATCCTCACATCGAATCACAATCACACAATAAATGACAAATGATCACATGATCTCAAGAAACCTGCCTTTTGTTTCATGCAGATTACAACCTGTTATCTCGAGATAATGAAATACAGCGCAGCCAATCAGGACGTCCGTATCTTCACACTCCCCGGCAAATGGCAGAGCAGCTTCTTTTTAAGTGTCAGCTTGAGCAAACAGCACGTTGGAGCTTCACACATACATTTCTGAACTGAAATGAAAATAAAATCAATTCTCCAGTTGTGCAAATTACTTCGGACCCATCTCCTCCAGTAAAACCCGATCACTTACTGCTCCGTCTCTGATCTGTGGGCCCAACACTGAGTAAATGATCTGCAGCACACGCCGCTGAAGCTGTGTGTAGGAGTGTGTGTGTGTGTGTGTTTTATGGAGCGCAGATAGAACGAGCTCTAACAACATCTCGCGCACATGAATACAGATGTGGTTCGTTTCCTTCAGAAGCTTCTATATTTAATTAGTGTATTTTTAAAAATCAGATCTGTTTCCTCCCAGCTGGACGCTGTGCAGCACGAACGCCGACCTGCGCCTGAACTCAGGGAACACAGAGCCGAAACTTGAAAAAGAAGATAATTGCCAAAATAAGGAAACACTTGTGCAACGGGAGGATTAAACGTGTGAGGTCAGAGTTTCCTGGCGGCGCCGCGGTTCCTCAGAGGGCGGAACGAACAAGAATAAATGCAACATAATACTGAAAAATAATCCTTCATCCTGTGGCGACGGACACGCGGCCTGATTGGAGTGCGCTCAGATCGGACGCTGAGATTGATGAGTATGAGAACTGTACAAAGCATTAGTCACGGCTGCTTCGGTCACCTGGTCTCGACCCAGCTGCGCAGGCCTCGCTGCGTTTTTCCAGGATTTCTCAGGGCGGAACAGAGTCACACTCTCCGTCTCTGGACTGTTTCACTTTATTCCTGCATTGCCACGTTATGTCTCATGTTTATTTTACTGTGCCAGCTTCATGTACATTTAAATGCAACAAAAACAGATTATTCTTGCTGCTCCACCCAAAACCTGCGCAGCATCAAACACCCCGCCGCGTGCTCGAGGACGCCTGCAAGGTTACCATGAATACACACTGAAAACAGATCTTTAAATGCACAAAACACTTCACCTTTCATCCATCTGCACTCAGCTTGTACCAGAAAACATCATTTTGCAAAAGACCCGGCTCCTGTCGGACAAACAAAGTGCTTAAAGCTGCACTAATCGATATTTTTACACTAATTATGGAGCAAATGTGTTGCTCTTGGAGACAAAATCAAAATTATCGTCTAAGTCTGCAGTTCCCTCGCTCAGCTTCAGCATCTTTACGCAGTGCAGCCTCACTGGCTGTGCTCAGTCTCTGCAAACAGACTCACAACCGTCACAACAGCAAACGCACAAAGTCAGAGAAACACTGCTGCAGGATGTGAAACAACAACCAGCTGATTTCCATCCAGGCGACAGAAGCAGTCTTTACTCATCAGGCATCAAATAACTGAAAAAACGTCTTTAAAAGAAACTCAGATTCACTTTAAAGCTGATGAAACACCTGTAAATGTGAGTTTTCAGGGCTAAAAAAAACTCTTTTCAAACCATTTATGGATATAATCCATGTAGTGGACATGCAGGCCGTCTTAGTTTTAGCTGCGGATGATAGATCATGAAGCAGCTACAGGGAGGTTTCAGTTTGGGTTGGATTTGGCGACCCCTGTGGTCGGAGGTGGTATTGTTGCCTCTTTTTTAAGCTAAAAGTGAAATATCGATATATAAAATTCCTTTAGTACATTATATTTAATGTTATATGTGTATGTGTGCTCTGAAGTGTCTGAATCAAGTGAGAGCTTCATGGAGAAGGCTCCTGTTCCATTGATCTGGACTCTAAGGACCTGGTCTCCGGCTGGTTCAGCAGTTCACGGCTGTGAGATTGTCGGTTCACAGTGGCGAGCTCAGCGGCTGCAGAGGAACCTGCAGACTCTGCAGACGCCACCGGCAGACGTGTTTACGCAGTTGGAACTTGTCAAACACGAGAGCGCTGCGCTTAGGAACACAGAAACTGAGGAGTCTGTTTGCACTGAGTCTGAGAGCCGCAGAGGCGAAGCCACTCAGGTGAGGATGTTGGTTTTGGCGGCGGAGCGAACAGGTGTGACTGCTGCTGTGTGTGTGTGTGTGTGTGTGTGTGTTTTTTATCTGTGGAGGTGTATTCGGCTACAGACTGACAGCTTTCTTCATTTGAAACAGTTTCGTATGTACACAGATATGCATCATGGCCAAACGTATGCAGACACCTTAATATAAGAGAAGCTAACAGTTAGCACAAAGTCACTAAGTACATTTACTCAAGTACTGCTACTTTACACTGCTAACTCACCACAGTTCAAAGGCCAATATTGTATTTTTTACCCCACAACGTTTTAATAACTTTAAATTTAGCTTAATGCCACAAAACATGATCAACAAGAAGGTTATGATGTCATTTTATCGATTAAGATCAGATTTTATTGATTTCTCAGCAGATAAATCCTCTTTAACAGCTTCAGTATTAAAGTGATGAACACATTAACCAGGCTTCGCCCACTCAACAAGCTGTCAATCATGATGCCACGCCCCTTTTCACAGCCTCTTATAACCAATTCAAACCAAACTGATCAGAGAAATGATCAGCGTGATGAGAACGAGCTGAGATGACAGGAACCATCTGCTGACATGGAGGGGGCGGGGCTTATGAGCTGTACTGCAGCCAGACACCAGGGGGCGGGGCTTATGAGCTGCACTGCAGCCAGACACCAGGGGGCGGGGCTTATGAGCTGCACTGCAGCCAGACACCAGGGGGCGGGGCTTATGAGCTGTACTGCAGCCAGACACCAGGGGGCGGGGCTTATGAGCTGCACTGCAGCCAGACACCAGGGAGCGATGCAGAAGTTTTGGCCTGTCATGTCGGCCATCTTGCAGGCTACATCTTTTCCTGTAGCATCTCTCACTAAAATACACTTAAAATTTAAAAAAGTCACAGTTTCAAAATAACTTTAACATTTCTTTAGTTTGATGAAAAAAGCAGACTAAAACTAAAATTGCCTCGTAGACGTTCAGCTCGGAGAAACTTCGTAAATTAAACAATTTAGACCGATAAACATTTGGACTTTCCATCAATTCCACCTCAGTTTATTGCTCTAATTGACAGAGGGACGAGTTTGGCCTGAACAGAGACGTTTTAAAAGAGGAGACAGACTGAAACTAACTGCCTGGGCTGTCGGCAAGATGGCAGCCGCGTGGCGAGACTTGCGTTGACCTTACAGCACAGTTAAACCCTTAAACAGGCTCCTGTGTTTCCACATTTCGCGTGTTGAGCAACATCTCTTACTTTTCCAGCCTGCGCCACGCTCCTGGAAAACTACCGCGGACACGCCGGGCACAGACACACCACTGTCACCAATTGTTAGCCCGCTTTTAGCATCTCGTACGGCGTGCGGACATGTAATCGGGTCCAGGAAGAGTAAAATTAGAGCTGCGCGTCTGCTCACGTGCTGGTATGAATGGGTGTAATTATAAAACCTGAGACGCATTAGTGAACAACAACAGCGTCGGTCTTTAAAACCCCTGAGTTGGTAGTTATGTCATGGCTTTTAATAGTCCGCCGTGTGTCAGCAGGGGCTATTTTTAAGCCCCCAGCATGTGGCGTATTAGTGTAGGTGTGTGTGTGTGTGTGTGTGTGTGTGTTTGACTAAGGCGAGTGGCGGTTGAGAGGTAGGTCAGGGGTGTGTGAGCAAATGACAGGATGTGTGGTGAAGCTGGTTCACAAAATGTGCTTAGTAATGTTGGTAAAGATAGAGCTGACCTCTCGCTCGCCGTCAATGGCGTCCCCTGTTAACCGCCGCCTGTCACACACAAAAACACACGTGTGCACACCTGAATGGAGGCCAGTGTATTACAGGGCGGGGACGTGCACTGTTACAACAACACACACACACAGAGAGAGAGAGAGCGTCCTTTTATATCAGCTGTTTGTTTCCCTGACACACACACACACACACACACACACACGCTGCACTGCTGAGACTCACTCCAACTTTAACCACTGACCCAAAAATCAGCTTTTTCCCAGTTGGAGACGTGACTTTTGTCCCCAGTTAACTGGTAATTAGTCTGAAGTGTGTCCCCAGAAGTAGACCAAGACATAAACACACTCACAAACACACACAGACGCACAAACACACACTGACACACAAAAGGATGCAAACAGACACAGTTCACATAGATACACAGCGAGAAACACACAAATAGAGACACACAGAGACACTGATGCACACTCACACCAACAAACACAACAGACTCACACAGACACACACTGAGATACAGCGCGCGCACACACACACAGAAACACACAAATAGAGCCACGCTGACACCAACACACACAATAGACACATACAATAAGGCACATACACTTGGACACACTTACAAACGCACACTCATAGTGACAAACACACAGAGAAACACACTGACACTGAGATGCAAACAGATACAGACACACACACCGGCAAACACACAGCTGACTCACAGAGAGACATACTAACACACAGACACACACACACACACACAATACACAGGGACATACACACAAATGAACACATATACAAGTACACACTCACAAACACACACTCAAAACAACAAACAAATGCACACAGTAACACACACTGACAAGAACACACACAGGACAACAAACACGCACCAACACACAGACACACTGACACCAACACAAATCACACACACAGAGACACACACAGAGACGTACTAAGACACACACACACACTGACACAGACACACACACTCAACATGAACACACACACACACACACACACACACACACACCGTTCTTTCTGATAACCATCTCAGATTACCCCGAAAGCTCTGATTGGTCCACTGAATTGTCAGTGAACACAGCAGCGAATCAGAGTCACCGAACAGTCGTGAGATGCCGGTTCACGGACGACATGTTTCCATGAGGAAGTCGCAGCAGCAGCTTCCTGTCCCGCACCAAACGCAGGTGACACACACTAACGAAGGCCCGTGGTGCGTTCACTGACTGGCATCCAGCTAAACTGCAGCTTCTGCTGGGAGTGTAAACGAAGCTGTGTGAAACTGTGTGAAACTGCCGCGCAGGAGCCCATTAGCCGAATAATGTCACGGCGCCGTCGGTGCCTGTCACCTTCAAAAGTCATGAGATATGTCACCAAATGCAGAGAAGCAGCCTCTTTTCTCCCGACTTAACCTTTGAAGATGACGAGCGCTGAAGGCGGCGCGACTCCCAGCAAACTTTATTCTTCATTATGTGTGAGTTTGTTCAGTTTGGAGCAGAAGCTCGAGCCCGGCGCTGTTATAAAAAGCAAAAACCTGCCCCAAAACCAATATTTTAATGCTGAAACGCGACAAATTAGCCTCAGAGACTGTTTATACATCCATCACCTGCACGGCCCAAACGCCTAACGAGCTGCAGAGTCACAGCCTGATGACATCACCCTGTTCAATGTGTTTAAATCATGTTTAACCAGGTGTGTGTCGCAGACTGTATGAAATACTGTGCCGTCAGCTGAGTGGTTTTTAATGCTACTTTATTAGCTAGCTGCAAACACCTCATGCTAACACCTGCTAATTAGTGCTAAAATATAAATAAATAAACAATGCTCAAAACTCAAAACTCAGACTTGCTGGATGCTCTGTTAGGACGATTAACTGCACAGGAAACTGTTTACATTTCATGAACAACAGGTTAGCTAAGCTAGCTAAAGTGACAGTTAGCAAAGCTAGCTAAAGTGACAGTTAGCAGTTTGTGTTGCTGTACTCAGGGTCCTGCAGAGATTTGCACATGTGCATTGTGTTTAGATGTATTTAACTTCCATCACGTATTTAATGGAGCCTCACTCGTTTTAACCATAACTGTAATGTTAATTACCGTTACCATGTGTCACCATGTGTCACCATGTGTAACAGTGTCACCAGCCAATGATAATGTGTGATGATAAAAGCAGAAGATCGAGCCGGTGCAGTAGTTACACCTGCACCCAACTGTTGGTCAAAGTGGCCACGCCCCTAATTATGCACAGATCTATAAATATAAACAATAAAAAGTTTTATTTATTATTTATTATTTTTATTATTATTTTTTATTTATTTTTATTATTTTTGTATAAAGATTACAGGTTTATTTTTAGGTTTTAACATGAAAAGCTAATATTGATTAACTTTTAGAGCCCCCCTCTGTGGCCACTCGGGGAACTGCAGCTCTTCATTTTCCAGCATCATGTCAACATAATCAGTGAATTTCTGTTTTAATGTAATTAGTTTTAATTTTTCATGATTTGCAGTTGTGTTGTGGTTTAATCACACTGAGCTTTAATGAGCTCAAACTGAGCTGCCGTGTTTCGAGGGAAACACAGAGAGCCATAAGAGAACATCCAAATTCGGAAATCTCGAGATTTCAAGCTGAAAAAATACAGAAGAGAGAACATCGGACAGGTTAAAAGAGGAAAAAGAGAGGGAGGTGGGATTGGACTCGGCCGAGAGTTAAATCAGGGCGACCCAAGCGTTCATTCCGGAGGAAGTTTAGCCTCGAGTGCCTCAAGTGTCCTGGCCCTTACAGAGGAGAAGGAAGGGAGGAGAGGAGGAGAGGTTAAGGAGACATTGGGAGGAGGCAGGGTCTGAAATGAGCGAATGGAATACTAAATATAGACAGGTGCTAAACAGGAGAGGATGGAAATGTACTAGAAATAAAACACACGTTGCAGCGAGTGGAAGAAGTGAGCACGTCCTGTCAGATGTGTCCATCAGGTGACTCCTCCTCCTCGCTGCCTCCCTCCTTCCACACTTCCTTCCTTCCTAACTTCATTTGTTTTCCTTCCTCCCTCTCTTTCCTCTCCGACCTCTCCTCGAGGTGAGGCTGCACTGATGGATTAAAAATAAATGAGAGGGTAAACACAGCATGAGAAACAAGGTCGCTCAATGGGCTCACCGGCTTGAAGCAGCTAAAACTCTTTTTATGAGCTCGCTCCATTCATCCGGAAATCTCACCTCAGCCCGCCAGCTCACCAGTCTCGCCATCCGATGCCCTCCACACCTCAGGTCCACACTGGTATGGTTGCCTGGTTGAACTGGAAGCTGTGTTTTGAGGCTTGGTTTAAGTCATTAAGAGGCTCTTTCATCTGGTATTTAACATGACTCTGTGGTACAGGTCTGTGCACTGAGAGCTGACTGGAGATCAGTTCAGTGCAGCTCAAACTGCTGGGTAATGAGAGGCGGGATCCTGCGTCCTAAGCGTGGCTCTTGTGTTTGTGTTTTGGGATGTTGCTCAGAGTGCAGTTGCAGGTTTAAGCTGCAGGAGCTCTGAATGCACGATCCACATCCATAAAAAACCTGTAGTTTCTCTCCAAACCAGCTGTTTAATCTCTAACGATAAAATGATGATTACAGCCTCTCGACTGTGACGATTTCCCGCTCTTCTCTGCTTCATTACTGGAACTGCGGCAGCTGAAGCTGAGTCATGGGCCAGAAACGCAGCTACACTTTTACCAGACTCTAACCGTATTTTTACGCAAGTCTGAGGTTAGATCGGGCGAGAACATGATTTCAGTATTAATCGCCACAAGCCGTATTTACAAACCTACATCTAATCAGGTGCGTCACGCGTTGGCGCCCGTTTGCAGGGAAATGTTGACTGTAAGTCACGGTTCGTTCAGTCGTACCGCACGCCCGCGTCCTGTCCATCTTCCCATCAGCCACCAGGCTGTGGAAAAACTGCCAGTTTCCTTTTTAAAGTGGCGGTTCGGTCGGCGCTGGCATCAATAAGTCACATAGTACGCCCCAAGTCACTTTCGGCTGCATCGCTGTCTGTCTGTCTGGTGACGAACAGAAATTAATGGTCATCCAGTAAAGCTCTGGCAGGGGACGCTGCGCCCGGCCGGTCACGTGAGGCGTCAAACGAAGCGCTACAACAGAGGAGGTCACACAGTCAAGCTCAGTGTCCCGTCATGAACTGTGAACTCTCGGGGTGATGGTGCATTCACTGACGCAAAAGCAGCAGATTGTTCAGAAATATATGGTAGATTCATTCAACTTGCCTGTATTTAATCATTAACCGCACCAATCCATATTCATTTACCATCACTGTCTATATTCCAGTTTTTATTTTTCTAAACTGTATATATTGTTTCTTAATTTCTTAATTTAACTTTTATTTAATGTTACGGGACACTGTTACACCAGGTAAAGTTCCTGTATACATTGTACATTTGGCTAATAAAGAGATTCTGATTCTGATCAATTCCAGAAAAACGTTATTTAATTCATTATTCTTACTTCAAACTCACATTTAGCTGCTAAAAAGCAGCATTTTCCTTTTTTAAACACTTTGATTTAATTAATATGCAACAAGCCATACTGCAATCTGGGTGAACTGACACTTGATTCTCCTTATTGATTTAAGGATCTGATGACACAAAATGGAGATTCAGTGAGCATCAAGAACAAAATGCTTCGTCCAGTTTAAAGCAGAGATTCAGCGGTTTTATCAGGATCCAAACGAACGGTGACGATCGCTGACCGGGGTGAGACAGGTGGTCAGCTGTGACATCATCATCATCAGTCCTGGGGACGAGGTGGCGTTCAGCTTCCTGAGACACATCGTTTCCTCCACAGCCACATGTTCAGATATCAGCGTTACCACGGTTTAGCATTAGCGGCTGCAAACTAACTATGGCTCTGCTCAGACTCCAGAGCGTCTGCAGCGGCTCAGACGGCTCCGATCATAATGAACGTTTCACAGATATGGATCATTCCTCATCCCAGACATAAAAACAACTTTATTCTCCAGTTGCAGCTCTGCATGGCCAACAGCGTCTCAGTTTAACACAAAAGCTAACTGTGCAATGTCTCTCTGGGACAGGGCCTTTCTCTTTGACATACAAAGAGGCTCTTATCCAGGAGTTTATCAGAATGTGAGTCCGGCAGGGAAACCGCGGCTTCACAGTCTGATCGAATGAAGAGCTCTGTTTATGAGCAACAGTGTCAGAAAACACTTTTGTTTTAGACTGCCACTGTGTTTGATAGCATTTGGTATTATCCAGGTATGAGCGGTGACTTTGCATTGTTTTTTATTGTGTTGTAAAAATGAATGTTTGTGCAGCAAAAATGAGTTCGATCAAAGCGACTGAGCTTCATTTTCATGTTTTCCAAGCTGCACTTTCAGGTCGTGCTGCACAAAAATGTGTAAACTGAAGGTCGATATGGGCGGGCCATGACACATTAACAGGAGGCAAGCTGTACCCGCAATCTTCTTACCGTGAGAGCACGTAACCATAGCAACGATGTTCGCTAACCTTCACACAATTATCATTTATCCTCAATCGAGAGACAGCACTTTCACCGGCGCTTTATTTGACGAGCTTGTGACAAGAGCGGTGGTTTCACAGGCACAGACGAACATAGTTATCCTGCAGACAGTGATCAGAAAGTGCATCTGTAGTTGTTCTTTATACGTGTGTTTACAGGTGTTGAAAAAGTCTGATACAAACTGCAAGCTACCTTTTGCCTTTCCACCAAATAAACATTTGCTTGAATCAGCTGTTTCTGGACAACAGAAGAAGAAGATCCCCCAACAGCTGACTGACTTGGTTTCTCCCTCTCTTGTTTGTGGTTTCAGAAACATTTGTTTTCTTTACTGGAAAAAGTTTTTCTTGGGCATCTGTGATCGAAGGCTGAAACTCAGCTGGTGTTGTCTGATTGGTTGGTTTGATCATGTGGGCGGTTCTGTAGGAGCTACAACGCCTGCTGTTGTATTAGCAATGATGCTGCCGCGACGGTTTTGAACTGAAACACCTGAACAATCCATCACAACCTCCTTGAAACCACAGACAGGAGGTGTGTGCAGCCGAGCAGAGGAGCGTTTACGTGATGAGTCAGAACAACAGTACAACACAGAAACACGCGTAACTAAATATAAAACAGTCCTATCAGGTTGGGCTCAGTGTGTTTTAAGTCACACAGGCAGAAACCCGACTGCTGCATGGGAATGGTCATTAACTTCCTCTCACTGACATGTTTATAATACCTGAGAGTGTGTGCGTGTGTGTGTGTGTGTGTGTGTGTGTGCGTGCGTGGTCACACATACCAGACTCTACAGGTCTGCTGCTGGGAAGTGTAGAAACAGACACGACCAGAAAGACAGACGCCCATGATTAGTTTACAAGAGACGTGTGGAGAAAGAGGGATGTGGGGGGTGGGGTGGAGGAGGGTGAAGAGAAGAGAGAGGAGGGAGAGAGAGGGAGGGAGAGAGGGAGGGAGAGAGAGGAGGGGGAGGGTGACAGAGGAGGCGTCTTTGGGGAAGGATTGAAACTATTTTTCACACAGCAGCTTCAAGATGTCCTCACGGAGTAATGTGTGTGTGTGTGTGTGTGTGTGTGTGTGTGTGTGTGTGTGTGTGTGGGCATGTTATTTTTTTTTGGCCCTGGAGTCTGTTCTATGAACATTTATATATACAAGCTGTTACCAATAAAAGAATTAAAACTGTATTGAGTGGAAGTAGGCTTCGTTCAATATGTGTTTTAAATTGAAATTATTTAAATTAACCTAATTAAAAATCCCTAAAATGCTTTGACAAAAACAGAAATTTGACCTTTTCTCTGTGTAACCTGACTCTCATCTGGGTTCATGTAAGTCTGATTGGCCAGGGTGGCTTGACTGGATCTAAATAAATACTGATTTTATCTCAGCTAGGATGGAAAAGTTGGTATGTTGATAAAAAAGCTAATAAAATATGATGTTTAAAAAATGAAAGGGTTTGTAATGCCTTACTGCTGACATATGTCTGTGTTTGGCGCTGCAGATGGGAAGAACAGTGTTCCTGGAGGGGAGGCGTGAGCGAGCACCACTGCTAACGTTTGCCTCCAGCTTGTTTCTCGATAACACAGATCAGGCGATCCGACGACTGAAAAATCCTTCATCTGCTTCGAATACCAAGTTAAAGCTCTTACTTGACTGAAAAAAGAGCACAGAAATGTGTCTTACCCAGCTGATCCAGAGTCGGTTTATCAAGCTGCTGCTGACACACAGAAATGTGTCTTACAGCTGATCCAAGTCAGTTTATCAAGCTGCTGACACACAGAAATGTGTCTTACAACGATCCAGGTCAGTTTATCAGCTGCTGCTCCACACAGGAAATATGTTTTCTGGCTGGTCACGGTCAGTTCATGAAGCTGCTGACACACAGAAATGTGTCTTACAGCTGATCCAGAGTCAGTTTATCAAGCTGCTGACACACAGAAATGTGTCTTACAGCTGATCCAGAGTCAGTTTATCAAGCTGCTGACACACAGAAATGTGTTTTACAGCTGATCCAGAGTCAGGTTATCAAGCTGCTGACACACAGAAATGTGTCTTGGCTGATCCACAGTCAGTTTATCAGCTGCTGTACAGACACAACACTTACATGCTCAGAGAGGAGGTGACGCACAGACAGGAAGTGAAGCCGAACACAGAGCCTGATCTGGCGGCTGGTCTGCGCGACCTGGTCACCTGTGTGTCAGGTCCTGGGGCTTCAGTCTCTGAGCTGCAGCTGATTCACAGTCCAGTCCCTCAGTTACTGATATTCCTCTGGCTCCGGGTTGATCTGCGGCACCGAGTCAGGAACCGCTGCCAGAGTGGGAAGATTATTGGGTTGGACCGAGCTGCCTAACAGAGGATTCAACATAATCCACACCATTTCATTGTGTGTTGCACCTCTGGAAAGTGTGTGTGTGTGTGTGTGTGCCCACTGTGCAGGAAAACAGGGAGAGAGTGATAGAGTCTCGCCAGATTCTGTGTCAGCGGGCTGACAGCAGGATTTAAGAGCAGAGCTTCCAGTAAAAAGGAGCTCAGGGCCGCTTCCTCATCACTGGGTCACAGCGTTAAAGCTGCAAGCTGTTTACAGAGATCGTGCAGTCACACTGTTGTAGGACTGTGTCTGCTGTTCCTGAATGCAGCACAGGCCGGTAACCAGCACCCAGGACATGCAAACTTAAACTGGTGTGAGCAGTGATATTGAGTTGTGGATCATCAGCAGGAGTTACAGGTTGTTATGTGTCCACCATGCTTCTGCAGAGCTGCCCAACAAACAGCACTCCTGAAGAGAACATGACCCTCCTGACTGGATGCAACAGTACAGCGGCCACACAACAGCCTGCGCTGCTGGTGATGGCGTAAAAGTAGCATAAAACAGTCATAGCTAGCACTGTTGCCGATAGTTACCAGGCTGTGCTGCGTTCCAGGAACAACAGACACCTGTGAGTGAGGCAGAAACACTCTAAAAACCTGCAGATAAAACTGCATGCAGGCGCTTTCGCCAGGCTGGTGCTGTTTGTTCCAACAACCTGCATGCACAGATTTGATTAGCTGAGATCAATTAACAACACATGCAATTGGTCTGAGTCTCCAGGAGACAGAAAGGTTGGTCAAAATACAAAAAAACTCCATTAAAATACATTTATAAGCTCTGATCGAAGGCAGATGACCTGTGATATAGTGGTGAAACAAATCTAATTATCATTTTACATAAGCCAAATAGCGTCAGTAAAAATACAGTTTTACCTGCAGATGCACAGAGAAAGAGCTGTTTTATATCAATGTATTATGATATGATATGATATGATATTATATTTCCTTTGATCGTGGGAGCTGATCAAACACCACTTCTGTAATAAAGTCGACGTTACATAACTTCAGACGTGACCTTGCCGACTCGCCGCCATCGACTTTTCACTTCACTGTTAGATCTGAACCCACTGACACCGAACGCTCACACACTGCCACCACACAGCTAAGACCCCACACACAGAAGGTGATGCATTTCAAAATCGTCTTCTCCTGGAAACTGATGCCTGCGTCCACAGTGTTTTCTCCGCATGCCCACCGGTTGGCGCACTCATATGTTTTTGCAGGAATGCTACAAAACAGACCCAGATGCACAGTTAAACATCTGCTCCTGGCACCTGCTACACTCACACACAACACCACTTACACCTTAATGATGATGTGCTGAACACCTGGAAAGCAACACAATCAAACCAGGTTCAATACAAACCTCCATGGTAGCATCAGGCTCTTTGTCGCTAAGAATATGATGAAAAACCATTTTGATGACCAGAAGCTGCTGAAAAACTAAAAAATTTACGGTTGATAATAAAAATATGATGACAAGACAAAAATAAAACCTTGTTCTCTGTAATTTCTGTATCTGCATCTCAGCGTGTGCAAAAGGGTTTTTGGGTTAAAATATAAAAAGTAGATCAATGGACACACAAGGCACCGCGCTGCTATTATACTACTTACTTTAAGTCTAATGATGCAGCGGCTGTGTCAAGCAGTAGCAACTTTGCTAGCAGGTCACATTAGCTTAGCCTGACAGGAAGTCCCGACAATCTGATCTGTGACCGCGGTCGGCTCTGATGTTCTGCATAGATTATCTGGTAATGCAGGCTGTTTACTGGCTACATGTCTACTTTCAGAGATGGACCAATGAGAGACAAGCACAGATGAATCCATAGAGCAGAAGTGTAAGCAAGAGGTGAATGAATGGGACCAGAGGAAAACACAGTTCGTTGTGAAGTCGCGTTGGCTACAGTCTCAGCCTGAAGGCTAACGTTAGCTTGCATGTAGCGGCCATTCAACACTTCCCTTGGTGTGTGGCGAAGATGAATGGTTTCCTTGTGTGACCTAGCTATATCCCGCTCACCATAAAGGGAAAATGGAACCTTACACAAAGGCGAACGGTAACGTTTGTTGTTAGCATTCATCACGTTTTACGAAACGACTCAACTCTGTTGTGTTTACCAATGTTTTCCTGAGCTTTGAGGGAGTGTTAGCATCATTTACGACGTGCTAACTGCCGCTCTCACCTCTGACAGCTCATCTTGCTGATCATTGTATAAAATGCTAAAGTCGCTCTGCGTCTTCTGATTGGTGCAAATCACCCAGCAGCAGATAAACGTACGGCTGTATGATGGTGAGTGAAGGCGCGACGTCGCCTGAAGAAATAAAAGCGTCCGTGTGATCAAGCTAACGAGCCGCAGCCTGGATGTGCAGGAAGACGCGACCGAGATCAATAACCTTTATCCTCGGCAGCATGTGTCGCGCCGCGTGTGACTCTGTGAGCACCAGCAGCGAAGCCTTTTCTCCACGCTTCACTGGCATATCATTCCTATACGGTCGAGTTCAAAAGAAACTTTTACAGCGGGCGGGAGCGCTGGTAAGTGTGTAGGTGCACAGGTTGACGTGTCCTCGCCGCTCTGCCTGTTGCCTGCTTGTGTTGCTTCTGGTGTGGCGTTATGCAAATGTTTGCAGCTCTGCGTTCTGATAATCCAGGCTCAATTGTTGTTGTAATTGTTCTGAGAAACATATAAAACATCAGGAATAAGAAATGAAAACACTAAATGGACACACACACACACACACACACACACACACAGACCCCACACACACACACACACACAGGCTGTGGTATCCTGGGTTCCAGTGTCCCTCAGCTCCCCGTCAACATAACTGTACAAAACAGCACGAAATGTTCCACCCTGCCCTCTTTGTATCCGTCTCTCTACCGTCTGCATCTTTCCCAGAGTTCATTGCTCTCTGAGAGGGCTTCACAGTGTCCGCCAAAGTGCCCCACTTGCACCGTGTGTGCGTCTGCGTTGAGGGGATGAAACATGGCCACATGGAGGGATTCCTCCCTCTGTTGTCTTCATCACGCCGCCCCCTCCTCCCCAACACACACCTCCACCAGCTCACTCATTCAGGATCTCCCCAGCCTTGGGAGGGGTCGAGGTGGGGTCCTGAAAAAAGATGCGTGTGGTGTGGGGAGGCTTAGCTGACAGAGGGGCGATGAAAGGGAACAAATCTGTCTAGAATAAAGAAAATAAAAGGTGAACTGTGAAAGGAATAAATAAAAGAATAAGTCAGTGAAGGAGTGTAAACAAATGAAACAGGATTCGTGTGTGTACAGGAATCCTGCCTGGGCAGGAGGTCTACCCAAAGCCAGGTGATTGACAGCTCAGGAAAACTACATAAAAAAGTGCTGAAACTCCAAAAAAATAATTATTTAAAATATATTTAAAAATAAAATATACTAAAAAATATATTTATATATTGTACTTTTTTGTGTATTTTATTTCTACATTTATTACAATTATTTCTCTTTGTAGTTAGCATTTTTATTTTGTTTTACTAATTTTTTGTTATTGTTTTTCAGATTTATTCCTTTTTAAGGTGCTTCTGTGACTCCATGTGAGACTGGAGGCCCAGGAGAGAGAGCCTGAGATGCAGTTTCAGCTGCTTCGAGTTGAGAAGAGGATGATATGGATATAACGCGTGCAACAGGAGGCGTATTCAGTGAATGGGAAGCAAACTGGGGTGTTTGGTTTCAGTTGCTGCCAGCGACCAGTTAGTTTGTGCAAATCAAAGGGAACATTAAAAGTGGTGGTTTAGATTTGCTGGCGATGCCTGCAAACTACCCACACCTCCACGGCGCAGTGCACAATGGGTCTGATGGTGGCGTCTGAAGGCCGGTGTGTGACGAGAGGAGCTGACACTCCGCAACACACTGAAACCCTGCTGACGTAGCTAACACGGGCCTGATCTGTCGTCTCTTGTTTAAGCAGAATCAATTATAGTTTGTTCACCAGTGGATGGTTTCAGAGGGCGATAAGGTGAAGAAATCTACTTAAATTAAATGCATACGTTAAGTTTTGAACCTTCTTTGGATAGCGTCTGTGAGCGGCTGCAAAATGGAGGAGAAAGGTTTGTCTTTTTGAAGGGAACAATAAATTAGCAGAAGGTGGCAGACAAAAGATGTTGGAAATAGTCATTTGAAATTAAAGTTACACAGAATTCCACATTAAAAAACCTACAAACCTTGTAGCGCCTCTGTCGGCGAACACGCGGGGTCATGCTGCAGCGTCAGTGTCCTGCAGGGGTTCAGCAGCTTCATCTCCGTCACGAGGCGCCCATTCGGTCCTGCACAAAGTCCGACGCGACCCTTTCGTCTCTTTGTCTCCCTCAGCAGAATGGGCGTCTTTCACTTCCGACCTCATTCAGCGGCAGCAGCGATGAGGCCAGCGAGCCCTGTCTTTACATCTGCTTTCGATTGTTTCCTCAACAGTCTCTTCATTTTGTCCTGCGGCGTGTAACAAACAGGCACTTCTGTTGCGCTTGTGCCTGGATGGGAACCAGCCTCCATGATTATTTCACTGAAACACCCAAACCACACGCCGTGAACTGCACGCTGTGTAAAAAACTTCATTACGGCCTTTCAGTGGTGCATGGTTTTTACTGTTAATTAAAATTCCATTTACGGGAGTCGGGCAGGAAGAAAAAAGCTGCTGATTCAGCAGTCTGGGAAACATAATGGATGCTTTATGAATTGTCAGTGAAATGAAAAAAGCAAGTTTAAAGACAGTTTGGGACACAAAGCGGCAGCCATTGTGAAGTTTAAACAAGGCTGGCCGTACATACCGCGCGGTTTGTGGTGGGCTCGTTCTCACACAGCTGGCAACAGCTCAGCGGTCCCATATTTCACAGTGAAGGCAGAGATCTCAGCGCCTCTCATGCATTACAACCGCGTTAAAGGCGGATCAGGAGCAGGACGGTGAGAATCAGGTGCGTGGGGCCGAGCAGCGATCAATGCGCAGGGGATCGATTCAGAAAGGCCATCAGATGCATGGCCGCCCTCTGTGCTGGCTTAACAAGGCTGCGGGGGCAGAGCGCCGTGACGAGTTACCTCTCCCATTCATGAAAACCACGACTGCACATACCGTCTCATTTATGCGCTGCACATCGTTAATGCTGCCCGCCGTGTGAGCCGGATCCAGGTTTACCGCTGTCATCTCTCTTTTGTTTCCTCTGCTGCTCCTGCAACGGCGTTACTCGCTCGTTCATGCACCTCCAGCTGCGTTAACACACATGTTTCAGTTAAAACACAAACCCAGTCGCTGCTGCTGGGCTCAATGTCGCGATTGTGCTGCGCTGAATAATTAGTCTGAGGTGACAGAAAAGCAGCGAGAACATCCAGCAGCAACAGCAGCGCCCGTCCATAAAAAGGCGTGGTTTGGTCGCGCTTGAGTGCCAAGCCTCGTCTTTAACCCTTAACTCACAGGGAAGCTCTGATCCCTCAGAGACATCAGACTCTTCTCATTCATCTGGAGGTAAAACTGAAAGTGAGCTCATCTGAAGTGTTGCTAATAATCCCAACAACTTTGCTGCTGATAACCAGTAACAGCTGTAATTTGGCTAATTTTGGCTAATCATGGCATTAGCATAAAGCAGCAACTCTTGTGACAAAAACTGAAAATTAAAAGGTTTTTTGACCTAAAATGGCTCCAATACCAGTCATCCACTCACTGGAGTGGTTTTCCAAGGTCCGTCAAATGGATTTTTGGTACAAATATTCATTCTCATTGCTCTGTTTGGGTCTCCACCACCTCTGACCTCCATTTCGTCATGCTGGAGTCTCTAAATGAGTCTGTCAGCTGTTTGATTTGTTGATCCGGGTCGTGCGGCAGGGCTGTGTGATGTCACGCTACTGCTGAAACCAGAAACCAAAGCAGGAAAATGCAGACTCACCAAAACTTTGAGCTAAAAGAGGCTAAAAAACCTCTGCAGATGTTTTATCTGCAAACTTTATCTTTGAGGTAACTGCGTTACATCTGATTAAAAGTTTTCACGTCAAACAAACAAACAGAGCCGCTGATTCAAGTGAGAGAAACACTGAATAAAAGCAGTTCCACCTTAAAACCACTGTTTCTCCCACGCTGTCGGCCGCACACAGGGGCGTCCTGGAGGCGGCGGGAGCCGAGCTGCTGCTAACGTTTGCTCAGCTTGTTTCTCTGATAGCTTCAGATCAGGCGTCCAGCGACTGAAATCCTTCATCTGCTTCAGATACAGAGTTAAAAACAAGCAGCGGCTGAAAAGAGGAGCACAGAAATGTGTCTTACAGCTGATCCAGAGTCAGTTTATCAAGCTGCGGACACACAGAAATGTGTCTTACAGCTGATCCAGAGTCAGTTTATGCAGCTCTGCTTTGCTTCAGCATCAGTATGTTCACAGATAAAATGACAGTTTGCTCCTTCACTGCAATTTACTTTGCACGTTGTGTTGCACTTACAGCACTTTGCATCCCTCAAAACCAATAAAGACATAAAGTAGGTCACGGTGTCACCAAACATATTCCCCTATTGTAAGCAGGTAATTTTAAAAGATGACTTTGGCACACACACACACTCTCACACACACAAGTTGCTACAATAGCTTTTCAATTGCAAACAGCAATTATGTGCTGAGTGAGTCCTGGGACGGAGCCAGGTTGTGCAGACTGAAGGCTTTGAAATCAGCCTCCAAACATCCAGCGAGGACACAGTCGCACAACAACTGCGCTGAAAAGGAGCTGGGGCTGCTTTTTAAAAATGTAATTAGTGAAAGCAGCTGTAGAGCAAACACGCTGACAGAGAAGAGCTTTGGCTCGACTGTCTGACACACCTGCGGCCTCCTGCATCAACTTCCTGTCTCACACCTTTGGCATAAGTAGGACCTGTGTGTTTAGACATGAAGCGTTCAGCGCGGAGGCATCCAGCAACTGTTCCAAAGATCAGGTCACCGCTCTGCAGCTGAGGATGAACCGTGTGCATCGGTTCCACGTGACAACAGAGCGACGGTGAAACTGTCGCCTGATTGGATGAAACCGCCTTCCAAAGTCAGCGCGACCCAGTTAATCTACAAACACATCAATAATTCATAATCTAATCTCTTCAGCTGTGAATCTGAACTCTACCTTTACCAACAAACCTGCTAACAGCCGGCCTCCAATCAGGATTCAAACCTGTGTCACATGACTCTGCCGCAGTCCCGGCTCCAATCAGCAGTGATGTAAACACAAACACCCGGGTAGACGTTGGCGTGTAAACAGCTGATTAACCAGGAGCATCACTGCTGTTTACAGTCTGTGGGAACAGTGTCCTGCAGGATGCAGCGCCGGCAGGGCAGCCATGTTGGCGAGTTACTGTCTGGCGCCGTTGTGACATGAATCATGATGTGTTTCACCAGAAAAACACAGAGATGAATGCGTCTCCTGAAGGAGGCAGGGACCCATTTTCTGCTGATATACTCACTAATGTTAATATAAAGGATATCATGTGTTGCAGCGGTTTGCTTGCAGCTGCACCGATCTCCTTTGTTTGCACCATAAACTGTCTCAGACTGTTTGATTTCATCTCATTCATCTCATTCATCAGCGCTTGTTCGGTGAAAAGTGTCTGAAAACAACAAAACTGAGCTGAAAAACGCTCAAATGTTCCATGAAACTGCAGAGACGCCAGTAAATCAAACATTAAAACACTAATATTCTTCGTTTGCACCAACATGGTTTAGAAAAAGATGAGCTGGATTAAAAATAAGTGTTTTTTCCTGAGGTCGGGTTGGACGAGCTTCGTTGTCATGGTTACGACAACAAACACTCACTGAAAGTTATGGAAAGATTGTGGTCACGCTTCAAAAAACAAGGTGTCACCTCGGATTGAAACGGGAAACGGCTGATGCTGTCGACGGCCGTGACCAGCAGAGGGCGTGAGCGCCTGAGCGCCAACAGGAAACAGTGACCTGTCATTTCAGGTTCCTTCTGCCATAAACGTCCCCGAAGCTCAGCGTCATGTTTCCCAGAGAGTCACTAATTAAGACTGGTCAGTGTGAATCATATAAACAAACAGCTGTTTCTCTTTACTTCCTAACTGTTCCACCTGCAGCCTCGCCGTGGCGTGAGCTAAACTGTGAATGAGCCGCAGTTCACATCCAGGTCAGCGCCGACGCACAAACACACACACGCGACTTTAGATGTCAGTCATCATGGGGTTCTGCAGCTGCCTCTGAAGAAACCTCTAAATATTTTATTCTGTTTCCATCAGAGCTTTAAAACAGCTCCACCGGGGGAGCGTCACCCCGAGGGGGGAGGGAGAGGGGAGGGAGGGGGAGAGGAGCCAGAGGAGTCTGATTAGAGCCGCACACCTTTCACACCCCACAGGAGGCGTCCTTACAAGCGCCTGACTACAACCCTGGGTCCTCTCACATGATGTTACAACAACCCCGCAGTCACCCTCATTATCCAGGATCCCTGCCACACACACACAGAAGGAGTGCACCGCCACCACCGGCGGCGTCCTCGCTGCCACAGTGTGTTTACAACTGCTGTCACATCCTGACGAGGCACCGAGACTTCAGAAATGTTTTGCGAGCGAGTGATGCGTCGGCGAGCGTTTCTATGAATCTGTCAGACGTGGCTCGTACAGGGACGGGGGTGAACGGCGGGTCAGCGCATCTCGCAGTTCTCACAGCATCCTAATCAGCGTCTGGGCCTTTTTAGAAGAAGCGGGTCTGTTGTGGAGCGGGTGGAGAGGGCGGCGGGGGAGTGCAGGAGCCGGTGGGGCAGTGTGGTGACAGCTGCCTGCTGCAGGGAGCTGCAGGCTTCAGTCGGCTTGTCTGTCTGTGAATGGGCTCTTATCAAAGAGCGAGGCCCCTCCACATCTTCATCCACCCGCCCTGCTCCGGCTCCAGCTCCGGCTCCAGCTCCGGCTCCAGCTTCAGCTCCGGCTCCAGCTTCAGCTCCAGCTCCAGCTTCAGCTCCGGCTCCAGCTCCAGCTCCAGCTCCAGCTCCAGCTCCGGCTCCAGCTCCGGCTCCAGCCCCAGATCCAGATCCAGTTCCGGCTCCAGCTCCAGCTCCAGCTCCGGCTCCAGCTCCAGCTCCGGATTCAGCTCCAGCTCCAGCTCCAGCTCCGGCTCCGGATCCAGCTCCGGCTCCAGCTCCAGCTCCGGATTCAGCTCTCCAGCTCCGGATTCAGCTCCAGCTCCAGCTCCAGCTCCAGTTCTGGCTCCGGCTCCAGCTCCGGCTCCGGATCCAGTTCCAGCTCCAGCTCCAGCTCCAGCTCCAGTTCCAGCTCCAGCTCCAGCTCCAGCTCCGGCTCTGGCTCCGGATCCAGCTCCAGCTCTGGCTCCGGCTCCGGATCCAGCTCTGGCTCCAGCTCCAGCTCCAGCTCCAGTTCCGGCTCCGGCTCCGGCTCCGGCTCCGGATCCAGTTCCAGTTCCAGCTCCAGCTGCCACATCGCTCCGGTTTTAATTATCTCCTGTGAGAGCGGCGCAGCCATGCAGCCGGCTCATTAGGCCTGTCAGCAGGGACGCGCAGTAACCTGCAGTAACCCCTGCCACCTCCTCTCCTGCTCCATCACTCCTCGTCCTCTCACTCACTTCCTGTCGCCGTCTCTCGTTCTCCTGCAACAGTTTTGTTATCTCGTTAATGAGCAGCCTGATTCATTTTGCATCAAAAGGCAGAAAATGATTGACATGAATCTGAAATACAGCCTCGAGTTTGATGGATCAGGTCTTGAAGATGTGATGAGGCTGAGTTTGAGTCCATTCAGTCTGATACTTAGTCCAGAATCTGTCAACGTGTTCATTATTTCAACTGTCTGTGATTCAAATCAACGTGTTCAAAGAGTTTTTCTGTCTCATTTTCTGAATTTAATCTGCATTTTTAAAGATACTGACGTTCATTTCTTCAAGATTTTTGATTTTTTTTATCATTTGTTTTGTATTTTTTGTATTTTTTAACTTTACTACTTGTGTCTGAAGCACTACCTCTCATCCAGACCTCAGGTGATCTGGGATTTACTCAGGATCAGGACCAATTGAGGTGAAGCAGCTTATTATCACCTGTGGAACAAACTTCCTGAACACCTGAGCGCTGCTAAAACTGACGACACAACTTCTTTTTCATCAGCAGATAATCAGGACATGAGCTTCCTTTTGTTTTCTTGCAGGCTCTGAATCATAGACTGGATAAAAACGTGGGCGGAGCCAGCGTGACGTCACCCAGAGCGACTGTGAAGCTCGGTGTGTGGTGGATCAGGACGTCAGACATCTTGGCAGCATGTGACATCACCTAACTCCTGGCTAATCCAAAACACGGGGCCGAATGATGCATGGTCGCTGAAACACGGCAGACAGCTGGTGGACAGCTGTCAGTCAAAGAAGCCCCGCCCCTTCATTCTGCATCACTTCAGGTGTTAATCTGATTTAAAGGAGTGAGTTCTATATAAATTCAGCCCGTACAGTCGTCATGAACGGGGAAACTAGCTGCAGAGACCAAACCGTTGTTTGTACCAGGCTGTAAACATGTTTACTGCTGCATTTTAACATGGGGGTCTATGGGGACTGACTCGCTGCTGGAGCCTCTGGTGGACGCTCAGGGAGCTGCAGCTCTGACGCTGCAGCTCTGACACTGACGCTGCAGCTCTGACGCTGACGCTGCAGGGTTCAGCCTCAGAGGATGAAGCTTGATCTGAAATCAGGCTCATTTGAAACATACTGACTTTATTTTACAGCTTGCAGGTTGTTTATGCTTTTTTACTTATAACCAAGTGTTTTTAGGCTCTGACTGTGTTTGTTTGCTGCTGTTTGCTCCAGAGATCAACAAGATGTCACGTGTCAAAGCGTCTGACATTCATTTCTAGAATTTTCTTGTTATTGTATTAAAAAAAACATGTTTATTGTCTTTGATTTTACCCTGTTTTCTAAGGAAAAATAAGACTTTTATGACCAATAGTTGATAAATATTAATATCAGGACTAATATCCAGCCCCGCCCCTCCTCTCTCTCTCATCTCCTCCATCTCCTTGTAAGAATTGGTTATTTTCAGGATTTGACAAACGCACGAGTCAAACTCCGGTCACTAGTTCCACAGCAGCGGGGGCCTGGGAGTGCTGCGAGAGCGAAACCGATCTGCTGCGTTTCATTTCATCTTCCACACGCTGAGAGAAGATTCTGACACCCGGCAAGAAAAAAAAACCATGTTTCCAGGAGGATGCTGTGAACACGGGTTCATACCGAGGCCGGCGAGATAACGAGAGCAGAGAGAGAGGCGGGGACTTGTTGACAACAAGCTCGCTCTACCCCCGTCTCCTCCTGATCCTCCACACTCTGAAGTCTGAATCCAGTCCGACGGGGAGAGCCAGGAGCAGCAATTACCGGGGAATGATTGCTACCTGTTGTTGACAGTGATTTGCCATAAAAATACAATTTCTCAGGTATTAAATAGGCCCTCCCATCTGAGGCGCGGTTTATGGTTAAACCTGCTGGAGCCAATCAATGCAGAGCGCCCCGAGCTCCCACTCCATCATTTAATTACCCCGCTGTCAATCAATGGAAAACACATTTTTTTTGGAAAGCCGATCAATACTGAGAGGTGACTTAACTGACGAAAGGGACTGTTACCTGACACACACACACACACACACACACACACACACACACAGAGCTATAATGGATGTATTGATTGTGATACAGCTTAATGTGCCTCTGTGGGGCAGAGTTAACAACAGGAGCTCTGCGCTCATTTGTATTTCTGTTTGCAGCCGACGCTCCTCACGCCGTCCAGTGTTTACATACGGTTCGTGTTAAATAAAGGGTGAAACCTCCTTCATGATGGCCCCAGAAGAAGGGCAATGTGAATGTTTGATTGACAGGCACAATCAAAAGTCCTTACAGGTAAGTCTCGCCACTCGGCAGCCATCTTGGAAATGCTCCATGCTGTTACTTCAGGCTAACAGCTTCTATCTCAGTGTATGGCGAGAGAGTTGCAGCATCGCTTTCAATGGTCACAAGTCAAAACACCAGGGTTTAACTTCTGCTGCACCTGCAAAAGGTTTCACGACACCGCCTTCTCCAACAGCTCCGAGCGCCGTGACGTCACGCCTCCCACCAGAGCACTCGGCTTCATGCTACATGTGTTTTGTCGCTGCCTGGCGGGAGACGTTTGTTGCATGTATTACTGACCTCTCTACTGATCTAACAGCTA
This sequence comes from Datnioides undecimradiatus, assembly GCA_008933995.1. Taxonomy (NCBI): domain Eukaryota; kingdom Metazoa; phylum Chordata; class Actinopteri; order Lobotiformes; family Datnioididae; genus Datnioides; species Datnioides undecimradiatus. The sequence continues at coordinate 24,229,243 of WARS01000029.1, forward strand.
ACTAGTCGCGTCATGCAGCGGGTCACTCTGCTTTGTTGAATGTTTGTCTGCAGCTTGTGCAGCAAACTGAGCCAAAACACAGACGAGAGATTAGCCTGAACGCTAACGAGGATTGTTGTCTGTGAAGTCGGTGACACCGTCAGCTGACACCAGACTAAAAGCAAACGAGCTTGCAGCGTGGTTTGATCGTGCGCAGGGAGTTTACTACGAAGATGGAGATGCATCTTTGATTTTGCGTGCGCTGCAGGTTCGTCCGACGCTGTGCTCGTTAAAGGCTGGTGTTATATTTTTAAAGCTGAGCCGGTTCTGTTCGTGTCCGGCCTCGGGATGCATCTGTATTTCAAAAAAATGCAAAAAATGCACAAAGGCTGCGTTTGGTGTATTTTTCATTCATTTGCATCATTTCTTTAATTCTCCGATCATCCTGCGGCCCCTGCAGCAGCGCAGCAGCACCTCCATGGCAGCAGCTGTTTGACAGTACTGATGCTGCTACAGGTCAGGTCGCAGGCCTGAGATTAACGGCTGCGTTGTGGCGCCGAGCTTTGCTTACGCGGAGCCGGTTTTGGACTCGTTATGACAGTGATACATTAGAGTTACACAGCAGATTAATTAAACTGGCACCTGCTGCTCACACACAAAGAGGAAAAGGGATGAAAGCAGGGGAAGGTTAAAAGATAATGAAATCTTACTGACAGACACACACACACACACACACACACACACTCTGGGGATCATCCGTCATTGGCTGGAGATGTGAAGAGGGTCTAATAGTTCTGTGACCATCATGAAAGGTGTCGAGTAATTGACCTCTGCTTGGCGATTGATTCAATGATGACAGATAGGATGGATCACATGACCTCATCTCTGTGTGTGTGTGTGTGTGTGTGTGTGTAATTTAACCTGCTCTCATATTGTTGTTACAGTGTGTTCAGCTGAAGGACGAGTCAGCTCTATCTCTGTTGGTCACCCCCCCCCCCGACGCCTGTTACAGCGTGTCTCCAAGCACGACACGAGGTGGTAACCGTGGTAAACGCTACTGTTGCCGTGCCGACCTGAGTGCATCATCTGCAGTTTCTCACCCTGTATAAACATCCTCCCACAGTTCATTCACAATGCAAACTCTGCACCAGGGTCGGAGCGCAGTCCTGTCATGGTGACACACTGCAGGCTAACATGCACATGCACACACACACACACACACACACACACACACACAGAGTGAACTCAACAAGTAGAAACAAGCAAATCAACACCTCTGAATGTTGAAGCCAATGCAAACAAGCTTTAACCGGCTGGGTGCTCTGCTGCATGTTGGGACGACAGCTAGCATGTTAGCATGTTAGTGTGTCCGTTGCATGCAAGAATGAAGTCACATCCACAAAATCACCAAAAGCTCGACTCCCACAGTTTTCCAGCTGTTTTGGCTCATTTCCATCATATTTATAATCAAATATGGAGTTTACCTCAGCTGGTTGGAGAGGAGGAAGAGTCTTATTGTATCTTTTACCTGCACCTTTCACATTTCTGTACAGGTACAGGAGTTAGCATTAAGCATCAAATCTGCTTAGCTTTGATCAATGGCTAGCTTATATGCTAAAGTGTCCGACAGCAGACATAAGAAGAGAGAGTGACTGAGTTTGTGTGGAGTTATGTGACTGTCGCACGCCTAAAATAAAAACTCCAGCACACCGAAGGAAAGCGCACAACACGGCCTGTTTAACAGATTCAAAGGTTCGCTTAAATATTCTGATTATAACTCGTCTGAATCCGAAATGTTCCCACAAATTCAAGGGCGGGGATAATCAGCAAGAATTAAACAGAAAGTTATCAGCCCCCAGAAACAAGGAACATGAATGCTGCATGTGTTTCTCATCTGCTTTCATTCACCACAGGTTCACATTCACAGTCTGGGTTTTCTCTCTCGGTACATGACATGAGTAATAACAAGCCATTTTTAATAAAGCTCCGTCCTGCAGGCGAGAGCCTTAAACATCTTATTTGAGTCCCGGCTGTGGAAGTTTAAGAACTCTGGCCTCAAATCCCTCAACCGTCACTTCTATTTTTCATAGCCATCTCGCTCCTCGTATCATCTACATCTCGAAATTAACAAAAAGTTGATTCACTCTTTGAAGGTTTCGGCATAAATAAGCCGAAATCTGCTTGACAGGTTCTCCTTAGAGGAACCAATTACTCTGAATTCATTACGGAGGCTGAAAATTACCCAGAATATTTTATCACAGCTCCAGTAACTGTTGCTCGGAGGGACAAGAGTCACTCAGGCTCAACACGAGCGAGGAGGGTAACAACAGGAAGTTATTTAAATTTTAGATGAAGTCGAATCATCTCGGCGGCGAACGCTGAGACGTCGACATCAGATTCAGAGAAATCAGACGTGTGCTGCTTGTTTGCCTTCAGACGTGAGGCTCATCCTTCACCGCGCACATGACTCCATAAAAAGGTCGCACAGCCGTAAATTGATTATCCCATAGTGGACCTGATCAATTGACTGATCGATCAGGAGCTGGCTAAATTAGACTTACAGTGTAGTGAAGGTGGCCTTGGTTTGGGACTGAAGGTGAACGCTCAATCGCTCCTGCGCAGTCAACAGTGATGAAGCGCATTAGAAGCAGGTTACTATTCTGCAGGTGCACGTCGGCTGCACGTCGGCTGCACGTCGGCTGCACGTCGGCTGCAGTTTGACACGATAGCTAGCATCAACCGCTAGCTGCTGTATCAGCTTCCAGAGTCCGTGGCTGCTAATTTAATGATCTGTGACTAAAAGACAAATGAGAGCTGAGAGCTGAAATATGTAAAAGCATCATGTAGAGCCGGGACACTTTAACACCCAACTCTGTGAGTTTAGGATTTACTGCAGCTGCTGGTGGTAACACAGCAGGAAGACTGACCCAGTTTGTTTCCGTCTGTATAGAAAACGGAGTTTAAAGGTGAGTTAACAAGGAAATCGAGCTGCTTTCAGTTTAAAGACAGAAACATGAGTTCAGACTTTGATTTTTCTGTTTAAAAGGGAAAAATAGGTGTAATCTCTCAGTCCTGTACTCTTCCTTTATTCTGGTTTTATTATGCATTTGATGGACTAATTGTCTGAATGCCCGTTGATCGTGTGTGTTAACGCAATATGCAGCGTGCAGAGCAGACTCGTGTGGTTGGTTTTAACATCACACCTCACCTCAGTGCTTTCACGTTCTCCACCCTGCTGCAGCTGTGGCCTCTCCCATCGTCTGTTGACGTGAGTCACAGCAGACGCCACATTCAGACTTTATTATTAGAGATTTATCTGGTGACAACAGGATTCATCAGGTTTGTGTTGGTTCGTTTGGCTTTAATGCAAAAGACGTTGATTCATTTGGATAAAATAATAAACTATAGCTGCGATTCTTCATCATAAAAACATAAAACCACAGCTGCGACGTGAAGGACGCAGCTACGGACGATGTGAGCAGGTTGTCTCATGCAACTTTGTGCCAAAAATCATATGATCCTGATATTTGTGGTTGCGTCGGGTTTATATCGCTAAAAACTGTGAAATGCAGAGTAGCAGTTACCATAGCAACAGCAATAACAACCACCTAAACAGAAACACCTGACTGTACGTGAGAAACACATGCACCTTTCTGCTGAACTTGACCTGTTTTTGTTTTGTTTTGTTTGTTTGTTTGTTTGTTGTTCTTATAGAAAAACACTCAATAAACAGAATTAAGCTTTAATTTGGAGAAACCTTGAACGGGGCCGCAGCTCAGCGCTCAGTATTTCATGCATTAGAAACTCAGTAAATTCATTACTGCTCTGCACGGCTGAATAAAAGGCCCCATCAGGAATATCCAATCGCTGATGGGGAGTTTGCACACACACATGCACACACACACGAATGCACGCAAACACACACACACACACACACACACACACACACAGGACCTAATTTAGCATTTCTATAGACTTGGAAACACATACAATAAGGAGGTAGTAAGGTGTGACTAGCATGGTAAGAGGAAGTATTGATTAGTGGACTGTGGTCATGATTGTTGGTAATCTGACTGCTCAGCTGCAGACACACACACACACACACACACACACACACACACACACACACACACACACACACACACACACACACACAGCACAAAATGCTCCCAAATGCAAAAACATGCAACTTATATGTCCCATAAAACACAAACACTCGTGCTCTGAATGTTAATGATGAAACCCTGCAATAATTAAACAGAAGTGAAATGTAATTTCACACACACACACACACACACACACACACACACACACACACACACACACTTGAGATCAACTTGTGTGATTTATGATTCTGGACGCAGCACACACACACACACACACACACACACACACACACACACACACACTCATCCTCCTGTGTCCACTCTGCCTCCCACACGGTCTCACTTAATAATGATTAATCTCATAAGAAGCCCGGGCGTGCTGAATAATGGATGCTTGTCTCCGCTCCTGCAGTTTAAACATATACATATAACCCCATGAATAATTAACACCTTCATTTCACAGCTGTCTCCTAAACACAGGACAGAAAGGAGAAAAGACTTTTTTCCCGCCATTGTTCTTCCTCTCCCGCCTCTGCAGGGCCGCCAGGGCGTCGAACGGCGTTTCAACAAAATCTAGTTGCATTCTTACAATTATATGCAGACTTATCCATTGTTTGTAAGTGTGTGATCAGGCCTGTGTGAAGCTGAAACGCTGCACAGACTCTTAGATTTGGGCCCAGATGCTGATTTCTCACCAGTCTCACCCACGTTCGGTTGCTCTTCAGGCTGCAAGCAGCAGAATTAAATGTTAAATCAAATGAAAGGCAACAACCTTATTCAGACAGATCTGCGTGAACTAGACAAGTCAGAGGCGGGAGCGTGTGTCATTGGCGCTCATGAGGTAGCCTACATTAATTAAACCAAGGAAATCATGGAAGTCGACTAGTGTTCCTACTGTGCATGAGGAAAATCAGAGTTTTCAGTGGTGGAGAAAGCTTCTTTTACTTTTCTGAGAACAAATAGATCTATGTTTGATTTGTTTTATATGTTTCTCCTGTCTGTGGTGTCACCGCCTCCTCTCTGAGCATGTGTCAGTGTTGTGTCAGCAGCTTGATAAACTGACTCTGGATCAGCTGTAAGACACATTTCTGTGTGTCAGCAGCTTGATAAACTGGACTCTGGATCAGCTGTAAATATCACATTTCTGTGTGTCAGCAAGTTTGATAAACTGACTCTGGATCAGCTGTAAGACATACATTTCTGTGTGTCAGCAGCTTAGAACTGACTGATCAGCTGTAAGACACATTTGTGCTCCTCTTTCAGCCATGCTTGTTTTTAACTCTGTATCTGAAGCAGATGAAGGATTTCAGTCGTCGCACGTCTGGATCTGAAGTTATCAGAGAAACAAGCTGAGCAAACGTTAGCAGCTCGGCTCTGCCGCCCCTCCAGGACGTCCTGTGTGCGGGCCGACAGCGTGGGGAGAACAGTGGTTTTATTAAGGTGGAACTGCTTTATTCAGTGTTTCTCTGGGTTTGAATCAGCGGCTCTGTTTGTTTTGGAGAGGAGGAGACCTCTGTGGAGAATTCAGCTCCCAGTAAAAACCTCCTGAACCATCAACACTGAAGGAATCCCAGCTGGGGGAAGCTGCCTGACAGGAAGAATAAAGCAGCAGAAAATGGAAATTACCTCAAAACCATGTGAGAAAATGTATTTTGGTCCTTTCTGACGTTCAATATCAGGGGCTACGTATCACTTAAGTGCTGCAAGCTATTCGTAACAGCTGTAAAAGAGCCATCACAGCACATCTGGACAGCAAAAGCCTGGTTAAATGCCAAAACAATCAACAAAACACATGGAAGAAGCCTTCGAACTGTCTGAGCGTTGCCTGAACTTTCCAACAACACATTAAAAAGGGCGGCGCGGCTGCAGCCAGTGGAGATTAAACTTGGATTAACTCGATCGCTAAACAGATTCAAACTTCTCAGCAGCATTAGTGTCGATACCTGTGATCGTCAGGCCATCTGTGGCGCAGGACGCCGCTTACACCGTCAGGACCGAGACACGGCTTTAATGTGGATTTGATCCAAACGCAGGCGTAAGCAAATGAGCCTCTGAGTCACGAGTTATTGGTTTAGCAGACGTTTCCCTGTGCGTCTGTCTGTCTGGTTACCTTAAGCAGGTAAAGGGAAATGAGCAGGACAGGCACGATAAGCCTGGTTAATGTGGGCTTCGTGCTGAGAGGCTGGAGCTGCACCTGGGACCAAACCTCCTGAGAGGCTGCACCACATCTCCATCGTATGTTACATCATCCAGCGTCCAGCTCTGTGTGTTAGCAATGAGCAAATTATAACAGGGCATGTGCAGACAGCAGCAGAAGACTCCATTAACACCGTGAGCTGCGTTATAATCAGCAGTTTACTGTTTCTATGAACTATTGGTCTCGACTTGCACCAGATGTTTTCCTGAGCGAGGTCTGACAGTGAAAGTAAAATGTTTTCAGAGATCAAATACAGATGAGAAATGCAACATGGAGAACTAAACAGACGTCTTAATGTAAATGAAATGGAGAGGTGCAACAGATTCAGTGACGGCGATCAGTGCGACGGCAGACTAAAACAAAACAATCTGAATTTCTGAGATTAAAACCATAGAACAATGAAAAAACATGTGATTGATCATAAATTACGCATCAGAAGTTGATTTGAAGCGAGCTACATGAGACCAGTTTGGTAGAAATTTTGTATTTGCATTGGTTTTGTGTCATTTAAACAGTAATTTAATGACGGTCCCTAAGTGAAATCCCTGTGGTTATAGAGTTAGGGCTCATAGAAGAGCTAATCATCCTCCTCCTGCCAAAGCAAAGTAAGAAGAAGCTGCTGGAACCAACCTAAAACTGACTTCATGGAGGTGAGGTTATGTTTTCTGAAACCATCTGTCTCGTCCTGGTGCTCAAAGAGTAGCTCCTGGGGTTCAGATACAAAACATGACGGACAATATTTGGGATAGATCTGTAAATGTGTACACAAATCTGTAAATGCATATATAGATCTGTAAATGTGTATATAAATCCATAAATACATATGTATGTAAATGTGTAGATAAATCAGTAAATGCATATATATAGATCTGTAAATGTGTAGATAAATCAGTAAATGCATACGTATGTAAATGTGTAGATAAGTCAGTAAATGCGTACATAGAGCTGTAAATGTGTAAATGCATACATACATCTGTATGTGCGTGCATAAATTTGTAAATGTGCACATAGATCTATAAATGTGTACATAGATATGAATGCGTAGATAAATCTGTAAATGCATACGTATGTAAATGTGTAGATGAATGTGTACATGCATGCATAGGTCTGTAAATGTGTAGATGAATGTGTAAATGTGTACATAGGCCTGAATGTGTGGATAAATCAGTGAATAAAGTTATAAAGTTAGCGAGGCCCGACCACCTTTTCATCTTTTTCATCTTCTGGCCCAAGTGGCCTTTACACATCTGGCAACACAGACGCAAAAACCAAGACCACAAACATCGACCGCACAGGAGTTTCCTTTTGTTTTAGCTGGACTGCACCTGATAAACCAGCTACTGAGTGTGTGTTTAAACTGGAACGTGAGTTGAAAGTGAATCACTGTACTGTTACAAAGCTGAACCATCTCTGCAGCTTTGAAAAGAAGCAATAATTCAGCAAACAGGATGCGCAGGGCAGAGTAGATGTGCCCGTGCAGGAATGTTTTCTGCCCTCAGTTCTGGCTGTAAGGCAGGTCAAACCTGCAGGACTGACTGTTTTTCACAGGTGTTTACTGGAAACCCTGAATGCACCCAAGGACAGCAGCAACAGAAGTGTTTTCATAGCAGGGTCAGGTCCTGGTGCACAGGACGCACAGGAGCACAACTCACACAAGTTTTACATTAAATTCAGTTTACATCTGAAAACAGGCGCCGCGGCCTCATGGCGGTACATTAATAACCAGTAAACACAGTGTCCTGGCAGAAGCTTTGAGATGAGACTGCAACGTGTGTGTGTGTGTGTGTGTGTGTGTGTGTGTGTGTGTGTGTGTGTGTGTGTGTGGGCCTCGATGTTAAATAATAAAGTTGACTTTTTTATGTGTGCTGTGCTTTCGGTGGAGAATTTCAAAGAAGAAGAAATACAAGGACGGAGCATCTCACATCACACGCCGGCTGACCGCAGAGCAAACAAACACTCGTGAACTCACAGATGGAGTTCAGCCCATCAACACTGCAGTCTCCACCGCCGAGCACCTAGGAGAACAACACCTACACACACACACACACACACAAGTATCGACAAGCACGACCTCAGTCTTCCTGCCTCCACACTGGCACTGCAGAGATCCAGCCTCCCCCACATGCCCTCAATCTACAGATTAACTGTGTTAAGAGTGTGTGTGAGAACATTTTGAGAGCAGAGCTTTTAAAATTTTAATTTCTCAGGACGACAATCAGACGTTTCAACCAAAGACACATCGTCTCTCATGTAAAACTGCTGACAGATGACGGTTAGCCCGAATATCAACACAGCTGATTTAACGAACACACAGCGATCACAAAAGGAAACACCACCGCGGCGGATCATCTGCCAGACATCATGTCAGGGACCAAAGCTGCATTATACACCAGGTCAGAGCCCGGAGCCCGGAGCCCAGAGCCCAGAGCCGGGACCTTCAGGGCCCAAATCCTGAACGTCTACTGGCAACAACGTCAGTGTGCGTCCACTAAAAGTGTGTGTGTCTCTGACAGACTCAGGTTGTTGTTGTCCACATGATGAAACCTGCTCCTCTGTGTCCTGCTGCAGCTCAGCACAGTAGCTTTAGCTAATAGCATTAGCTGCAGCCTGTCTGCAGCAGCATGTTTCCTTAGGAAGTTGTGTTATGGTTCATCTCAGTTAAACTGCTGCCTGCAGAGCCGATGGTCAACTTACATGCACACCTACCAAAAACCTCAACAACAAGTGAACTGCACGGACCTGAGCAGCAAGAAGGCCGATCGATTGGTGCAAAACAAGCTTAATGTAAACATATTTCTCAAAATGTGAGTAAAAATATCTACAAACAGCCTCAGTTCACAGTCCCCTCTGTGCAACCTGGAGAAGCGTGTTCCACGATGTATTATTTACGTGTTGAGACCTGATGTGAGCGATGTACACAACTCCCACATGACAGGAACACAGTATAGACACATTCGGCAAAGCATCTGTGCTGGACGAATGTCAGCTGCTTCTCTGTAGCAGCAGGTCTGTGCAGGGAGCTTTGGTCGAGGGCGCTCTGTGGGCTGCAGCTGAGAGAGGAGGAACTGTTTCACATCTCATTTGGTCCAAATATCTCCTCTAACCTCCGCATGAACTGCAGTGCTGGAGTTACTCGTCCGGATTCACTGTTCATCATCAAAGAGTAACACTCCAGCGACAGTCTAATGGCTGGTGGCCCGGTCTGGCACACTGTAAGTAAGAGATGAGTATTTCCCTGCCAGCGCAGCCCCATGATGATCTCTTACACTACAGTCTGTCAAACCCAAAGTATGTGAAACCACTTGGAGAGTCGGAACTAGGAGAAGGTGTCAGGCTGAGAGCGATGGATTCTGTAACAGCCTTTTACTGCTGCGTGCTTTTGCTGAAGAGTTTGGCGCTGTAAGGAAAGACAAAGAGCCAGAGACAAAGAACAAATGCAGGAGTTTAAAGCTGATTCCATACGCTGCAGACGTGAATGTATAGAGCGCTGAGTTTGAGCGTAAAGGGCAAATTCAAGGACTTTGAGAACAACGGGATGAGACGGAGAGGGGAACGCGTTTCAGGAGAGCGAGCTTCGGCTGCCAAAGAGTCAGCGAGATCTCCTGTTGATCAAAGCCCGTCTCTCTGCTGCTATCTCTCTCCATCTCTGCTCTCAACTCCTCCTCACATCTTTCTTTTTGACAGTATTACCAAATCCCCACGAGTGCCAGCTGAAGAGGCAAATCAAATATTCTGTATAATCTGCTGATGGCAAGAGTGAGAAAACTTCTCATGAGCTGACATCCAAACACATTTCTGACATCCCAGAACACGTATCCTCATTAAATACAGCCAGCGCACAGACGACCAAACCACTCTGCACACGTATCACACATACAGTACACAGGTGTATAAATATATACACTGCAAACCTCAAAGCACATGATGTAACTGAATCTGGGCCAACGTTCTTAAACTGCGCCGAGCCGAGAGTTGATATTTCAGGCTTTGTGCAGAAAGAGCGACTCATCTGATGCTGATTGCAGCACAGACACGATTTCAGCATCCTCAGAGAGATGATTTATGTTGCAACGTGCTGCGTTCACGTTGTCAACGAGAACTATGAAGAAAGATGTTTGTTGTTTCTTCATACTAAAAACATGATAACTAGAAAGATTAACATTTAAAATGAAAAGCCACCAACAAATGTGCAAAAGACAAATGAGCTAAACGACCTGCAGATGCTCATTTATATCAAATGAATGCTAACATCTCCGGCTCAAATGATAGTTAGCGTAACAAGTTTGAATGAATGCTAACATTTCAGGTGCAGAAATTGCTAATTTTACCAGTGCAAAGAGATGCTAACATCACCAGTTCCAGTAAATGCTAACAATGAATTACCTGTTCAAAATAATGCTAAGGTTACCTGTTTAAATGAATGCTAACATCACCAGATCTCAAATGAATGCTACTGTTACAAGTGTGAATGAATGCTAGCGTTACCAGATCAACTGGATGCTAACATGATGCTAACTAACTGCTGAGATTTTGAGGCTGAGGTTTCCTGCAGAACAAGACGACGTCTGGTTTGGCCTGCCCAACAAACTGCCTGCTTAAAAAACAATGAATTGATCGTCAAAGTTGTTGCAGAGCATGTTTTGATCGATTGAGCAATTGATCAACTTTACTGTGAAAAACTAGATGTTAGACAATCAGAGATGTCCAACAATGTTGGACAGAGAGGTGCAGAAGCCATCAGTCAATTCATTTTTTCATGAATCCATCTATTAGTCATCGTCACCAAACTGCAGCAGCGCTCTCCTTCAGCTCTGATGGCCGCTGTTGTCCTCCCATTCAATACAAAGCATTGCTACAGATCTGAAGTCATGCATCGTGCAGCTGGGTCTCCACATCGACTGTGATCCACAGCGCTGATGCACGCCCACGCATGATCAATTCATGATCTGCCGTATGAAACGAGGCCACCCAGTGAATCTGATCTGCAGCTAATTGAACGTTTTAAAGAGACGTGGCCTCTTTAGATCAGACGTGGTTTTACCAAAGAGTCGGCACCAAAGAGCTTCACTCAGCAAATCTCAACATGCCTCCACCTTAATTATTCTCCCCTTGTTGGAAGCAGAGATAAGTAACTCTCTTAAACACTTGAAAACATCCTGAATACATCTCAGAAGCTGCTGCAGGACAATACAACGACTTTAACTGAGGTACATTCAAGTTTCCTCCACAGCTGTTTATCAGGAGCAAGTCTCAGAGGAGCAAACAAACAACAAGAGAGAAGAAAGAAGGATGAAGACGTTCCTCTGCTCAAATCTGAGGAGCCGATGAATCAAACAACAGGACAAAGAAAACCTGTTCATGTGGCTCAAACAAACGTCTCAAAGGAATAAGGAAAGTCCTCTCACCTCTCTGTGAGCATCTCTTTGATCCCGTTGTTTGATTCTTCGTTAACCCAACAGGTGGACCACAGAAGAAGAAACACAGGGTCCAGAATGATCCTGAGGAACCTGATGCGACGCAGCTTCTGGATGATTTCTTCAAAGTCAAAGCAGGTTAACAGTCAGAAACACGCGACTGTGCAGAGAAGAACTACTTCCTGGTTCCTCTGTGGGCCAGTCAGGTGTCAGGGGTCTGCATCCAATCAGCAGAGACAAAGAGAGTCAGAGGGTTTGTTTGGTGTTAGTCGCCTCGTGTCCACCAGGGGGAGCAACGCAGGCTGATTTAAAGCCTCTGCTCCAACAGCAAGAGGACTCTGCTCTGATAATATAAAGAGTAAAATGCCCTGAGACCACCTCGGATATGATTTGGCTCAAATTACAGTTTCTGTAACTCGTGGCGGCCATTTTTATCTTAACGTGCTCTGTGTCCCATCACATCCAGGTCTACATCCAGGTCCTCTTCCTGCTTTCCAGTGTCTGAACTTGACTTTCCTTTTCTTGTTTGCTTTAGATTATCGTTACTGTACAAACATCGAGGCCTGTAGTGTCTGAAGGTGAAGGTGTATCCTCTGAGGGATGCTGCATGGCCAAAAGTATGTGGACATTTACCCTTTATACCCACATGATGGGGATGTGCATGATGGTGCTGCAGAGGTTTGATCACATGAGCGCCGTCGAAGCCCAGCACTGATTGGTTGATCAGGTCCTGCACACACTTGGGTTGAGGTGACGTTCTTCCACACCAAACTGGTGAAACCATTACTCTCCTGTAAAGTGAACCAGGATAAACAGCTCCAGTCCAAACAAAAGCATGTGGGAGTGGGCGTCTCAATACTTTTGGCCGCCGTGTGTTGAAGCCTGCAGTGAAGTTGAGGTCCACATTTTATCGGAGAGCCTCGACCCACTTCCTGCTCCAGCAGATAATTAAATCCTCTCCAAAACAAACCAAACCTCTGCAGGCTCTGGAGGAGCTGCGCAGTCGGAGTGAACCTGAATATATTTCCAAAAATGGACTAATTAGGGACATAAAGCTAACAAAATATTAAAAATAAAGCTCTTAATGCAGCGCTGTGTGCACAGCAGATAGTAAATGGACTTTTTTTGAATTCTGAGGAGCATCATCATTTATAAAGATCTGCGTGGCCCCTAATCTAATCTAACACTGCCCTCCTATGGTTTAATTGGGTAATCTACATTTTAATGCTCACAACGCCACCAAACCCTTGCTGGTAATTGAATATCTACTTGTTCCGCGGCTCAGTGAGTGACAGTGATGAAGCACAGAGGGTGAGAGTTCGTCGCCACAACACTATTACAGTTAGAGAACAACGGGCGGGCGAGGAGGTAATGATCCGACTGCCAGCTCAGCTGCACCGAGGGAAAAACAGGCCCGAGACGAGGGAGCAGCAGAGAACAAAGATGCTGATCTGCTCTTCTGACGTGTTTGCCTCTCTGTTCATCTCATGAGACTGATCTGGATCCGGAGCAGGACGGGAGGGAAACAGCCGAGGATGAGGAAGGAGACGTAGGAAGGACAGAAGGAGGAAAAGAGGCAGCAGCGTTCGGCGAGGGCGAGAGTACGGCTCCACAGACAGGCGGCGGGACGGTCGGGAGCGATTAACAAGACGCTTCTAACTTAGTCCTTCAATACGGTGTGTGAGCGCAGTCCACACACTCTCATTGAATTATTGATCACTGTAGCCCAGCAAACACACACACACACACACACACACACACACACACACACACACACACACACACACACACACACACACCCCACTACCAAGGCTTTGTTTGTTCTGCAGGAGTGTGTGTGTGAGACGTAAGCTTAACTTGAAGGTTCAGACTTCCTTCTCCAGGCTCGGTGTTTGTTAGAAACATCTGGCGGCCTAAATCCAACCTTATGGAGGCCCTGCTTTGGCCCACGCCTAATTTTTGGGCAGGTGCACTGCTTGAAACACACTGAGGCTGATACATAAAGGTGATGATCCACCTGCAAACACACACACGTAGATAATAAACGAAACAAAGCTGGAATTTAGTTGCTTCAGGCAGAAATATACTTTTTTTCATAAATAAGCTTAAAAATCTGTTTTTAGAACTGAAATAATCCTACATTATATAAATAATAAGTGACTGATGCACAGTAATCCTAATAAAGCAAAGAATTATTATAACATATATTAAAATATTATTGTCTCCAAAGTTAAACTTAAAAAGATCAAAACATGGCAAATTCTTGTTGCTGTTGTTCAGCATGTGTGCACAGTATGGAGGCTTAAACGCAGTGTGTGTGTGTGTGTGTGTGTGTGTGCGCACGCGTGCACTGGAACGCCTCCCAAACACCCAGTTCACTGCTGCAGTCATGGACTTTTCCATGATTTAAACTCAAGTAGGTTTTCCAGGATGCATCCTTGTCTTTGCAGCAGTCAGACCCGGTTCTGGACTCTGTGCCTACATATTCTGCTGTGTGTGTGTGTGTGTGTGTTTGTAGGCACTTAAATATGTGAAAGCCTCATCTATTTTCAGGGCTGTTTTCCCCACAGACCAACTCCTCGCCTCTGATAGAGATGTCAGACGATCAAACGCTCTTCCACGGCGTGATTGAGGAACGGGAGGGAGGGAGGGAGGTTAAAATGAATGGAGGAATGAACTGAAAGTCAGAGGAGAGGAGGAGGAGGAGGAGAGGAGAGACACAAGTTCAAATCAATGCAGGGTGGAGGAGGTGGAGGGTCGGAGTCTGGCGTGGGTCTGCAGCAACAAGCAGAGAGGGAGTCCGAAAACACACAGAGAGATAAAGAGAAATGATATGAGAGACGTTCTGCGCGCAGAAAGATGAATGAGGAGAGAAGCAGGATAGACCAGGAGTGCAGCAGCAGCAGCCCCTGCAGGACGAGCGCTGAATCAGAAGCGAGCGCACACACCTGAGAGTGTGTGTGTGTGTGTGTGTGTGTGTGTGTGTGTGTGCGTTCACACTGCAAACTAAATGTGACACAGTGCAGATCTACTCTTCATTAGTGTGTTTGGGTGATTTAACGTGACACCAGATTACACATAAACTGCCGTACACTCAGGCTCACCTGAGGGTGACGTGACGATTTAACCATTAAAAGTTCATTTGTTTTTGCATTTTATCGCCTTTTTAATCACTGGAGATTTAATGTAACTTCCTGTCCTGGAAGTGAGCAGAAGTTTATCTGTGTGTGAGACTTACTGAAACAATACAAGTATGTGAATCTGAGTTTTACACACAAAACACATTTTTTCATACCTCATGAAACATCTTCCTGGAGGTGATACTGATGATACTGCAATATTTAATGTGGTAGGTGTCCAAACCATTACTGCATGCAGCGTTGCAGCGCTGTGTTGTTGGCTCGGGTGGATTCCTTTAATGTGCAGCAGCATCGCTTTGTTGGGTATGCAGCTGTTGTGAGGTGTTCTGAGTAGCTGCAGAAGCCAGACGTGTTTCTCTGTTTCAGCTGGCGACTGACATAAAATACTTGTTTTGTGCAAAACCATGGGGCCAAATAATGCAAATATCTAACATGTGAGGCGTGAGGAGTGCATACACAGAGAGCAGGAGCCAGATCTGTATTCAGCACAGGTACCCGAAAGTGCATGCCTGTGTGTGTGTGTGTGTGTGTGTGTGTGCCTCTCCCGGGCGCTATGGTCGTATGTGAGGACGATCTTTTTATTCCTGGCTGACGCCCCAATCAATCAGCCAGACACTGATGGAGACCCAGGGGTGCCCACACACTCTCTCTCTCTCACACACACACACACACACACACACACACACACACACACACACACCCCTTTCTCAGTCCTTGTTGAACAGCAGCCTTTTGTTCACAGAGTCAAGAGGAAGGTCTTGTTGAGGCAGGCTGTGTGTGTCTGTAGCCCCACCCAACACACACACACACACACACACACACACACACACACACACACACACACACACACACACACACACACACACACACACACACACACGCACTGAGCGTGGGCCTCTTTTGTCTGATCAGGTGAATCCAGGTAAAATCCATAACGAGGTCCTTTGTTGCAGCTGCAGGAGGGCTGAGACCAGCTCTCAGCGCCTTTCACGCACAGACCGTCTGAATCTGTGTTTCCAGGACGACTGAGGTCAACGCCCTGCACGGCCCTCGACCTTGCAGGGTGGCTGCTGCAGACGTGCCAGCTTTGTTCGACACTGTCAGAAACGACGAACAGCTGCAGCGAGGTGGTCAGTTTGTGTTTGGACTGAGGTTTCATTTAACTCACTGTTAACAGTATCACCCCCACGCAGTGCACGGTCTGGGTGTTTGACAGGTGTGATATCACTCGCAGCTGTGTAGGTGACAACGGAGTCATCAACACATCCGACTTCTCTGTGGACGCACAACACACACAACACATTCAACCAAATGCTAGCGTCATGCTAGTTTCCCTTCTCACTGTGTCATTAAGGTCAAATAAAGCTTGTGAAACTGTGATTTAGTATGTTTTAACTGAAAAATGCTATTTATGATGCTAAAGTATATATTATTTGTTGTTAATTTGATGCTTTGTCGCTGCCTCCTGAAATCGTTAGCAATGCTAACTAAATTAGCTCGCAGCAATTTCAAGGCTGCACTTCAGTCTGAGCTCGATCGCCCATCGCCAAGTTCCCACCCGGTGGGCGGCGAGCCACAGCGCCACGTGAACCTCGCTTTTGTTTGATGTTCATTGATTTATAAAAGTCTAAAGAGTCAGTGCTCAGGAAGTCAGAGGTGGAGCAGGCGGAGGTTCGGTTGGAGCTGAAGTCCAGTAATGTCTCGAAAAACGGCGCGGGTCTCTGGCTGCTCGGCCCGAGACGAGATCTACCTCTGCAGCCCGCACGCCGCCTCGCTTTTCAAAAAACAGGTTGATGGATGTCGAGCTGGAGCGCCGGCCCTGCCCCCGCCACAATCCGTCTCTGTTCAGCCCCACGACGGCGCCCGCTTCATGTGCTATTAGTCTCATAGGCGTCATCGTCGGGCGCGGCCGGACAGACGTTACTGTAGCCATACATCAGCCACAACAGTGCCCTATTAAGTACTTGGCACCTGCTGCCTACAGAGACCAATTACAGCGCCGGGAGTACTGGGATGTAATCGCTCTCTGCCAGGCGTCGGCCAATCAGGAGCCAGATTTAATCACCTCAGCCCGCTCATTAACGGCCATGAGGAAGTTGAGCCAAGAACAGAACAATCTCGCTTTTTGTTTCCTTGCCGCGTGGGCCGGTGACTGGTATTTAAGACAGAACAGTTTCACCAGAGAGGGAAAACACAAACATTCAGGTTTCTGTTTGTTTGTCGTCAATGTAGCCGGTGATAAAACTGAGCCTGGATCAGACGCATGAGCCAAACAAAGGAAATATGAAATATTAAAGAGCCTCCGCCGCCGCACGCTTCTGCTCTGAATTTATATATCTTCATTACCAAACAAATTTGTTTTTTAATCAGTTAATTAATAACTGTATCTGTTTCTGTTTCAACATAAATTCTAAGGCGAACTTCATGAAAACACTGAAAACAGTTTTTGACAGATGCTGCGAGCCCCGCAGGCAGGGGATTAAATCCAACGTGTTTACACTGTAATCTGTGACTTCCATTAACCTGTGAAATATCATATGTGTCAATATAGAAGCAGGTACACGGGTTAAGCTAAGCTAAGCTAAGCCAAGCGTCAACACACAGATCAATATCAATCCTGACAAAGAGAAGAATCAACCGCTAATTTCAAAAATGTGGAACTTTCCTTTAAAATCACTTATTTGTGTTTGTTTGTTGACTTTTGAACAACAACAACAACAACAAAGACAAACGAGCCTGTTTTAATGCATTTTTACACTTTTCCTGCAGAGTTTTATGGTTTACAGGACGGAGAAATCACACATACACACACACACACCTTCAACCTCCTCTGCTCCCCTGTTGTTTCACTTCGTTTTTTAAAAGGAGCATTACAAATATTTCATGCAACATGAGGAACTTCAGCTCAGTTGTTTATTTATCATGTCTGTACTGCCCATTCATTCATTAATATTATGGAAAAATTCAAAGAAAAGCAACAAAACATTATTTTTATGATGACTTAACGAGGGTCTCACTTCTCACTGATCTTTAATCTGATTGGTCGCTGATGGCGACCTGCTGCTGTGTCTGTGTTCCCACACTGTGCTGGTCTCCACTGATCCTTCAAGGGTCTTGATGACGTGAACTGTCGCTGCAGAGAAATAGTAAATATGATCTCACAGGTGAGAGTGTGTGTGTGTGTGTGTGTGTGTGTGTGATTAGCAGTTGTTGATGCACCTGGTCAAAACAGGTAGAAATGCATAAATCAGACCGTATTTAGTCAAATTCGAGCTTATTTATAATCTAATATCTTAATATCAATGTTCTCAGAGTCAGGATAAAAATAAAGGGTCAAAGGGGTTAAAAGTTTATTTTCAGAGCTTAATCAGGATTTTAATCAGAAAACACTGACGACGATGTTTCATTATTTAAAAATCATTTTCACTTTCCTTTGTTTGTCTGACTGGAAAAACTCCCGGTAACTATGTGAGTAAAACACTGAATCAAATGTTAAATGATGAACCGTCATCAGATGAATCCTGAGCGAACGGGATTTTAATCAGTGTTTCAGGACTACCGTGTCAGCAGGTGCACGTCTGGCGTGACGGCCTCTGCCTGACTGATGGTGCGACGCCAGGCACAAACACAGGAAGTTCTGAGATTGGGTCTTGTTTCCGCCGCTAACGCTCTCTCCCCTGTCCGCCCCTTCCTCCCCCTGATGTCTCCTCCCTCCTCCCCCTCCCTCCCCCTCTGGAATGAATTTTGCCTGGTCATAGAGCCGTGTCAGAGCGAAGGAAGCTGTGGCACCATCACCCTGCACCTCGCCTGCCTGTCACTGCTTTTTCTGCTGTGTGTGTGTGTGTGTGTGTGTGTGTGTGTGTGTGTGTGTGTGTGTGTAGGCTGCCCGCCTGCTGTCAGCCCTCTCCACCATGTGTTCTCCATCCCCTCAGGACCTCCAGTAAAGACTGAGAGGCCTCGCTTCTCCTCCCTGCTCTGACAGTTCCCCGCGGACGCTCGGATGGATGGGGGGGATGGAGACGGGGAAGGTGGGTGAGGCGGAAGGGGAGAGGGACCCAATTATCCCAGAATGCAGCGGTAGGTGGTGTTTAAATCAGGCGGCGCGACCCCTGACCTCAGCAGTCCATTGGCGGGAGCGTGAGCCGCGAAGAAGTTGCAGCAGCATCATGAAGCTAATGGAGCTCCATTTTACCGCCACTTCCTCCTCGCAGCACGGATGTTTCGCTGCACAGATGAGCCATACCCCCAGCCCCGCTGAAGCTGCTCTCTCAAGACCATTAAGACGCTTGAGTTTCTGCAGAGACGGCGGACAATAATAATTAGCAGCTGATCGCCCATTTGAAGCTCCCCATTAGAGCGGGACGTAATAAAAGGCCCGAGCTAAACGGACGGACGCCACTTTACTGGAGAACACGACGGAGCGCCGAAACGAAAGCCATACACTCATGCCATTTTCACCGCTGGCGACAATCGGAGACGATGAGAACAAATGAGCAAGGAATCAAACGCCGCATGAACCGAGCAGGGGGGGCTACTCACATTTATGAGATGAAAGATGCAGAAAGCAGCTTGGGCGGAAAATGCTGCTCTTCCTGTTTTGGGAGCAAAACGCTGAACGCGACTGTAAAGCCGCAGGGCAGCCGCTTCCAGCTGCTCCAGGACCCGATTTGGTCTCTGCTCAGGCGGCAGAAATTTAGATGAAATATCTCAAAAGGCTGCGAGGACAAATGTTTGTGCATGAACTCTGAACTCTGAGACGCAGCAGTTTGGAAATCTGGGTACAATTCTGCAAATCCTGAACTTCTTGATAATGACGAAGATTATTTCAACAGCCTGATGTTGAAGTTAAACCGCTTTCCAGTCTGAAGCAGGAAACGGATTAAAGGCTCATTTCACCAACACTTAACGCCATATCAAGCTGCAGCTCATCGACATCAGACCACACCCATCATCATCATCCCAGTTGCTCTGCAGGATCCATGCTATCAGTCATCGCGAAATGCTGCAGCTTCAGTTTCAGGGTTTTGTCTCTTCTGCTTCATTATTTGAGGTGTAAAGTCTTTTTGCAGTGCAGCAGCAGCCGGAGCCTCTGACTGACCGAGCTCATCATCTGCAGACGTGCAGCCTTAAAAAGCAGAGCTGAAACATAAAACACAATCGAAGACGCTGCAACGCTGAAGTTGCGACATAAAAAATCCTTTATTATTGTTGTAAGGTAAGATCGACAACAACATGCGTTTACCACAATAAAAAATAAAAAGATATTGCACTGGTTTTACTCTAGCAATGTTTCCTCTCAACATCGCCCCTGCTTTTGCGGCGAGCTGAGCCTCTCCTCTCCTCTCCTCTCCTCTCCTCTCCTCTCCTCTCCTCCTCCTCCTCATCATCGTCACTCTTTTAAGACAAACACAAAACACAAACACCGCCCTCGTCTGTTTCAGATTCAAGCTTTTAACGGACCGCATGTCGAAGCGTGGCCGAGCCTCGGCTGACGGCGCCTCAGCGCGTCTTCGTGCGTTAGTGGTGATGAACAAACAAACTCAGGCGTTTGGATCGTGCGTGCGCCTCACAGGCGGAGCTGGACGAGTACGGGAGCTCATGAGCGACAGAACTGATCCGATCATGTGACGACAGAGTCATCAGCACAGGCTCCAGATCCTCACTTTAACCCTGCTCACGTTGTTTTTGCAGAAACTTGCTGCGAGGACGAACTTTGTCATGGTTTAACTGAGCGATTCTGCGTTTTTAAAGCCAGACTCACAGCTGCACAGGCTCGTATGTACGGAGGGTCGCTGGTGACAAAACTAAATGTGATCTATTGATCTGTGAATGACGTGAGTCTGGCTCTTTACTGTTTAACAGCTAAAAGCTTCTCACTGAATATTATAAAACATCTGAGTTATAATCAAATAAATTGTCTGTTTGCGTCTTCGTGCAGCACAAATCTCGTCTGTCACTTCCTGTTTGAATTGTCTCTCAGCGGTGGGTCTGGTTTGGGGCCACGCAGCAGCAGAGGTGCATGATGGGTAAACGCCGGCTGGAGGGCGAACAAACTGCTAACGGTGTGTAACAGCTGAACCAACCGGACCGGGACGGGACGGAGCAGCCTGAGGGAGGCCGGCTGGTGTGTGTGTTGGCCAACCTGACCCCGAGTGTGTGTGTGTGTGTGTGTGTGTGTGTGTATGGAGGATCTTCAGTGACTGTCAGGATTTAATTAACTCGTCTGTCGTTAATTCATTAATTAATCAGGGTTTGACAGAACACGGGGACAAACCAGGAAGCTAAACGCTGTTTCCAGTGCTGCAGGACTATTAATTGATATTAACTGATATTAATTAATACTAACTGACACTAACTGATGTTATTAATGAACCTTTTTGATGAGGTTTGACTGAAAATGATGTGATGGAGACACTTTACTTTAAAAGCTGTTGTTTAAAGCTGAAGCTTCGACGCCAACGAACTCAGGAAACCTGCTGAACCGGGTCCAGACCCAAAACCAGACCCTGCAGCCTGGACCCGTCCGGTCTTGGCCTGTTTAGAAGCCTCTGTGGTGCTGATGAGTCCGTCGCGCTCGTTCAGTGTTTTTATTGACGAGAGTAAACGATGTTTGTTGTTTCTGAGCCGGGACACAAAGCTCGCCACAACCTGACGCCACCGACCGTGGGAGCAGTTCTGAACTCATTAGTCATCAGCTTCCTGCTCGTCTGATTGGCCGAGGCGTGCTGTGAGGTGGACAGCTGCTATGCATACGCCGCCGCAGCAGCGAGATGATTTTGACACACGTGCGCTGAATCTTCCTCCTTTCAACACGGGCGACCTCGCCGAACATCAGCACGCCACTTTACGGTCAGGAGAATCGTCCCCACCGGCCGGAGGAGGTTCGATTGCTACAGGCAACAAGTTCCATCAACCCAAACACAAATAATAACAAGAACATGTAAACACAGACCGCCACAGTCGGATCAACGGCGTCCTGGACGCTCGAGTTAAACTGAAATCAGTGACACGAGTGAAGACACCAAAACACTGAGGGGGCGGGGTCAGGCTCGCAGCGGCGGCGGGCTCTGTCTGCACGCCGTCGGGTCAAACTGGGGAAATTCATTTCATAAAAACGTGAAACAAACAAAAACAGTTCCTTTAAAACACACAGGAGGGACGACGCAGGGGATGAAAGGTTGTTTACCCAGAAAAACAAACAAAAACAAAGTTTGTTTTTTAGTTTCTGAAGCGAGAAACGAGCCGAGCCGCGGCGCCCGACGGCTGACACGTCCACGGCTCGACGCCACCGACGGTTTGATTTCAGTGAAGAGAATGAGATCAACGTTTTGTGCAAAGGCCCACACACACACACACACACACACACACACACACACACGATCAGGGTATAAAACAGATGCACAACAGAACTTTAAATATTCTTATATATACAGAGAGAACCATGCACAGATGAACACACACACACACACACACACACACACACACACAGTAAAGTCTGAACTTTACAGGTTTAGAGGCAAAAACACAGCAAGTTGGTCCAAATGAAACTACGGCAGCCTTCATGGGCCAAACGGGGCTGGAAATAAAGACGGCGGTCTGACAGAACGTCCATCGGTCTGAGCACGCTCAGTGTGACCGACGAGATCAGGTTTGGATGTGTGTGTGTGTGTGTGTGTGTGTGTGTGTTTGGAGTTGAAACACACATCAAATCAGCCTGGAGAACTCTGCTGACAGCGGCGGCTAATGCTAAACATGGCTAACGCTAATATGCTAGCTGAAACTGGAGCTAACGCTTTAGCATCGTTCCCTTGTTTCTAATGGCCGAATTAGCTGCTGAGTGCAGGGTGACACACTTTAACGCGCTCACGCAGGCCGCTAAGCCGCCGCTGCTGAGACACAGACTGTGTGGACACGAGGAGGATCATGGGAAACAGGCCGCTGAGCTTCTTATTTCCAGCCCCGCTTCGACAACAACTCCTGGTGACGTTCAGTCTGAAGCGGGAACCAAAGAGTCGGGACACTGAGGTGAACGCTAAACACACAGAACAGCTGGAATGGAACCATGACGACCACGTCTGCTCCCGTCGCTCCTGCGCCCGTCTGTCGCTGTGAAGGTCAAACTCTCTGATTAGTGCGAAGGAACTAATGTGTTTTCACATGCGGTTTGTGTTTGAAAGCTGCGGGCTGCGCTGAGCCGCGTCATCCGTACGGTTTGTTCTGCTGCTGCTACGTCTTCTTGCTGGTTGCTTTGTCTTGTTGCGAGGCGGCGGCGGCGGCGTTAGTCGTCGGGGGTTCGGACCTCTTGCGCTGTGGCTCAGATGATGCAGAGTCGCCGGGGGCGGGCTGAGCGGCTGCTGACCCCGGCCGCGGTGCAGGCGCAGACGTGGCGGCGCTCTCCCTGCCTGCAGACCCTGATGGGGGCCGGTCTGGGACGTCCTTGCAGGACGCCAGCGGCGGGACTGCGCAGTCTCTCTGAGTGGAGGGTTTGGCCGACCTCTGTGTCGTCGGTGAGGAGGTGAGTCTGGTCGGGGACTCTGACAGGTGAGGGGACTGAGGGGCCGGGAGCCGGAACGAAAGGGGGTCAGTTGGCGGGACTTCAGGGGCGCCACCTCGAGATGGTTTCAGGTCTTTCTGGCTCTTGTCTCCAGCGCCGCTAAGCTTGACCGGGCCCAGGACGCTCTTAGCTACTGTTGCAAGCTGGGACACAACTTTGTCCATGCCGGTCTCTGGAGCCGGGACCGGGGAGCTGGAACTGGAGCCGGAGGTGGACGAGGATGACGCACCCAGACCTGCAGCAGCAGCGGCGGCGGCACAGAGTCTCCGGTTGTCGGCCTCCTTCTTCTCCTTGGGGATCCCCGGAGAGGAGCAGGACGTGCGGGGCGTCTCCTGGCTGTCAGTGGTTCTGGAGTCTGTGGTACCGGTGGTGGTTCTGGAGTCTGCAGTACTGGATGTGGTTCTGGAGTCTGTGGTACCGGTGGTGGTCCTGGAGTCGGTTGTACTTGCAGTGATCGTGGCTGAAGGGACTGTGGTTCTGGGGCTGTCCAGGGTCTGGTCCTCCAGCCTGGACTCTGGCGGTGCGGTCTTCCCCCTGAGGCTCTTTGAGTCTTGCGGAGCAGCCGGCTTGAGGAACGTGTCCTTGCTGACGGAGATGAACGCACTGCCTGGTGTGGAGAAGGGAAGGGGGCCCTGAGTGGGTTTGGTGGCGCCGCTCGGCCCCAGAACCTTCCTCTCCTGTCTGGCGCCGTCGTCTGTGCTCGACGCCGACCTCGGGTCCTTCAGGGCGCTCTGCCCGGGCTTCGCCTCTGTGACGGAGGAGAGGGTGTGCGAGGGGGTGGGCCTGCCTACCTGCGAAGGCCCCGTGGGGGAGAATGTGGCGTGGGGGGTGCAGGGGGAGAGGCAGAGGGAGGGCAGCGTGCCCCCGGGGCCCGTTCTCACGGTGGTGGGCCTGAGCAGTGGAGGAGGGGTGAAGGTGGTCCCCCTGCGTCCGTCCTGGCTGTCCTCCGACCCCTCGTCCGTCTCGTCCTCAGACGAGTCCACCTCGTGGATGGCGTCCTGCTTCTGCAGGGACTCCCTGCGCTCGGCTCTGTCCTGGCGGATCGCCGACAGCTTGTCCTTCAGCTTGCTCTTCCCGGGGGCCAGGCCCAGCGAGCCGGACACCGCGGTCAGGGCGCCGTCACCTTCCTGACGCCCCAACTTCCTGGATGAGGAAGAGTGTTTCTGCAGGCTGCCCTTCTCCACGCCGCGGCCTGCCGAGGACAGCAGCCCCTCGCTGGCCGACTCCTGGGGGTCAGAGGAAGAAGACAGTGTGTTAAAATGTGACATCATTGTCTGACGTAAGCGCTCTGACGGGTGTTCACGCCCCCGCCGTGACCTCGTACCTGCAGACTCTGCAGGCTCGGCTCCCTCTGCAGAATCTCCTTCTTGAACTCTGAGTGTGAGATGTCCAGACTGTGTTTCCTGCTCCCTACTGACGCTCCCACCGCCAGCTTCTTCTCCCCCGCTGCCGCCGCCGCCACCCCAGAGGGAGACGAGGGGGAGTTAGAGAGAGAGGCCGCCAGTTTCTCGGCCGACTGCACCCTCTTCAGGAGCGGGGAGCGTGGAGGCTCGGCGCTCTTCGGCCTGGAGATCTGCCTCACCAGTGGAGGGGACGAGTGGAGCTTGACGGGGAACGACTGACCCACCGCAGACTGTCCCAGAGCGTGGCTGGGCAGCGGGGAGGGTGAGCGCTGCGGCGAGCTGCTCTGAGGGGTGGGCGACGGCGTGCGGGCCAGCGGGGAGAGCGGGATGTTGCCGGCAGACTTGCGTCGGGGCGAGCGGTACTGGCGCTGCAGCTTCGGGGCCAGGCCGTGCAGCGAGCTGGGCCTGATGTGGCCGGAGCTCGCCGGGGAGTTCGGGACGCTGGAGCTTGGCGAGCTGCTCTGAGACGAGTTCCCGCCGACTGAAGGAGACAGAGGAACATCAGTCATCTGTGCTTCACACACGGCAAACAGGTGCGCTTCACCTGTGCCCCTCACCTGAGTGGGTGGAGTCAGGCGTGGACCTGTAGCCCTGCGTCGGGCTCCGTGGCGACAGGTTGTGCGTGGGCGAGCCGGGGCCGCTCTCCCCCGAGGAGAGGGAGCGGTTGAGCGAGGACAAACTGCGGCTGGTGTGGAGGAGGGACGCCTGCTTGGTGATCTTCCTGAACAGAGACGTCCTCTTCTTGCTGCCGCGGGAAACACGGAAACCATCGGTTAAACGCACACAGCGCCACGTGTGAAGCGTGTGTGTGTGTGTGTGTGTGAAGCGTGTGTGTGTGTCCCACCTGTCCTGCCCCTCCTTGGTCTTGGTCTTCTTGTTGCGTCTTGCCATCTTGGACTTGTGGCTGGTCTTTCTCGCGGGGCCGACCTTAATGGACGTGTTCTCGAACGGCGTGGCGGAGATGGAGACCTTGGCGCCGCTCTGTGGGGCGGTGGGAGCACAGCGGGCGGACATTTTCATTTTTCACGAGTTTATCAGTGAATGTGTGGGCTGAGGCGGCTGCAGTGAGTGAGTCTGTACCTTCAGGATGAGCTCCACCACCTCCGTGTGAACCAGACCGTGGACCGGCTCCCCGTTGACGTGGGTGATCAGGTCGCCCTCCCTGAGCCCCGCCTCGTGGGCCGGGCCGCCCTCCTCCACGTGCTGAGGTCGAACAGAGAAAGAGGAAGATGTTTGTTGTTGTTTACTGCTACCTTCTTTTTCTTCTTCTACGCTTTTAACTCATGTAACTGCCTGTAACTCTGCGGCGGCGTCAGCCGGACTCACCCAGACCATGTGGTGCACGGTGTAGATGTCCGAGTCTCCCATGTAGACCCTGATGGCTCTCAGGGTGAAGCCGTACTTCTTGCCCGCTCGGTGGATCACGATGGCGGGCTTGATGCTGCTCACGGCCGGGGACAGGTCTCGGCTCGGGGAGGAGTCCCGGGACGACGGGTTGGACGACAGCGAGTGGGGGGACATGGGGCTGGCCAGCGGAGAGGCTCCGTGGTGGTCTGAGGATGGGACGGGATCAGACTTAATCCACCTCCTTTTACTGATTTTATATATTTGTCGTTCACGTGAACCACGGCCCCGGCCCTAGACACTGACCTGCAGGGATCATCAGAGACAGCGTGGTCGCCGAGGCCGACTTGATGACCTTGTTGAGCGGCCTGGAGCTCGGCGTTGTCGCGTGCTTGTCTGCGTCTCCGGACAGCAGCCGGTGGCGTGCCCTGCGAGCCGCCAGGTCGCTGATGGCTCTGGGGGTCGACGGGGAGTCGCTGTCCGCCGCAGCTCTCGCTGCAGCTCCGCCGTTACTGCCGCCGCCCCTGTTAGCGCGATCGCTCACGTCCCCGGAGCTGCCTGCTGCAGGAAGAGACGGCGGTCAGAGGATCAGGTTAAACCGAGGTGACGTCAGAGTGAATTTAAGACTTTTTTAGGTTGAAATGAGACGAAATTTCAGATTTTTCAAAGACAAAATGTGTTGAAAAGAAATAAAATCAAAGCTTTTGTTGAAACTTGAACTCAAATTTAAGCTGAGGACAGTTTAAAGACTCGACAGATCGCTTCGAGGCGACACAATTAACTGTTTCCATCTGATTTACGAGCCACAGCAACGTGTTGTGCTGCAGTCCTGGACTCTGCAGCACGTCTGTACTGACGTGTGAGCGTGGCCTTGCTCAGCTGACTGGAGGTGGAGCTCGGCGTGGTCGGGGACTCGTCCAGCTTCAGCTCTCTCTCCACCGGGAGCTCTGGGATGGCGAGGGGCAGCTCGTCGCACCGCGGGCCCCTCACCGCGCTCGGACCCAACAGGCTGGGGCTCTTCCGACTTCCAGCTGCACCTGACGGAGCAGCAACAGCGTCAGCACGTTCTCAAACACACAAACATCTCTGAGCTTCTTTGATTCCTGCGTCAGTTCTACCTTGAGCGCCCTCTTCCTCCGAGGAGATGGCGAAGCGAGGCATCTCAATGATGGCGGAGCAGCAGCGTCTCCGGACCGTGAGGGGGGGGCTGGAGTCGCTCTCTGTGTGGGACGACTCGGACACGGACAGACGCTTCCTCAGGCTGCAGAGGTGAGAACAGGTCAGATCAGCGTTAATGTGACAGAACGAATGAAACAACAGAAATGGCGTCTGACAACTCACATCTCCGGAGATCCGACCAGCCAGGACCGGTCTCTGGACTTGAGTCCACTCAGGCTGTCGAGCCGGTCGCCTCCCTCCTCGCTGAGGCTGCGTTTGGTGGGAGGGGGCGTCCTCTTCTCCTCGTGCAGAGACAGTCGCTCCATACTGCTGTACACCTGCACACGGCAACGCAGCGGGTCACGCGCTGACGGCCAATCGGCTTGGTTTAAAAGTCTAAGTGTTGTCATGGCGACGGATGACGTCCATCAGCTGCAGTTTTGTTGCACTGAACAAAGTAAAAGAACCTGCACAGACTGACTCTTTGCTAACTGCTCATTAGCACTGAAGCTAGCGTTAGCAATGCTAATCTGCAATCACCTGTGCGCTGTCTGACCTTTGACCTTGCTCAGGTGTCGCCCACCTGGTGTCAGCTCACATACGCTCAGGTCTTCAGGCAGTAAACGAGGTCTAAACTGTATAAAACGTGGATCTGAACCTGTTCTGGTCCCGGGTCCGGTCTCGGTCCTCGGGGGGACCCGTGGCGAGCTCGGGTGTGGGTGTATCAGTGTGTACCTTGCTGAAGCGAGGCGAGCAGGAGGAGAACTGCCGAATCTCCACGTGCTCGTCGTCGTTGGTGTCGTCCTCCTCTTCTGAATCAACGTGGTGGTACCGGTCAGAGCGAGCTGAGTCACACACACACACACACACACACACAGATTACTATACTGCATGCTTGCAGAGAGGGTGGGTGGGGTTCAGGTGGAGACGTACTGTCGAAGTAGCTGGTGTCGTCCTCAGACTCCAGCTGGGGAATGAACTCGGCCTTCTGCCTCAGCAGGCTATTCCAGTCCAGCTCTGTGAAGAAGGCGTGCTGCTTCACCTCAAAGGCACTTCCTGTGGCGGGATGGAGGGGCGGAGGAGGCAGGGAGGGTGGAGGAGGCAGGGAGGGTGGAGGAGATGGGGGAGGAGGAGAAGTGAAGGGACAGAGAGAAAGAGAGGGGGAGGAAACAGACATCAACAGATCCAGGATCAGAACAACACTTCATCTGCAGCTTCATTTCAAGATGAAACCACGAGTCAGCAGAACGAGTGTGTGTGTGTGTGTGTGTGTGTGTGTCCGTGTGTGTGTTACCTGTGCCCAGTCTCTCCAGAGGGTTTTGTCTCAGCAGCTTGGAGATCAGGTCCTGAGCCTCCTGCGGCAGAGCTTCGTCCTCGTCCGGCCAGATGATCTCGTCTACACACACACACACACACACACACACACACACACACTGATGAAGATGCAGACCTCCTCTCAGGCGCTCAGTGGCTCTACGATCATGCTCTCAGCCTCAGAACCCTGCGGCTCCAACATGAAGCACAGACACGCTGCAGCAGCTACACAGCATCCACCTTTAAAGCATCTGATCCAGATTAAATAAAGATGTTTCTGTGTTTGTTCACACACGGTTAAAGTCCGTCTCATCACAGAGCTGCTTCCTGTTTTAATCGACTGTGTGAACGTATGTTTAAACAGAGCAGCAGCAGTTCAGACCTGTGCTTTCAACTGTTTTGGCCTGAGATCTTCTCTGAAAGCTGCAGGTCTGCACATCGACAGCAGCTCAGACGTGACCTTTTCTGGCCATTTGATCTGCATAAGCCCGAGCTGTTAGCAGCAAGCGGGTCTATGTCCAGCGAGCGGGTCTATGTCCAGCGAGCAGGTCTATGTCTTCTGATTCTTTCCTGTTGCAATCGCCTTTCTGAGATCTCCAGCTCTGGTTTGGATTATCGCGTTAAACTGGACAAAATCCATCTGTGCACCTTGATGACGCAGGTGGTCTCGATGCAGCTCGCAGGGCTAATGGTGAGCTAATCTGGGCTAGCATGCTAATGGCTTCTCCAGTCCACTGAACACTCACCACTGATGACCTGACCGAACAGTTCCTCTGGCGTGTCTCCGAAGAAGGGAGCGCATCCCACCAGGAACTCGTACAGGATGACCCCCATCGCCCACCAGTCCACTGGCTTCCCGTAGCCCTGACGCAGGATCACCTCCGGGGCGATGTACTCCGGCGTGCCACACACCTGAGGAGGCAGCGGCGTGCAGTAAATCAGCAACACAAACACAGGGAAACCCCACAGACGCCTGATTAAAGGCGCAGACGTGAGCGTTCACCTGCTTGTCGAGGAACTCTCTGGTGTCTTTCTCGATGTGTCCCTCGTACAAGTTTGTGGTCAGGCTCATCAGACCGATCTTCGACAGGCCAAAGTCCGTCAGCTTGATGTGTCCCATGGAGGTGATGAGGAGACTGCAGGAGAGAAGGTTGCATATGTGAGTAAAGGTAACTGTGTTAGTGTGGCGAGATGCAGGTGTTTGTGTGTGTCTGGCTCTTACTTGTCAGGTTTGAGGTCTCTGTGGACGATGCCGTAGTTGTGCAGATACTCCAACGCCAGCACGGTCTCTGCAAAGTACATGCGCGCCATGTCGACTGGCAGAGCTCCGATGTTCTTCAGCAGCGTGGCGCAGTCTCCTCCTGCAGAGGGCGTCCACCATGAGACGCGGCACAGACTCAAACACTAACACACCGCAGCTGCAGTAAGAGTGAACTTACCCTCCACGTACTCCATCACCATGCACAGGTGCCTCCTGGTCTCAAAGGAGCAGAACATGGAGACCACAAACGGGTTCTCTGCAAACGTCAGGATGTCCCGTTCCACGAAGGCCTGCTGGATCTGGTTCCTCAGGATCAGGTTCTGCTTGTTAATCTTCTTCATGGCGAAACGCTGCCGCGTCTCCTTGTGACGCACCAGAAACACGGCGCTGCGCAGGAAGCAACAAACACGTCCGTCAATCAGCTGTTAGACAGATTTGATGTGTGACGAGCAGATGTGGTGTTGTGACGTGCCGCCGTACCCGTACGCTCCGTTACTGATGAGCTTGATGTTTTCAAAGTCTTCCTCTCGAGGGGTTTTGGTTTTAGTCTGCGCTGGAGCTGCAGGGACGGTGGTTCCTCGACTCTGAGTCGCACAGAGCATCATGTTAACAATCAATACAGACATTTCATAAAAGGTCATTGTTCATCTGACTTCCTGCTGCAGACAGCGAGGCTGCGTGACATCATGGACTCACATCCACGGAGTCGTCGGTCTCTGGGGTTTCTGGGTTCCCGCTGTCATAGCTGCTCAGCTGGGCCATTTCTGCACAGACACAGGGATCAGTCAGCAAACGGAGCCGGAGCGGGAGACGAACAGGAAAACAGATCTAAATGTTGGTGCTGGTGCTGGTTTTACCCTCCAGGGGGTCCCTGGTGAGGCCCAGCTGGCTGATGATGTATCGGGGGATGTCGGACTTGATGCCCTGGCCCTCCTTCGCATGGCCCTCCGCTGCTTCCAACAGGTGGTAGAACTCCTCAGGATCAAACTCCTGCAGAGGAGGGAGGGAGGCAAAGAGGCGAGGGGGGGAGAGAGGGGAAGACTGAAGATGTTAAAATGCGTTAAAGTCGTGCTGAAGGTCGGTTCTGCATCAGCTGCGTTTTAACCCTTCAGCCTCCAGCCTGTGCAGCCTGAAGCAGCAGCTGCTGTGAAGCCGTTTCCTGTTGCTGCACGAGTCGCTTCTCATCTTTGTTGGATTGCAAACAGAGCTGCGTGTGTTTAACCAGATTTCAGCTCAAGGTGATTTAAACGTGTGCGACTGACGGAGTGAATGAGATGCACCGAGCAGTAAAACAAGCCTCCTGATTGGACAATGAACTCAAAACAGCAGCAGCAGTGGATTTTATTCTTGCACACCTCAATGTAACTGCAGTGTCCTCTGACAAACACACACACACACACACACAGACACACAGTATGCATGTAAACACCCCCCCCCTTCTATCTGCGCCTCCATTTATAAAAGCCCATCCTGGACGGTGTCACAGCTTCAGCTGCATGTGATTAGTCAAAACTACCGATGTGAGGACCACCCCTCCCTCCCGTTCTGCCTCCCCTCCTGCCTCCCCCCTCTCCTCCTCACCCTCCACTGCCCCTCCAATCACCCCTCTGTCCTCCATGCTTGTTTTTCTCTCCACTCCATCTTTATCTCGTCTCACACAAGGTCGGATTCACCCGTTTGACCCCAGACGTGCTGAACCTGGACCCGAGCTCAGGGTGGAGAGGGAGTGTGTGTGTGTGTGTGTGTGTGTGTGTGTGTGTGTGTGTGACTCTGCTCCGTCACCGCTTCACTCACCAGACACTCCAGCAGGCGCGCCGGCCGGGCGATGATGATCATCAGCTTCTTGACGAGTTGTGTGACGAAGGTAACTTCCACACTCTCTGAGCGCTCATGGGCCTGCGAACACACACACACACACACACACACACACACGCCAGACCAGCAGGAGAACAGTTAGCTTAGCATGAGAGGAGACCGCTCACCTTTAAACCTAATGTAAAGGTAATGTATTGAAAATCGTTTACCTCAGCAGAAAAACAGAAATTATTATCATCTTTAATTATTTTTTCATTACACAGTCACGTAAAATCATAACAGAAAATATCAGTGAGCAGCGCCCGTGTGAAGCGGAGTCAGTGTTTTTAATAATTCATCGTGGTGGCGCTTTGACCTTGAATCTGCCGCCGCTGTTTGTCCTTCACAAACAAAGCAGGACGAGCAGCTGGAGGACGGAGAGGACGGCAGAGTGCTTCCTGCGGCGCCGCCTCAGAGCCAATCAGACACGGAGCGAGCGGCGCCTTCGCCTTCGTGATCCACCGTGAAATGTGTGTCCGGGTGGAGACAGAGCAATTTACCCACAAACTGACTGCGAACGCATCAGGGGCGAAACGCTGAGGCCGCCGAGAGATGGGGTGGAAGTGAAGTGTGTGTGTGTGTGTGTGTGTGTGTGTGTGATAAGTGACAGCTGTGACAATTACAAACCACCCACTGTACAACATGTTTCACCCTCAGGAGGGTAGAGTGTGTGTGTGTGGCAGCAGTTCATAAACAAAGTGCGTGCAGCTCGTTGCAGTAACAGAGACGTGTTGACAGACGCAGGAGGCTCGGCGGTCAAACCCCCCCCCCCCCCACATTTGTAATTGTAATTGGGGGGGGGGGGTCGGTCCTGTATGTGCACACTAACTATGTATTTGTGTATGTGTGTATGTGTGTGTGTGTGTGTGTGTGTGTGTGTGTGTGCGAGGTGACTGTACAGGCCAGCGATCGGTGAATAATGGGCAGCAGAGGGACGGACCCAGCTAATTAACAAGGCAGAGTGTGTGTGTGTGTGTGTGTGTGTGTGTGTGTGTGTGTGTGTGTCTGTTTGATATAATCTGTAGATTTTAGACAAAATAATCTGTGAAATTTACAAAAACATGAAATATTTCTGACTTTTCACATTAAGAAATAACTAATTTCGTCCAAATTAAACTAAAATATTAATTATTGTTCAGTTTAAAGTTTTGGTTTTTGTGTGTGTGAAAATTTTCTATTTTCCTTTAAATCTGAGTTTTTAACTTTCATGTTGTTTATTGTTGTTTTTCTAATAATTACAATAATAATAATAACAACAGTATTTTTCCCCAGCCACTGTTTTATTTTAATATGTTTGTTTATTTTCTCCTTTATGTTCTTTTAAAATCGACATTTGAACATAATATTATTAAAGTTAATTTACAGTTTTCACTCAGACGTGTTTACATGTTTCATACAATAATAAGAAAATATGAAGCAGGAGCAGCTGTGATCACATGACGTGTTGCACAGGAAGTAGCGGCGCCCAAAACTGAAACTGAGTCGCCTGCGAGATGAAACACGTTTGTGCTTCGTTGTTGTTTCCTTCCTGCTGCGCTCAGAAATAAACACGCCACGCCACAGGGGAGCGTTCGACTGATCTGATTGGTCCACTTGTTATCTGATTAAGGTGCGCCCGTGCGACACTGCAGGAGGTCGGCGACACAGGTGACGTCACCTATTGTTCAGCCTGTTGTCACTCTGTCTGCGCAGGTGATGTCTCCACCTGAGCCAATCACAAACCAGATGTTCGCGGCTGCGCCTGTTAACGTGACGCCAAAGGTGAGGAGTGAACGATGGACGCACGGTGACGGATCACCACAGCTGAGTTAGCACTCTGCCCTCAGGTGACCCGCAGGGGTCTAACGGGGTCTCCCAGGGGTTCCAGCAGAGGATGGTCTGGATGCAGGTTGCCATGGTGACCGCCAGGCAGGTCACGGAGACGGGGATGGATGAGATGAGAAGGGACGAGCAGTGGAGAGGAGAGAGGGACGAAGGTGAGGGGTAAAAAGGTGGAGGAGAGATAAAAGACAAGAAAGGAGCAGGAGAGGGGAGGGAGGAGGAGGAGGAGGAGGAGGAGAGGGGAGGAGGAGGAGGAGGAGGAGGAGAGGGGGAGGAGGAGGAGGGAGGAGGAGAGGGGGGTGAGGTGAGTCGGCCTCCTGCGAGCTCCGTAATGGGGTCATGACACGAAGAGAAGGAACAGAGGACAAAGACAAAGACGTGAGGACAGAAGGAGAGTGGACTGATGGAGACACACACACACACACACACACACACACACACGCGTGATGTTAAAACACATGAAACTGAAATGTATCCGGAGGTTAAACGGACTGAAAACGCCTGGACGTCTGTTTTCTGAGCAGAGTCACAGTTAAAGGGTCAGTTCGCTCAAATCATCGACACCAAGAACAGAAGTTGAGTTGAATGATAAAAGTGTAATTCACCTCCTCTGAACTGAGGAGGCTGACAGATACTGACTGAGTCGAAGCTGAAGCGTAACGAGCTGCTCCGGCTCCTCCTGCATCATTACAGCAGCCTCTGATTAACCAACTCTGATTAAACTGGTTTAGAAAAATCACGTACATGAGTACGAAGATGCAGCGTTAAATTACATATGAGCTGCTGAACTCACAACTTTTTATGGTGGAATTCAACATTTTTAACTGATTTGAGTGAACTGCCCCTTTAACCTGCAGCTCAGCGTGATGGCTGACGGGCATCTGCAGCATCTGGACGCACTAACGAATCAGAAATCAGCGCGTGTGCGGACGCGGCTGCCGCTTCATTAGCGCTGTGAGAATCTATCGCCCCGTGTCAGCGCTGACGACTCGTTAAGAATCTGAATTATTGAACGAGATTTAATAATTAAAGCGTTTGTCAGCGGCCTCTGACACCAGCTCAGTTATGACTGGGGATGCTGTCGGCTGCTGGTTCGGACTGAACGCTGATCAACTGATGATAATTAGTTGTAATGAGTCTGACAGGAAGTTACAACGCCGTCAAACCAGTGAAGAAGAAGCTCGTGGAGCAGAAGCAGCCGACGAACTCGAAATGAAAACGTTTAAAGTTAAGACCTGGACGCCCTCGTCTTCACCAGCGTGTCAATAAACTGAAATCGACTCAACTGTAAAGTCCGCGTCCTCCTCCTCCCCCGCCTCCTCCTCCTCCTCCACCTCCCAGCTGTGAGTGAACACCATCCACTCGCTCCTCCTCAGCACCTCCTCCAGCACCTCCTCCTCCTGCAGCCTCCTCTGCCACGACACGCGAGACATCTTCCCACAACAAAAACCAAAACCAAAACGAAGAGTTTCCCAGAGGCAGCTCAGGCGGAGAGGCGGTTTCACTCCTGCGTCCGCCCGCTCATGGCCTCCGCCGCCGCTCCACCTGCCGCTAACGCCGGCTAATTGGTGATGTCACCGGCCAGCCCGCACTGCAGCTCCAGCGTCTCACGCCGTCTCCAGATGTGCTCCGAAAGCGTTTGAACGGGCTCCATGCACGTACATCAGCCCCTCCACCCCCCTCCACCCCCCACCTCTGTGAGCCCGCCGGCCAATAAGAAGCAGAGGAATCCCCTCGAATCCCCGCCCATCCCAAAACCCTCCAACTGCGCCTCCTTCGCCCCTCCTGCTCGTCTGGGAGAGTCATCCGTCAGCCCCCGGTGACTGCTCGAGTGTGAAATTAAAATCGGGGAGGATGTGTGTGTGTGTGTGTGTGTGTGTGTGTGTGTGTGTGTGAGCGCGCTTGCCTGCATATCTGTGTGTCTATGATTGAGAGATAGTTTGTGTGTGTGTGTGTGTGTGTGTGTGTGTGTGTGTGTGTGTCCCAGTAGAACAGAAGGTCAATAAGAGGCCTGTGGGAACCATAATGTCAGCCCCCCCTCCGCCGCCGCGCCCCCCAGGCACTGGAAAACTGAGCTAATAGAGATGTCACCGCCGCCACACACATGTAAATATGTTCATGCACACGCAAAGACGTGCGCACGCACACACGCACACACACAACAACTGCCCGATACTGTCCCATCAGGACGTGTGTGTGACCGAGTGTGTGAAGGAATGTCTTTGTGCCTTCGTATGACATCACGCGGCGCTGACGGCCGCAGTGAGTGAGGGACGGGGCGCGTCACGCTGCGAGCTGCTCGTCGCTGAACGGAGCGAGACCGCGCAGCCGTCGGATACTTTGACTCTTTACTGTGAATAAACTTGGTTCAGCTCGCAGGTTGAAATCTGTCACTAGTTTGTTAACAAGAGAAGAAGGATGATTAATTGATTAATTACTAAAGATATTGATCATATTTATTGATTGATCAGCATTTGTGCAGCTGACCTAGCATCACAGACTAAACTGAGTCATTTCAGCAGCTTTGAAAACAATAAATTCACTTTAAACTCATTTGTCATTAATCTCCAGTTACGATGCTGCAGCTGAATCGGCCGTCAGGTCCCTTCGACAAACAATCAGGACGGCGCAGTAAATCCAACGCCGCCTCTCCCGGTGCGACACGTTTTCCCTCCGATTCTCTAATTTGCTTCTTAGAAATCCCACAATGCAATGCTCTGATTGTGACAGATGTGGAAATTAGTCATTGCGGTTCTGCAGTGATGACGCAAAACGACTGAATCACACGCGTCTGATCCGTCATCGCTCAGCGCAGACTGAAGGCTAAAGACTGAGAAACAAAAAGATGTAAAATTATGAATTTTAAGTGACTCAGAGATTAAAAAAGATTCTATTTAAATTCTATTTTAAAGCATTTTGTGAAGCCCTTTCAAAGGCTTTGTGCTGTGATTGTGCTTCTAAAAATAAAAAAGGCTTTTCTGAAACCGTCCCGTCTCCGGCGACACGTCCTTTCTCTTTCCTGAACACTGGTCTGTGTGGTGCTCTGAGGCAGTATTCTCTTCGACATGAGATGCAGAACCATCAAATCATTTGCTTTTTGCAGGACTGGGGTAAACTCACGTCTTGCAGTAGCTTCTCCAGGTTCTCCTGGAGCTCGTAGAAGTAGCGGGAGGTGATGAGGCCCTCATGGCTTTTCTCCAGGCAGTCTCTGGACAGCTCGATCAGCTGATGGTGGATGAAGCTCAGGACCCCGTCGGCCAGCGGGCAGACCTTCTCTGGGGCCGAGGAGGAAAGCAGCTCAGCCAGACGCTCCTCCATTTGAGCCGTCGCCTGAGGGGAGGGCGGAGAGAAGGGGGGAGGAGGGAGGGAGGGGGGTGAGTCATAGAGGAGGTGCACGCAAACCAGACACATGAGAGGCTGGAGACAGGAAGTGTGTGTCTGCAGCACAAACCTTGGGGAACCTCTCCTTGTAGACGTGGTTCATCATCACGATCTCGTGGTCAAAGGAGATGGGCGAACGTCCAGGACTGAAACACACACACACACACACACACACACACACACACACACACGGGACATCAGATGAGAAGAATCATCTCATTGGTCAGTTAATCTGCTGCAGAGCCCTGAAACAGACCCTGCTCCCTCAGGCTGACACACGTGAACCTTCACACGTGACCAAACAGCTCATATCATCATAAACAAAGTAAACAACCAACATGGCTGCTGTTAGCGCTCACAGCTGTCAGACTAGCATGTTAGCATCAGGACAACTGCTGCAGCTTCTCTGGCATTCCGGTGCAACTGGCACAGGAACGGAGTGCACACAGGTAGACAGGTGTGCAGGTAGACAGGTGTGCAGGTAGACAGGTGTGCAGGTAGACAGGTGTGCAGGTAGGCTGATGGGATGTACAGAGATTTTCTAGAAATATATCATAATTCAACAGAAAGGAAACTGATCTTTGTGTCTGAGTGTGACACACACACACACACACACACACAGGCACACACACACACACACACCTGGAGTTTTACAGAAGCAACTAGATCCACACTGTTGTGGATTCTGCTGCAGACTGGATGTGACAGACAGGTCTGGTGAGGTCGCCACAGCACAGAGGGAATACACACACACACACACACACACACACAGAGACACACACACACACACACACACACACACACTAACAGGACCTCTGGGTCTTCATCTTGTGTGTGTCCTCAGTGGTGTAAACCAGGGACCATGACAACCTCTGGACTCACATGGCTGCACACGGAAACCAGCACAAAGGTAACGCCTCTGGAGACCAGCGGCTGTGTGTGTGTGTGTGCCTGTGTGTGTGTGTGCCTGTGTGTGTGTGTGTGTGCCTGTGTGTGCCTGTGTGCCTGTGTGTGCCTGTGTGTGTGTGTGAGTAATAAAGCCAGGCTGCGCTGAGCGTCCGTCAGCTCTCAGGGGAGGTTTTCATGACCTGACAGTCTGACAGTGACGTCTCCGTCAGTGCTCGACAGCTGCAGCAGAATATCAATCCAGCAGTCGTTCACTCACTGGACTCTGTTTGTCTCCCCCGACTCCCCCATCCCTCTCCCACCT